>JASNGC010000004.1:0-386023 GCA_038659295.1 Enterocytospora artemiae
AGAGCGCAGAGAGACGGGCATGGAAAGGCCGACCGGAGGGGGTGATAGTCCTTGGAGCACGGAGAGGGAGAGAGTAGTGCTGCTTTGTAGTGCAGTGTGAAGGGGTGGTAACAGCATCCAAGTCTAAATATAGTCGGTGACTGATAGCGGAGAAGTAGCGCGAGCGAAGTGTGAAAAAGTCCCGGTAAGGGAGTGAAATAGTGAAAGTACAAGGAGGTAAGCCGAGAGACTCGGACCCGTATTGAAACACGGACCAATGAGATTACATTCCCAGCGAGGAGAAGCATGTGAAGTGCGGGCCCGGAAGCGATTTGATAGTTGGGAGGGTAAGACCCGAAAGGTAGTGAACTTTCAGCGGTTTGATTGAAGTCAGGAAAAATTCTGATGGAGGATCTGAGTCATTCTGATGTTCAACTCGATGACATGAGCTACTGAAAGGGGCGAAAGACCAATCGAACTACCTGGTAGCTGGTTCCAGCCGAAATGTCTCTCATGACAGCGATGCGGGAAACTAGGGACATGGTGTAGAGAGGATGTGGAAAATTTCAACAAACTCCGAAGCTGTGGCAGCGTAATAAGTGTGTACTAGCGCTGGGGCCTATGACGCATCAGTGGGCAGACCGAGGTAAGCTTGGTCTGCAAGAAGGGATGAACCTGACAGAGTGATAAACAGCCAAAGGCTGAGCAGAGAACCCATAAATGCGGTAGGCAAATCCAGACAGTAGGGCGGTGGCAATGGAGGTTGGCATCCGCTAAGAAACGTGTTGCAACGTACCTACCGAATTTGCGACGGCATAAAATGGATGGCGCTGATCAGCGGTGTGAGGCCATCGACTCTGTGAGTAGTAGGCGGGCAATATTGTTGTGGGGAAGTGCGCGGGTGACCGCGGATGGAACGACATTAGGAGCAGATCTTGGAAGTAGTAGCATCTTTACGAAGTGAATGTTGAGACGGGTTCGTCCTTTGTATAGAAGGAGGTGATGCGGACCTAAGCGAAAGTGAGATGCATAGAAATTTGCATGGTGGCTGCCGAGGTTGCGAAACAGGGATGACGGCAAAGGAGCGCGGAGTGAGAATTTGCTGTACCGCGCGGAGGTGTGCCGAGAGTCATACGGAGACGCAGACGGACTTGCCAGTGGAAAAAGAGGGCCGCCAGCCGTACCGAACCGCATCAGGGCTCAGGGGTTAGGAGCCAGATTCACAAGGAAAGGTAGGTAATGGAAATCGGCAAAATGGATGAAAAACCTAGTGATAATTATTGGCTCTAGCATGCTAGAACTGGGCTTACAAGGGTAATCTGACTGTTTAATAAAAACATAGCTTTGTGTGGATGCAAAGTGAATTCTGCCCAGTGCTTGGGACGTTAAGGAAGTAATTTTAGTTACGCACTTGTAAACGGCGGTAGTAACTATGACTCTCTTAATGTAGCCAAATGCCTCGTCATCTAATTAGTGACGCGCATGAATGGAGCAACGAGATTCCCACTGTCCCTACCTACTGCTTTGCGAACCTACAGCCAAGGGAATGGGCTTGGGATATGCAGCGGGGAAAGAAGACCCTGTTGAGCTTGACTATAGTGAGGCAGATTGGCTAGTCTGGGTGTCGTAGCGAGGTGGGTTACTGTGTGAGACCACTGGCGCCCGTGACTAGACGGTTGGTTGCCTGATGGGGAGTTTGGCTGTGGCGGCACGACTGCTACAAAGTAACGCAGACGTCCAAATGTTCGCTTAGAGGGGATGGAAACCACTCGTGTAGCATAAGGGCAAAAGCGAGCTTGACATAGGTGCAGACGCACGTATTGATGACTTGAAACAGGGGCCTAGAGATCTTTTGCAACGGTTAGGTGCAGAAGTGACGGAAAAGTTACCACAGGGATAACTGGCTTGTGGCGGCCGAGAGATCGTATCGACGCCGCTTTTTGATTCTTCGATGTCGGCTCTTCCTAGCATGGTGAAGCAGAAATCACCTAGTGTTTGATTGTTCACCCACCAACAGGTAACGTGAGCTGGGTTTAGACCGTCGTGAGACAGGTTAGTTTTACCCTACTGCAGGTGTCTGAGAGCAGGCCAGAGTAGTACGAGAGGAAGTTCTGGTCTGTATCACTGGTCGGGCGCTCGTCTGTTAAGGCGGTGGCGCAGCTACATCCAGCCTGTAATGGCTGAAAGCCTCTAAGCCTGAATGGGGACTTGGGGACACGGGGGTGCGGAGACGACGCACGTAAGGGGGCTGCTGTGCGAAGCGAGTATACATTACGAGTGTTTCAGGCAGGCCTGCGCCTTTTTGTGTGGAAGCGGGTCGTGGTGGGTAGTGATGTTGTGCATGATATTGTGTGGTGGTGTGTGCAGGATATTGTTGTATGTGCATTGGCATGATATTGTGCAGGCTGATATTTGCATTAGCATGACATTGTACCATGCTATGACATTGTGCGACATTCTGTGCGCCTCGCGACACATGGCCCAGAAATGGACATGCGCGGCAGGGGGTACGAGCGTGGGGAAACACGTGTGCACAGGCATTTTGGCGAGGCGGAAATGCGTGTGGGTCTGTGGATAGAGGCAAGAGTGTGATGTGTGCAATGGATTGCCACGGATTTGCAGGATTGGGATAGGCCACGGGGGAGATGACAGGACACCAGGTTGATTCTGCCTGACGTAGATGCTAGTCTCTGAGATTTAGCCATGCATGCTTAATAGAAATGGCGAACGGCTCAGTAATGTTGCGATGATTTGCTATTGATGGTACAGATAACCACTGCAAGCTGTGGCTAAGAGGCAAGAATAAGACGCAACCCTATCTGTTAGTTGGTAGTGTAAAGGACTACCAAGACGATGACGGGTGACGGGAAATGAGGGTTTGATTCAGGAGAGGGAGCCTGAGAGATGGCTCCCACGTCCAATGACGGCAGCAGGCGCGAAAATTGCCCACTCTTTGGTGAGGAGGCAGTTATGAGACGTAGATTAGAGGGCACAGTAAACAAGTGCTTTGAGTATTGGAGGGCAAGTTCGGTGCCAGCAGCCGCGGTAATACCGACTCCAAGAGTGTCTATGGTGGATGCTGCAGTTAAAAAGTCCGTAGTTGTATATGCAATTGAATGGCACCGGTCAAGGGTGCAGTGTTTGCTAAGGATGGCGGAACTGGCAGAGTGCATAGTATAGGCGGGCGAGAGATGAAATGACAAAGACCCCGCCTGGACTGACTGAGGCGAAAGCGATGCACTTGAACGAGTCTGGGGATCAAGGACGAAGGCTGGAGGATCGAAAGTGATTAGATACCGCTGTAGTTCCAGCAGTAAACGATGCCGACAAGCAGGACACGGGAGTGTTTGCTGGGAGAAATCATAGTTTTCGGGCTCTGGGTATAGTACGCTCGCAAGGGTGAAACTTAAAGTGAAATTGACGGAACTACACTACCAGGAGTGGATTGTGCGGCTTAATTTGACTCAACGCGGTAAAACTTACCAGGACCAAGCAGCGCAGAGATCGACTACGTGAGCGCAGCAGGAGTGGTGCATGGTCGTTGGAAATTGATGGGATGACTTTCAGCTTAAGTGCTATAATCAGTGAGATCTTTGGAGACAGGTGCATAATGGCACAGGAAGGAGAAGGCGATAACAGATCAGTGATGCCCTCAGATGCCCTGGGCGGCACGCACAATACAATACTCGATGTTCTTGCAGATGGATTTTGGAGTGCGAGGTATTAGCTCTTGTAAATGAGCTATGAACGAGGAATTCATAGTAACGATGATTCATTAAGTCATGGTGAATTAGTCCCTGTAGTTTGTACACACAGCCCGTCACTATCTCAGATGTTTATGGAGATGAAGAGCCCCGGTCCTGAATAGTCATAGCTAGAGACAAGGCACAAGTCGTAGATCACATGTTATAGTCGGTGAACCAGCAGCAGGATCATTACGGATTTTGTGTGGTGATGTGTCGTGGGATGCATGGATGTGTGTGTATGTAGTATATGTTGGTGTGGTAGTATATATAAAATGTGTATATATAGTATATGTTGGTGTGGTAGTACATATAAAATGTGTGTATATGTAGGTGTGGTAGTATATATAAAATGTGTGTGTATGTAGTATATGTTGGTGTTTTAGTATATATAAAATGTGTGTATATGTAGTATATGTTGGTGTGGTAGTATATATAAAATGTGTGTATATGTTGGTTAGTATATATAAAATGTGTGTATATGTAGTATATGTTGGTGTGGTAGTATATATAAAATGTGTGTATATGTTGGTGTGGTAGTATATATAAAATGTGTGTATATGTAGTATATGTTGGTGTGGTAGTATATATAAAATGTGTGTATATGTTGGTTAGTATATATAAAATGTGTGTATATGTAGTATATGTTGGTGTGGTAGTATATATAAAATGTGTGTATATGTAGTATATGTTGGTGTGGTAGTATATATAAAATGTGTGTATATGTTGGTGTGGTAGTATATATAAAATGTGTGTATATGTTGGTTAGTATATATAAAATGTGTGTATATGTAGTATATGTTGGTGTGGTAGTATATATAAAATGTGTGTATATGTTGGTGTGGTAGTATATATAAAATGTGTGTATATGTTGGTGTGGTAGATCGGGGAGGGCACGTGCTATGCTGGTGTGTATAGCTGTAGTGAATAAAGATATGTTGGTGTGGTAATGAATTTATTAATGGTGTTATGTATTCATTGGTTATTTAATTGTGGGAATGATCGATATCCAGACCAGATATTTTAAATCATTGATATAATAGATTAAAAGGTGGTACCAAAATTTATTAATGGGATAATCTCATAGAAGCAGCAGGCATAAACAAAATTCGGTAAGGCCCATAATGGTGAAAATAGTGGAGGCGGCTGGATAGAGCACCACACATCTGTATATCTTGCGACAAAGATACAAGGCAGCTAAGGCTAGCAGGCAAAATATCTAAATGACAAGGAGACCAAAGATTGAATTGCGTAGATCTCTTTCAGATTTACACAAAAGAAGCCATATGAGGAGGAAGGAGGTGATTGAAGAATCATCAGATTTTGACTGCTGATAAGTGTGGTTGACAGCACAGTCACTATCTGCACGGATAATGCAGTCATCACCCACATGGCTAAGTTGTGTGAAATCGTTATTTTTGTGGCAAATGATGGGATCACGATCCACGGGATGGGGCTGGGTATTATCTACAAGATCAAGCTTGGTGGGATGATTGTCTACGTGATGAACACATTCGTGACGAATAGGACTATCTACGCGATCCACACATTCGTGACGAATAGGACTATCTTGATCAATGATGGGATCGACAATCTCACGATGCTTTGGAGTGTCTACGCAAAAAACCAGTGGGACTAAAATGAGAGGAAGAGAAAACATTTGGGGAATGGAACATTGAATAATATATGTGTGGCCGAAAAGAGCTAATTGGCAAAAGTAGTCTAGTTATGGGGAGGAAAATAGCTCTGTGTTCATTGATGGATGAAATAAAGGTGCATACCAGAGTAGTAGTATGCAGACGCACATCAGGGTATATTTGGAAGATGTGATGTATAGGTAAAACACATGAAACTTATAGTATGTTATATTGTGGAGTATTGAGCCAGGAAATTACATTTATATTTCAGGGAGATCGACATATCAAATAAATTTACCCAAGGTGGTTAAGAATCTGTTACGGACTGGGGGAAGTAATATCTTGAATTAAAAGGTCGAAATATTGATTCACAGGCAGAAGATTTAATTGCAGAGATCATGACGGTGGTGGGCCACGACTATGGAGGTGTTAATACAAACAACATGTGCAAAGTAATACACTAGGGTGAGTTTACGTCTGCATATCCAGAGATAAAGATATGAAAAGCTCTTCTTTTGCGGATCTAGGAATTAAAAGGCAAACCAAGAAGATAAACCCGAAAAGAAAATATGGATCTCTGGATTTTGGTTGTTGAGGAGTATGGTCGACATGACGGTGATTATTTGTGTGATTGAGCTTGATGGAATGATCACTTTCGTGATGGAACAGTCATTATCTGCATGATCAATGATGGGGATGGACTCGTTGTTCTTTCGAGTTGGAGTATCGACAGAAAAGACGAATGGGATTAAGATGAGAGGAAGAGAAAACATTTGGGTCTATATTCTATGTAATAATATATATATGGGCGAAAAGGTTAATTAGTAAACAATGCAGGGTAGGTAATGGATTTATTAGTGGGTGAGTAGATATTAAAATGGGAATATGGGGGTTTTGGATAATTTTATATGAGATGATGTTGTATGGTACAAAAATATTATATATGTATAAAAAATTATATATTATATATGTGTATATATTGTATATTATATATATGTATAAAATGAGGAAACTTTCACTTGGATACCTTATTTTGAGTAATACCTAAAAACTAAAATAAATGATCTCAGGTAGAAGATTTAACTGTAGATATCACCAGTGAAGTTAGGGAGAGTCAATACGAAATGATGGATGATGGAATTGTTGACCACATGACTGAGTTGGGTGGTGGGAACAAGAGCGATATTCCGATGGTTTTGAGATGGAGTGTGGATGAAAAGATCAGTGGGATTAAAATGATATAGAGAGAAAGGATTTGGAGAAATGAATATAGTGTGATGTTATGGTAAGGACAATTTATTGATGGGGAGTATCGGGGGAATGGAAAGAGTCAGGAAATTAAATATGTTTATTGTTGAATAAATTAGATTATAGATATGTATGGTTAAGAGTTAAGTAAAGGATATGAGAAATTAAAAATTTGATCAAAGGATCTCGATATTAATTCTGGAAGTGGTAGGGATGGAACCATAGGATTCAGAAGTGTGAACATGGTGAGGGGATTTTAATACGGTGTTGAAGAGAAGTTTATTAATGGGATAATATCGTAACAGATATAAATAAGATGTGGAAGGTGGAGAACATGCAATAAGATATGAAATGATGGAACCAGGAAGATATAAAAGCACAGAGGAATGAACAAGATACTTTGTACAAAAGCTCAGGGGGATTCGGTTGTAGGGTAGGAGAGAAGAAACCGCTAGGAATCATCATTTCAGATTTTTGGAGAGCAGGTTGACAGAATGCCATTTTTTGTGACGGATGATGGGATCAGGAATATCATTCCTTTCGAGAAGATGAAGAAAGTGTGAAAGACCAGTTGGATTAAAATGAGAGGAATAGGCTATTTGGATATTATACAATACTATATATAGAGGGGAGAATTAGTAAAAAATAAACAGATGGATTATGAATTTATTAATGGGAGAAGTAAAGAAGATAACTAGAGCAGGGTTATGACGTTCTAGTTGATGGAAAGGAGTATATGCGCTATATATAATATATGGTATGGAAATGCAGTATTTAAGAAGATATGAGGTAATGAATATAGTGTATTTGAGAGAGTAGAGCAAAGAGAATCTATTGCGATGGGGAGTACACGGGGTAATGGAAAGGGTCAGAATAAGAATTTGTCGAGATACGTTTGATACTCCGGAGAGATTGGGATCGCTGAATAAATGGAGTCAAGTGTATAAGATATGGTTAAGAATCAAGGTTCGAGATAGATGATTTAATTGTAGGGATCATGAAGTGGTACTGCGAACTAAGGAGATATTAATACGGAATGGAGATAGGATGGAAGCTCAGTTAGTTGGATAATCTCATGGAGCAAGATAGAAATAAGATGGGTGGAGAACAGTTAGTATGTCTGGAAGACGAGAACTATGAAGAAAAGGTCAAAACACAGAAGAAACGATGAGAGAATGGATAGCCAGGTAAAGGCCCATGCAGATTCAGTTGACGGACAGACGAGACCAGAAATAAAAACGGAATGTTCAGATTCATCTTGTTGAGAGGGATGGCTGATGTGAGAGACACTACTTTTGTGATGAATGATTATCAGTGTGGTCGAAGTGACGTACATTATTATGTACGTGATTAGGTTTGGTGGGATTTACTTTTGTGACTAGTAGAGTATCTACAAGAATGATGGGGATGGACTCATGGTGCTTTAGAGGAGTATCGACGGAAAAGAATGGGATTAAGGTGAGAGGAAGAGAAAGGAATAGGCAAAAAGGTTGGGTAGGGAATGAATCACTGATTTATTGATGGGAGAAGATAAGTACAGGAGGATACCATTAAGATGGTGGAAAATTATATATATTATATTGTATATGTATATATATATGGTACGGAAAAATTATATAATATATATAATATATATTGTATATGTATATAGGTATAAGTATTTAGAGTAATACTCAAAAATTAAAATAAAGGATCTCAGATAGAAGATTGAATTGTAGATATCAGGACAATGGAGACAATCGAAATAGTGGTTGGAACAAAAGTTTTTTAAAGAGAGAATCTCATGGTAGATATAAAGATAGTGGAAGCAGCAGGGAATCTATAAAAGGACCTCGTAATAAAGACCTTAGTACACCGTGGGGGATTGAATTGAAGAGGAGAACTAAAGTTATGAATAGTTAGTTGTAGGAGATGAGGAAAGATATTGAATGGGCGTTTCGAGATGGAATCGGTGGAAATAAAGTGAGAGGAGATGGTCTGTACAGAATACTTATATGGAGATGAAGTTAGTTAGATAGAAAGAATTATGAAATTATTAATTGGAGAAGTAAAGAAGCAACATAATAGATAGGGTTATGATGACTAGTGGAATATGATATATGAATATTATGAAGTGATAGGTATCATATGTGTATATGGTATAAAATATTATATATAGTATATATCAAGAAGATGTGATGTACAGATAAAAGATATGAATATGGTGTATTGATGATGTTAGATCAAAGATTTATTGATTTGAGAGTACTAAGTGAAGAAATGGAAAGAGTCAGAATAAGAAATTTAAATATTTTTATATTTCAGGAAAATTGATGCTACAGAATAAATTAAATAGAGTTGTGTATAAGATATGGTTAAGGATTAAAAATGAATTTATAGGGAATCAATATTTTGAATCAAAGGATCGAAATAGTGGTTCTCAGATAGACGATTTAGTTGTAGAGATCACGAAGTGGTACAGACTATGGAGATTGGACAAAAAGATTAATATGACAGGAGAAAAGCTTTATCAGATATAAATATGGTGTGGATAGTATAATAGTAAGAGTGATAGGGGATGAGATAGATATCAGAAGATGAAGATATGAAATGGCATGAAGCAGGGAATGTATAAAAGGATGTCTGAAGATACATTGAGTAAGAACTCAGATTCTGGGGAAAGAGTTGAAAGGCAGAATATTCCAGTGTATGTGACAATAAAATGTTATATATAGTATATGATAAGAAAATGCTATTATGTATAGTGTAAAGGATATGTAGTATAATGAAGAAATACTCGTAAACGAAAATTCAGTTATGAGTAGCTATGAAGAAATATTCGTAAACGAAAAATTCAGTTATGAGCAGCTAGAAGTAAGACAGATTTGAGAAGTTATTGGGAAGATTCGAGATAGAGATGAACGGAAAAGATAAAAGACCAAGGAATATGATGGACGAGATATGATTAGATGATAGTTGGTAGAAGAAGAACTTGACTAGAAGGGTCAGGAGGAGTAAGTTAAGAAATGAAAGTCATATACTAGACCAGTCATGAGACTTATTGGTGTTTGGGGAGAAGATGCAGTTTTTGGGGATAGGTCAGTAATAGAAGACGGATACTTTAGTGGATAGTTAGAGGAGGCTAAGATTGACGAAGGGGAACTAGTATGAAAATTGAAGTTGGAGTCAGAGGAAGGATGGAAATTGAGGACTGAAGAAGATTTGCTAATGGACAAGGAGAAAAACAAAGATTAGGTTTGCAGGAGAGAGTGTATACATATGGAGAGTATGTGGTAGGTAAGGACTTAAGATGTTTTGCTGGAGACGAATACTAGAGACTACGATATATGATTTATTGAAGAGACAGGGGACTTGCGGATGTGGGAGTGTACAGAGGAGAAGGGGAGATATATTGATGACCTGTTTGGATTAGTAGAGATGGTAGGCTAATTGAGTGGTGTTATAGGTTAAGGAAAAGCAAATATATGAAGGGGAGTGGAGTCAGGTATTTATTATGTGTAGTATAAAGGTATATGTGATATGTATAGCATATATGATATAGAATATATAGTTATACAGTATATATATTATGTATAGTATAAAAAATATAGTTTGGTAAGAATTGATATTGAGAAATATATGAATGATAAGGATTGTGAGGAAAGGATAATGGGTTATTATTATGGTGGGAAATAAAGAGATTAAATAGAAGAAGTAATTACTGAGGGTAGAGTATGGAGAGTTAGGTTGGGTGGAAAGAGGAAGGTAAGGTATTTTTAATTGGGGAGAAGAATAGTTGAGAGTAGTATTGTTAGTTAAATATAAGTGAAAGTGTATTAATGTTCTTAGCCATAATGGAGAGTAGAATTTAGTATAGTTATGAATAGTTTAGTATTAAGTTTAGTTATTGACGGCCAGAGGAAAAAGAATTATGATATTTATAAGTGCAGTTTGAGGAAATGTATGGAAGGAGGAAGAATGGGATTAGTTGGATGGTATAAAGAAAGAAGTTATGGAATGGAGAGATGAAATAGTATGATATGGTATAAAAATGGTATATATGGTATAAAGGATGGTATAGAATGAAGAAATTTTTAGTTATAAATCTGTATTTAGAGTAATAGTTAAAACCTAAAATAAAAGATCTTTAAGGATTGAGAGAAGTTAATATTTTGAAATAAAGGATCTCGGATATAAGATTTAATTGTAGGTATCAACAGTGAAGTTAGGGAGATGTGAATACGAAATAGTGGAAGGATGCAAGCTTTATTAATGAGGGATATTATTGAAAGCAATGAATGTCACAAGAGATGATTGTACGTTTGTATATCCTGAAGCAAAGATGTACAACGGCGAGAACAATGAACATCGAAATGCGGAGGTAACAGAGGAATGGGCTGGGTAGGTCAGGTTGTATAGAAGGACGGTTGAAGAGTACAAGAAAACAAGGAATAAAAATAGAAACCTTCTGATTCTAACTGTTTCGAAGCATGGTTGGTGTGGTGGTGATTACCTTTATGAAAATGATGGGATGACGATGTACGTGATCGAAGTGATGGTGATTATGTACGTGATCAAGTTTGGTGGGAAGATCAATTCATGATGGATGATGGAATTGTTGACAACATGACTGAGTTGGGTGGTGGGAACAAGAGCGATATTCTGATGGTTTTGAGATGGAGTGTGGATGAAAAGATCAGTGGGATTAAAATGATATAGAGAGAAAGGATTTGGAGAATGAAGGATTGAATATTATATATAGGGTAAAAGAGTTAATTGGGAAGAAACGGTTGAATAAGTATAATTTATTAGTGGAAGAGGTAAAGAAGGTACATAGAATAGGAATATGATATTCTAGATGATGGAATGTGTTATATATAATGTATGTTATACATAGTGTATGTATACGTTATTAGGAAATATAGATTATGAACTACTTTGCAGAAATGAATATATTGTGAGGTTAGAGCAAGGACAATTTATTGATGGGAGTATCGGGGAATGGAAAGAGTCAGGAAATTAAATATGTTTATTGTTGAATAAATTAGAGTATAAATATGTATAGTTAAGAGTTAATTAAAGGATATGAGAAGTTGAAAATTTGATCAAAGGATCTCGGTATTAATTCTGGAAGTGGGAACATGGCTAGGGGATTTTAATACGGTGTTGAAGAGAGTAAATGAGGAAAGGTGGTGATGGAATAAGACATGAAATGATTTTCGAGATGGAGTGACGGAAAAGAATGGGATTAAGGTGAGAGGAAGAGAAAGGAATAGGCAAAAGGTTGGGTAGGGAATGAATCACGGATTTATTGATGGGAGAAGATAAGTACATGAGGATACCATTAAGATGGTGAAAAATTATATATATTATATTGTATATGTATATATATATGGTACGAAAAATTATATAATATATATAATATATATTGTATATGTATATAGGTATAAGTATTTAGAGTAATACTCAAAAATTAAAATAAAGGATCTCAGATAGAAGATTGAATTGTAGATATCAGGACAATGGAGACAATCGAAATAGTGGTTGAAACAAAAGTTTATTAAAGAGAGAATCTCATGGCAGATATAAAGATAGTGGAAGCAGCAGGGAATCTATAAAAGGAACTCGGAATAAAGACCTTAGTACACCGTGGGGGATTGAATTGAAGAGGAGAACTAAAGTTATGAATAGTTAGTTGTAGGAGATGAGGAAAGATATTGAATGGGCATTTCGAGATGGAATCGGTGGAAATAAAGTTAGAGGAGATGGTCTGTACAGAATACTTATATGGAGATGAAGTTAGTTAGATAGAAAGAATTATGAAATTATTAATTGGAGAAGTAAAGAAGTAGGTGATATGATCTAGGTGTGTAGTGAAGAATATAATATATAATAAATTATAAATGGTGGAAGACTTATTATTATTAAGATGTTGTTGTTGTTGTGTATGACTTGAAATATTGATGTATGAAAGATCAGAAAAGAAGTTAGGTTAAGACACGAAATTGATTGAAAAGGTGGGGTGATAGTTAGTGGGAAGTAGGTAATATGGAGGGATGATGAGGTATATGATTGAGGATGGAGATTTAAGAAATGGAATATATATAGGGATTAGAGGGTAGATTAGTAGAAGAGATAGGGATGGTGGGAGGTAGAGGAGTAAATAGTATAGTTAGTTAGGAGAGAGTAGATTAGTAGTATTGAGGTTATGGAAGAAAGTATAAGAGAGAGTTAAAGTAGAGGAATGTGATGTGGAGTTGATATATTATATATAGTATGTATGGTATAAAAGGCAATTATTAAAAAGGATAAATATAGTTTGGTAAGAATTGATAAAAACATATCAATGATAGGGATTACGAAATATGATGAGATAATAAATTGATGATGATGTTATTAGTTAGTTAAGAGGGAATAAAGTTTATAGTAAGAATAAGAAGATGATAAGGGTAGTGGTTATGGAGAGTTTATAGTAGGGGGGAGAAATACGGTGTATGAGGGAATAAGGAATAGTTAAGAGAGAATGAAATGCAGAAGATTATGGACATATATGTGATAACAGAACAACAAATTGAATTAATATGATAGTGGATTGAAGTTGCACCTATGATAAATGATATTAATAGATCAAATATACATACACCGCATAGATCAATGCCAGCCAGCCAGCCAGCCAGCCAGCCGCCAGCCGCCAGCCAGCCAGCCGCCAGCCGCCGCCAGCCGCCAGCCGCCGCCGCCAGCCGCCAGCCAGCCAGCCGCCGCCAGCCAGCCAGCCAGCCAGCCGCCAGCCGCCAGCTGTCAGCCAGCCAGCCAGCCAGCAGTTGCCAGCCAGCCAGCCAGCCAGCCAGCCAGCCGCCAGCCAGCCAGCCAGCCAGGCCAGCCAGCCAGCCGCCAGCCAGCCAGCCAGCCAGCCAGCCGCCAGCCAGCCGCCAGCCAGCCAGCGCCAGCCAGCCAGCCAGCCAGCCAGCCGCCAGCCAGCCAGCCAGCCAGCCAGCCAGCCAAGCCGCCAGCCAGAACTAACCAACTAACCAACTAACTAACTAACTAACTAACTAACCCAACCAACTAACTAACTAACTAACTAACTAACTAACTAACTAACTAACCAACTAACCAACTAACTAACTAACTAACCAACTAACCAACTAACTAACCAACTAACTAACTCTAACTAACTAACTCTAACTCTAAGTCTAACTAACTAACTCTAACTCTAAGTCTAACTAACTAACTCTAACTCTAAGTCTAACTAACTAACTCTAACTCTAAGTCTAACTAACTAACTCTAACTCTAAGTCTAACTAACTAACTCTAACTCAACTAACTAACTAACTAACTAACTAACTAACTAACTAACTAACTAACTAACTAACTAACTAACTAACTAACTAACTAACTAACTAACTAACTAACTAACTAACTAACTAACTAACTAACTAACTAACTAACTAACTAACTAACTAACTAACTAACTAACTAACTAACTAACTAACTAACTAACTAACTAACTAACTAACTAACTAACTAACTAACTAACTAACTAACTAACTAACTAACTAACTAACTAACTAACTACATTGATCTATTATCACAGGTGTATGATATATTGATCTATTATCATATCATTTATCATAGGTGCAACTTCAATCCACTATCATATTAATTCCATTTGTTGTTCTGTTATCACATATATGTCCATACTCTTCTGCATTTCATTCTCTCTTAACTATTCCTTATTCCCTCAGACACCGTATTTCTACCCCCTACTATAACCTCTCCATAACCACTACCCTTATCATCTTCTTATTCTTCCTATAAACTTTATTCCCTCTTAACTAACTAATAACATCATCATCAATTTATTATCTCATCATATTTCGTAATCCCTATCATTGATATGTTTTTATCAATTCTTACCAAACTATATTTATCCTTTTTAATAATTGCCTTTTATACCATACATACTATATATAATATATCAACTCCACATCACATTCCTCTACTTTAACTCTCTCTTATACTTGCTTCCATAACCTCAATACTACTAATCTACTCTCTCCTAACTAACTATACTCTTTACTCCTCTACCTCCCACCATCCCTATCTCTTCTACTAATCTACCCTCTAATCCCTATATATATTCCATTTCTTAAATCTCCATCCTCAATCATATACCTCATCATCCCTCCATATTCCCTACTTCCCACTAACTATCCCCCCACCTTTTCAATCAATTTCGTGTCTTAACCTAGCTTCTTTTCTGATCTTTCATTCATCAATATTTCAAGTCATACACAACAACAACAACATCTTAATAATAATACGTCTTCCACCATTTATAATTTATTATATATTATATTCTTCACTCCACACCTAGATCATATCACCTACTTCTTTACTTCTCCAATTAATAATTTCATAATTCTTTCTATCTAACTAACTTCATCTCCATATAAGTATTCTGTACAGACCATCTCCTCTAACTTTATTTCCACCGATTCCATCTCGAAACGCCCATTCAATATCTTTCCTCATCTCCTACAACTAACTATTCATAACTTTAGTTCTCCTCTTCAATTCAATCCCCCACGGTGTACTAAGGTCTTTATTCCGAGGTCCTTTTATATAGATTCCCTGCTGCTTCCACTATCTTTATATCTACCATGAGATTCTCTCTTTAATAAACTTTTGTTCCAACCACTATTTCGATTGTCTCCATTGTCCTGATATCTACAATTCAATCTTCTATCTGAGATCCTTTATTTTAATTTTTGAGTATTACTCTAAATACTTATACCTATATACATATACAATATATATTATATATATTATATAATTTTTTCGTACCATATATATATATACATATACAATATAATATATATAATTTTTCACCATCTTAATGGTATCCTCCTGTACTTATCTTCTCCCATCAATAAATCCGTGATTCATTCCCTACCCAACCTTTTTGCCTATTCCTTTCTCTTCCTCTCACCTTAATCCCATTCTTTTCCGTCACTCCATCTCGAAAATCATTTCATGTCTTATTCCATCACCACCTTTCCTCATTTACTCTCTTCAACACCGTATTAAAATCCCCTCGCCATGTTCCCACTTCCAGAATTAATACCGAGATCCTTTGATCAAATTTTCAACTTCTCATATCCTTTACTTAACTCTTAACTATACATATTTATACTCTAATTTATTCAACAATAAACATATTTAATTTCCTGACTCTTTCCATTCCCCCGATACTCCCATCAATAAATTGTCCTTGCTCTAACCTCACAATATATTCATTTCTGCAAAGTAGTTCATAATCTATATTTCCTAATAACGTATACATACACTATGTATAACATACATTATATATAACACATTCCATCATCTAGAATATCATATTCCTATTCTATGTACCTTCTTTACCTCTTCCACTAATAAATTATACTTATTCAACCGTTTCTTCCCAATTAACTCTTTTACCCTATATATAATATTCAATCCTTCATTCTCCAAATCCTTTCTCTCTATATCATTTTAATCCCACTGATCTTTTCATCCACACTCCATCTCAAAACCATCAGAATATCGCTCTTGTTCCCACCACCCAACTCAGTCATGTGGTCAACAATTCCATCATCCATCATGAATTGATCTTCCCACCAAACTTGATCACGTACATAATCACCATCACTTCGATCACGTACATCGTCATCCCATCATTTTCATAAAGGTAATCACCACCACACCAACCATGCTTCGAAACAGTTAGAATCAGAAGGTTTCTATTTTTATTCCTGGTTTTCTTGTACTCTTCAACCGTCCTTCTATACAACCTGACCTACCCAGCCCATTCCTCTGTTACCTCCGCATTTCGATGTTCATGGTTCTCGCCGTTGTACATCTTTGCTTCAGGATATACAAACGTCCAATCATCTCTTGTGACATTCATTGCTTTCAATAATATCCCTCATTAATAAAGCTTGCATCCTTCCACTATTTCGTATTCACATCTCCCTAACTTCACTGGTGATACCTACAATTAAATCTTATATCCGAGATCCTTTATTTCAAAATATTAACTTCTCTCAATCCTTAAAGATCTTTTATTTTAGGTTTTAACTATTACTCTAAATACAGATTTATAACTAAAAATTTCTTCATTCTATACCATCCTTTATACCATATATACCATTTTTATACCATATCATACTATTTCATCTCTCCATTCCATAACTTCTTTCTTTATACCATCCAACTAATCCCATTCTTCCTCCTTCCATACATTTCCTCAAACTGCACTTATAAATATCATAATTCTTTTTCCTCTGGCCGTCAATAACTAACCTTAATACTAAACTATTCATAACTATACTAAATTCTACTCTCCATTATGGCTAAGAACATTAATACACTTTCACTTATATTTAACTAACAATACTACTCTCCACTATTCTTCTCCCCAATAAAAAAAATACCTTACATTCCTCTTTCCACCCAACCTAACTCTCCATACTCTACCCTCAGTAATTACTTCTTCTATTTAATCTCTTTATTTCCCACCATAATAATAACCCATTATCCTTTCCTCACAATCCTTATCATTCATATATTTCTCAATATCAATTCTTACCAAACTATATTTTTTTTATACTATACATAATATATATACGGTATAACTATATATTCTATATCATATATGCTATACATATCACATATACCTTTATACTACACATAATAAATCCCTGACTCCACTCCCCTTCATATATTTGCTTTTCCTTAACCTATAACACCACTCAATTAGCCTACCATCTCTCCTAATCCAAACAGGTCATCAATATATCTCCCCTTCTCCTCTGTACACTCCCACATCCGCAAGTCCCCTGTCTCTTCCATAAATCATATATCGTAGTCTCTAGTATTCGTCTCCCGCAAAACATCTTAAGTCCTTACCTACCACATACTCTCCATATGTATCCACTCTCTCCTGCAAACCTAATCTTGGTTTTTCTCCTTGTCCATTAGCCAATCTTCTTCAGTCCTCAATTTCCATCCTTCCTCTGACTCCCACTTCAATTTTCATACTAGTTCCCCTTCGTCAATCTTAGCCTCCTCTAACTATCCACTAAAGTATCCGTCTTCTATTCCTGACCTATCCCCAAAAAACTGCATCTTCTCCCAAAACACCAATAAGTCTCATGACTGGTCTAGTATATGACTTTCATTTCTTAACTTACTCCTCCTGACCCTTCTAGTCAAGTTCTTCTTCTACCAACTATCATCTAATCATATCTCGTCCATCATATTCCTTGGTCTTTTATCTTTTCCGTTCCTCTCTATCTCGAATCTTCCCAATAACTTCTCAAATCTGTCTTACTTCTAGCTGCTCATAACTGAATTTTTCGTTTACGAATATTTCTTCATAGCTACTCATAACTGAATTTTTCGTTTACGAGTATTTCTTCATTATACTACATATCCTTTACACTATACATAATAGCATTTTCTTATCATATACTATATATAACATTTTCTTGTCACATACACTGGAATATTCTGCCTTTCCACTCTTTCCCCAGAATCTGAGTTCTTACTCAATGTATCTTCCGACATCCTTTTATACATTCCCTGCTTCATGCCATTTCATATCTTCATCTTCTGATATCTATCTCATCCCCTATCACTCTTACTATTATACTATCCACACCCTATTTATATCTGATAAAGCTTTTCTCCGGTCATATTAATCTTTTTGTCCAATCTCCATAGTCTGTACCACTTCGTGATCTCTACAACTAAATCGTCTATCTGAGAACCACTATTTCGATCCTTTGATTCAAAATATTGATTCCCTATAAATTCATTTTTAATCCTTAACCATATCTTATACACAACTCGATTTAATTTATTCTGTAGCATCAATTTTCCTGAAATATAAAAATATTTAAATTTCTTATTCTGACTCTTTCCATTTCTTCACTTAGTACTCTCCAATCAATAAATCTTTGATCTAACATCATCAATACACCATATTCATATCTTTTATCTGTACATCACATCTTCTTGATATATACTATATATAATATTTTATACCATATACACATATGATACCTATCACTTCATAATATTCATATATCATATTCCACTAGTCATCATAACCCTATCTAGTATGTTGCTTCTTTACTTCTCCAATTAATAATTTCATAATTCTTTCTATCTAACTAACTTCATCTCCATATAAGTATTCTGTACAGACCATCTCCTCTAACTTTATTTCCACCGATTCCATCTCGAAACGCCCATTCAATATCTTTCCTCATCTCCTACAACTAACTATTCATAACTTTAGTTCTCCTCTTCAATTCAATCCCCCACGGTGTACTAAGGTCTTTATTCCGAGGTCCTTTTATAGATTCCCTGCTGCTTCCACTATCTTTATATCTACCATGAGATTCTCTCTTTAATAAACTTTTGTTCCAACCACTATTTCGATTGTCTCCATTGTCCTGATATCTACAATTCAATCTTCTATCTGAGATCCTTTATTTTAATTTTTGAGTATTACTCTAAATACTTATACCTATATACATATACAATATATATTATATATATTATATAATTTTTTCGTACCATATATATATATACATATACAATATAATATATATAATTTTTCACCATCTTAATGGTATCCTCCTGTACTTATCTTCTCCCATCAATAAATCCGTGATTCATTCCCTACCCAACCTTTTTGCCTATTCCTTTCTCTTCCTCTCACCTTAATCCCATTCTTTTCCGTCACTCCATCTCGAAAATCATTTCATGTCTTATTCCATCACCACCTTTCCTCATTTACTCTCTTCAACACCGTATTAAAATCCCCTCGCCATGTTCCCACTTCCAGAATTAATACCGAGATCCTTTGATCAAATTTTCAACTTCTCATATCCTTTACTTAACTCTTAACTATACATATTTATACTCTAATTTATTCAACAATAAACATATTTAATTTCCTGACTCTTTCCATTCCCCGATACTCCCATCAATAAATTGTCCTTGCTCTAACCTCACAATATATTCATTTCTGCAAAGTAGTTCATAATCTATATTTCCTAATAACGTATACATACACTATGTATAACATACATTATATATAACACATTCCATCATCTAGAATATCATATTCCTATTCTATGTACCTTCTTTACCTCTTCCACTAATAAATTATACTTATTCAACCGTTTCTTCCCAATTAACTCTTTTCCCCTATATATAATATTCAATCCTTCATTCTCCAAATCCTTTCTCTCTATATCATTTTAATCCCACTGATCTTTTCATCCACACTCCATCTCAAAACCATCAGAATATCGCTCTTGTTCCCACCACCCAACTCAGTCATGTGGTCAACAATTCCATCATCCATCATGAATTGATCTTCCCACCAAACTTGATCACGTACATAATCACCATCACTTCGATCACGTACATCGTCATCCCATCATTTTCATAAAGGTAATCACCACCACACCAACCATGCTTCGAAACAGTTAGAATCAGAAGGTTTCTATTTTTATTCCTGGTTTTCTTGTACTCTTCAACCGTCCTTCTATACAACCTGACCTACCCAGCCCATTCCTCTGTTACCTCCGCATTTCGATGTTCATGGTTCTCGCCGTTGTACATCTTTGCTTCAGGATATACAAACGTCCAATCATCTCTTGTGACATTCATTGCTTTCAATAATATCCCTCATTAATAAAGCTTGCATCCTTCCACTATTTCGTATTCACATCTCCCTAACTTCACTGGTGATACCTACAATTAAATCTTATATCCGAGATCCTTTATTTCAAAATATTAACTTCTCTCAATCCTTAAAGATCTTTTATTTTAGGTTTTAACTATTACTCTAAATACAGATTTATAACTAAAAATTTCTTCATTCTATACCATCCTTTATACCATATATACCATTTTTATACCATATCATACTATTTCATCTCTCCATTCCATAACTTCTTTCTTTATACCATCCAACTAATCCCATTCTTCCTCCTTCCATACATTTCCTCAAACTGCACTTATAAATATCATAATTCTTTTTCCTCTGGCCGTCAATAACTAACCTTAATACTAAACTATTCATAACTATACTAAATTCTACTCTCCATTATGGCTAAGAACATTAATACACTTTCACTTATATTTAACTAACAATACTACTCTCCACTATTCTTCTCCCCAATTAAAAATACCTTACATTCCTCTTTCCACCCAACCTAACTCTCCATACTCTACCCTCAGTAATTACTTCTTCTATTTAATCTCTTTATTTCCCACCATAATAATAACCCATTATCCTTTCCTCACAATCCTTATCATTCATATATTTCTCAATATCAATTCTTACCAAACTATTTTTTTTTTATACTATATATATATATATATACGGTATAACTATATATTCTATATCATATATGCTATACATATCACATATACCTTTATACTACACATAATAAATCCCTGACTCCACTCCCCTTCATATATTTGCTTTTCCTTAACCTATAACACCACTCAATTAGCCTACCATCTCTCCTAATCCAAACAGGTCATCAATATATCTCCCCTTCTCCTCTGTACACTCCCACATCCGCAAGTCCCCTGTCTCTTCCATAAATCATATATCGTAGTCTCTAGTATTCGTCTCCCGCAAAACATCTTAAGTCCTTACCTACCACATACTCTCCATATGTATCCACTCTCTCCTGCAAACCTAATCTTGGTTTTTCTCCTTGTCCATTAGCCAATCTTCTTCAGTCCTCAATTTCCATCCTTCCTCTGACTCCCACTTCAATTTTCATACTAGTTCCCCTTCGTCAATCTTAGCCTCCTCTAACTATCCACTAAAGTATCCGTCTTCTATTCCTGACCTATCCCCAAAAACTGCATCTTCTCCCAAAACACCAATAAGTCTCATGACTGGTCTAGTATATGACTTTCATTTCTTAACTTACTCCTCCTGACCCTTCTAGTCAAGTTCTTCTTCTACCAACTATCATCTAATCATATCTCGTCCATCATATTCCTTGGTCTTTTATCTTTTCCGTTCCTCTCTATCTCGAATCTTCCCAATAACTTCTCAAATCTGTCTTACTTCTAGCTGCTCATAACTGAATTTTTCGTTTACGAATATTTCTTCATAGCTACTCATAACTGAATTTTTCGTTTACGAGTATTTCTTCATTATACTACATATCCTTTACACTATACATAATAGCATTTTCTTATCATATACTATATATAACATTTTCTTGTCACATACACTGGAATATTCTGCCTTTCCACTCTTTCCCCAGAATCTGAGTTCTTACTCAATGTATCTTCCGACATCCTTTTATACATTCCCTGCTTCATGCCATTTCATATCTTCATCTTCTGATATCTATCTCATCCCCTATCACTCTTACTATTATACTATCCACACCCTATTTATATCTGATAAAGCTTTTCTCCGGTCATATTAATCTTTTTGTCCAATCTCCATAGTCTGTACCACTTCGTGATCTCTACAACTAAATCGTCTATCTGAGAACCACTATTTCGATCCTTTGATTCAAAATATTGATTCCCTATAAATTCATTTTTAATCCTTAACCATATCTTATACACAACTCGATTTAATTTATTCTGTAGCATCAATTTTCCTGAAATATAAAAATATTTAAATTTCTTATTCTGACTCTTTCCATTTCTTCACTTAGTACTCTCCAATCAATAAATCTTTGATCTAACATCATCAATACACCATATTCATATCTTTTATCTGTACATCACATCTTCTTGATATATACTATATATAATATTTTATACCATATACACATATGATACCTATCACTTCATAATATTCATATATCATATTCCACTAGTCATCATAACCCTATCTAGTATGTTGCTTCTTTACTTCTCCAATTAATAATTTCATAATTCTTTCTATCTAACTAACTTCATCTCCATATAAGTATTCTGTACAGACCATCTCCTCTAACTTTATTTCCACCGATTCCATCTCGAAACGCCCATTCAATATCTTTCCTCATCTCCTACAACTAACTATTCATAACTTTAGTTCTCCTCTTCAATTCAATCCCCCACGGTGTACTAAGGTCTTTATTCCGAGGTCATTTTATAGATTCCCTGCTGCTTCCACTATCTTTATATCTACCATGAGATTCTCTCTTTAATAAACTTTTGTTCCAACCACTATTTCGATTGTCTCCATTGTCCTGATATCTACAATTCAATCTTCTATCTGAGATCCTTTATTTTAATTTTTGAGTATTACTCTAAATACTTATACCTATATACATATACAATATATATTATATATATTATATAATTTTTTCGTACCATATATATATACATATACAATATAATATATATAATTTTTCACCATCTTAATGGTATCCTCCTGTACTTATCTTCTCCCATCAATAAATCCGTGATTCATTCCCTACCCAACCTTTTTGCCTATTCCTTTCTCTTCCTCTCGCCTTAATCCCATTCTTTTCCGTCGATACTCCTCGAAAGCACCATGAGTCCATCCCCATCATTCTTGTAGATACTCTACTAGTCACAAAAGTAAATCCCACCAAACCTAATCACGTACATAATAATGTCCGTCACTTCGACCACACTGATAATCATTCATCACAAAAGTAGTGTCTCTCACATCAGCCATCCCTCTCAACAAGATGAATCTGAACATTCCGTTTTTATTTCTGGTCTCGTCTGTCCGTCAACTGAATCTGCATGGGCCTTTACCTGGCTATCCATTCTCTCATCGTTTCTTCTGTGTTTTGACCTTTTCTTCATAGTTCTCGTCTTCCAGACATACTAACTGTTCTCCACCCATCTTATTTCTATCTTGCTCCATGAGATTATCCCACTAACTGAGCTTCCATCCTATCTCCATTCCGTATTAATATCTCCTTAGTTCGCAGTACCACTTCATGATCCCTACAATTAAATCATCTATCTCGAACCTTGATTCTTAACCATATCTTATACACTTGACTCCATTTATTCAGCGATCCCAATCTCTCCGGAGTATCAAACGTATCTCGACAAATTCTTATTCTGACCCTTTCCATTCCCACGTGTACTCCCCATCGCAATAGATTCTCTTTGCTCTACTCTCTCCAATACACTATATTCATTACCTCATATCTTCTTAAATACTGCATTTCCATACCATATATTATATATAGCGCATATACTCCTTTCCATCAACTAGAACGTCATAACCCTGCTCTAGTTATCTTCTTTACTTCTCCCATTAATAAATTCATAATCCATCTGTTTATTTTTTACTAATTCTCCCCTATATATATAGTATTGTATAATATCCAAATAGCCTCTTCCTCTCATTTTAATCCAACTGGTCTTTCACACTTTCTTCATCTTCTCGAAAGGAATGATATTCCTGATCCCATCATCCGTCACAAAAAATGGCATTCTGTCAACCTGCTCTCCAAAAATCTGAAATGATGATTCCTAGCGGTTTCTTCTCTCCTACCCTTCAACCGAATACCCCTGAGCTTTTGTACAAAGTATCTTGTTCATTCCTCGGTGCTTTTATATCTTCCTGGTTCCATCATTTCATATCTTATTGCATGTTCTCCACCTTCCACATCTTATTTATATCTGTTACGAGATTATCCCATTAATAAACTTCTCTTCAACACCGTATTAAAATCCCCTCACCATGTTCCCACTTCTGAATCCTATGGTTCCATCCCTCCCACTTCCAGAATTAATATCGAGATCCTTTGATCAAATTTTTAATTTCTCATATCCTTTACTTAACTCTTAACCATACATATCTATAATCTAATTTATTCAACAATAAACATATTTAATTTCCTGACTCTTTCCATTACCCCGATACTCCCCCATCAATAAATTGTCCTTACCATAACATCACAATATATTCATTTCTCCAAATCCTTTCTCTCTATATCATTTTAATCCCACTGATCTTTTCATCCACACTCCATCTCAAAACCATCGGAATATCGCTCTTGTTCCCACCACCCAACTCAGTCATGTGGTCAACAATTCCATCATCCATCATTTCGTATTGACTCTCCCTAACTTCACTGGTGATATCTACAGTTAAATCTTCTACCTGAGATCATTTATTTTAGTTTTTAGGTATTACTCCAAATAAGGTATCCAAGTGAAAGTTTCCTCATTTTATAAATATATATAATATACAATATATACAAATATATATAATATATAATTTTTTATACATATATAATATTTTTGTACCATACAACATCATCTCATATAAAATTATCCAAAACCCCCCATATTCCCATTTTAATATCTACTCACCCACTAATAAATCCATTACCTACCCTGCATTGTTTACTAATTAACCTTTTCGCCCATATATATATTATTCCATAGAATATAGACCCAAATGTTTTCTCTTCCTCTCATCTTAATCCCATTCGTCTTTTCTGTCGATACTCCATCTCGAAAGAACAACGAGTCCATCCCCATCATTGATCATGCAGATAATGACTGTTCCATCACGAAAGTTATCATTCCATCAAGCTCAATCACACAAATAATCACCGTCATGTCGACCATACTCCTCAACAACCAAAATCCAGAGATCCATATTTTCTTTTCGGGTTTATCTTCTTGGTTTGCCTTTTAATTCCTAGATCCGCAAAAGAAGAGCTTTTCATATCTTTATCTCTGGATATGCAGACGTAAACTCTCTCCGTCCGCTCTAGCACTCATCACCCTAGTGTATTACTTTGCACATGTTGTTTGTATTAACACCTCCATAGTCGTGGCCCACCACCGTCCTGATCTCTGCAATTAAATCTTCTGCCTGTGAATCAATATTTCGACCTTTTAATTCAAGATATTACTTCCCCAGTCCGTAACAGATTCTTAACCACCTTGGGTAAATTTATTTGATATGTCGATCTCCCTGAAATATAAATGTAATTTCCTGGCTCAATACTCCACAATATAACATACTATAAGTTTCATGTGTTTTACCTATACATCACATCTTCCAAATATACCCTGATGTGCGTCTGCATACTCCTACTCTGGTATGCACCTTTATTTCATCCATCAATGAACCCAGAGCTATTTTCCTCCCCATAACTAGACTACTTTTGCCAATTAGCTCTTTTCGGCCACACATATATTATTCAATGTTCCATTCCCCAAATGTTTTCTCTTCCTCTCATTTTAGTCCCACTGGTTTTTTGCGTAGACACTCCAAAGCATCGTGAGAGTGTCGATCCCATCATTGATCAAGATAGTCCTATTCGTCACGAATGTGTGGATCGCGTAGATAGTCCTATTCGTCACGAATGTGTTCATCACGTAGACAATCATCCCACCAAGCTTGATCGTGTAGATAATACCCAGCCCCATCACGTGGATCGTGATCCCATCATTGGCCACAAAAATAACGATTTCACCCAACTTAGCCATGTGGGTGATGACTGCATTAGCCGTGCAGATAGTGACTGTGCTGTCAACCACACTTCTCAGCAGTCAAAATCTGATGATTCTTCCATCACCTCCTTCCTCCTCATCTGGCTTCTTTTGTGTAAATCGGAAAGAGATCTACGCAATTCCATCTTTGGTCTCCTTGTCATTTCGATATTTTGCCTGCTAGCCTTCGCTGCCTTGTATCTTTGTCGCCAGATATACAGATGTGTGGTGCTCTATCCCGCCGCCTCCACTATTTTCACCATTATGGGCCTTACCGCATTTTGTTTATGCCTGCTGCTTCGATGAGATTATCCCATTAATAAAGTTTGGTACCACCTTTTAATCGATTATATCAATGATTTAAAATATCTGGTCTGGATATCGATCATTCCCACAATTAAAGAACCAATGAATACATAACACCATTAATAAATTCATTACCACACCAACATATCTTTATTCACTACAGCTATACACACCAGCATAGCACGTGCCCTCCCCGATCTACCACACCAACATATACACACATTTTATATATACTACCACACCAACATATACACACATTTTATATATACTACCACACCAACATATACTACATATACACACATTTTATATATACTAACCAACATATACACACATTTTATATATACTACCACACCAACATATACACACATTTTATATATACTACCACACCAACATATACTACATATACACACATTTTATATATATATACACACATTTTATATATACTATACAACATATACACACATTTTATATATACTAACAAACATATACTACATATACACACATTTTATATATACTAACAAACATATACTACATATACACAATTTTTATATATACTACCACACCAAAATATACTAAATATACACACATTATATATATACTACCACACAAACATATAATACATATACACACATTTTATATATAATACCACACCAACATATACTACATATACACACATTTTATATATACTAACCAACATATACACACATTTTATATATACTACCACACCAACATATACTACATATACACACATTTTATATATACTAACCAACATATACACACATTTTATATATACTACCACACCAACATATACTACATACACACACATCCATGCATCCCACGACACATCACCTCACAAAATCCGTAATGATCCTGCGGCTGGTTCACCGACCGCAACCTTGTTACGACTTGTACCTTATCTAGCTATGACTATTCAGAACCGGGGCTCTTCATCTCCATAACCATCTGAGATAGTGACGGGCGGTGTGTACAAACTACAGGGACTCATTCACCATGACTTAATGAATCATCGTTACTAGGAATTCCTCGTTCATAGCTCATTTACAAGAGCTAATCCCTCGCACTCCAAAATCCATCTGCAAGAACATCGAGTATTGTATTGCGCGTGCCGCCCAGGGCATCTGAGGGCATCACTGATCTGTTATCGCCTTCTCCTTCCTGTGCCATTCTGCACCTGTCTCCAAAGATCTCACTGATTATAGCACTTAAGCTGAAAGTCATCCCATCAATTTCCAACGACCATGCACCACTCCTGCTGCGCTCACGTAGTCGATCTCTGCGCTGCTTGGTCCTGGTAAGTTTTCCCGCGTTGAGTCAAATTAAGCCGCACAATCCACTCCTGGTAGTGTAGTTCCGTCAATTTCACTTTAAGTTTCACCCTTGCGAGCGTACTATCCCCAGAGCCCGAAAACTATGATTTCTCCCAGCAAACACTCCCGTGTCCTGCTTGTCGGCATCGTTTACTGCTGGAACTACAGCGGTATCTAATCACTTTCGATCCTCCAGCCTTCGTCCTTGATCCCCAGACTCGTTCAAGTGCATCGCTTTCGCCTCCGTCAGTCCAGGCGGGGTCTTGGTCATTTCATCTCTCGCCCGCCTATACTATGCACTCTGCCCGTTCCGCCATCCTTAGCAAACCCTGCACCCTTGACCGGTGCCCTTCAATTGCATATACAACTACGGACTTTTTAACTGCAGCATCCACCATAGACACTCTTGGAGTCGGTATTACCGCGGCTGCTGGCACCAAACTTGCCCTCCAATACTCAAAGCACTTGTTTACTGTGCCCTCTAATCTACGTCTCATAACTGCCTCCTCACCAAAGAGTGGGCAATTTTCGCGCCTGCTGCCGTCCTTGGACGTGGGAGCCATCTCTCAGGCTCCCTCTCCGGAATCAAACCCTCATTTCCCGTCACCCGTCATCGTCTTGGTAGTCCTTTACACTACCAACTAACTGATAGGGTTGCGTCTTATTCTTGCCTCTTAGCCACAGCTTGCCGTGGTTATCTGTACCATCAAGAGCAAATCATCGCAACATTACTGAGCCGTTCGCCATTTCTATTAAGCATGCATGGCTAAATCTCAGAGACTAGCATCTACGTCAGGCAGAATCAACCTGGTGTCCTGTCATCTCCCCCGTGGCCTATCCCAATCCTGCAAATCCGTGGCAATCCATTGCCCACATCACACTCTTGCCTCTATCCACAGACCCACACGCATTTCCGCCTCGCCAAAATGCCTGTGCACACGGGTTTCCCCACGCTCGTACCCCCCTGCCGCGCATGTCCATTGCTGGGCCATGTGTCGCGAGGCGCACAGAATGTCGCACAATGTCATAGCATGGTACAATGTCATGCTAATGCACATATCAGCCTGCACAATATCATGCCAATGCACATACCACAATATCCTGCACACACCACCACACAATATCATGCACAACATCACTACCCACCACGACCCGCTTCCCCACAAAAAGGCGCAGGCCTGCCTGAAACACTCGTAATGTATACTCGCTTCGCACAGCAGCCCCCTTACGTGCGTCGTCTCCGCACCCCCGTGTCCCCAAGTCCCCATTCTGGCTTAGAGGCTTTCAGCCATTACAGGCTGGATGTAGCTGCGCCCCCGCCTTAACAGACGAGCGCCCGACCAGTGATCCAGACCAGAACTTCCTCTCGTACTACTCTGGCCTGCTCTCAGACACCTGCAGTAGGGTAAAACTAACCTGTCTCACGACGGTCTAAACCCAGCTCACGTTCCCTGTTGGTGGGTGAACAATCCAACACTAGGTGATTTCTGCTTCACCATGCTAGGAAGAGCCGACATCGAAGAATCAAAAAGCGGCGTCGATACGATCTCTCGGCCGCCACAAGCCAGTTATCCCTGTGGTAACTTTTCCGTCACTTCTGCACCTAACCGTTGCAAAAGATCTCTAGGCCCCTGTTTCCAGTCATCAATACGTGCGTCTGCACCTATGTCAAGCTCGCTTTTGCCCTTATGCTCCACGAGTGGTTTCCATCCCCTCTAAGCGAACCTTTGGACGTCTGCGTTACTTTGTAGCAGTCGTGCCGCCCCAGCCAAACTCCCCATCAGGCAACCAACCGTCTAGTCACGGGCGCCAGTGGTCTCACACAGTAACCCACCTCGCTACGACACCCAGACTAGCCAATCTGCCTCACTAGAGTCAAGCTCAACAGGGTCTTCTTTCCCCGCTGCATATCCCAAGCCCGTTCCCTTGGCTGTAGGTTCGCAAAGCAGTAGGTAGGGACAGTGGGAATCTCGTTGCTCCATTCATGCGCGTCACTAATTAGATGACGAGGCATTTGGCTACCTTAAGAGAGTCATAGTTACTCCCGCCGTTTACAAGTGCGTACCTAAAATTACTTCCTTAACGTCCCAAGCACTGGGCAGAATTCACTTTGCATCCACACAAAGCTATGTTTTTATTAAACAGTCAGATTCCCCTTGTAAGCCCAGTTCTAGCATGCTAGAGCCAATAATTATCCCTAGGTTTTTCATCCATTTTGCCGATTTCCCTTACCTACCTTTCCTTGTGAATCGGGCTCCTAACCCCTGAGCCCTGATGCGGTTCGGTACGGCTGGCGGCCCTCTTTTTCCACGGGCAAGTCCGTCTGCGTCTCCGTATGACTCTCGGCACACCTCCGCGCGGTACAGCAAATTCTCACTCCGCGCTCCCTTGCCGTCATCCCTGTTTCGCAACCTCGGCCGCCACCATGCAAATTTCTATGCATCTCCCTTTCGCTTAGGTCCGCATCACCTCCTTCTATCCAAAGGACGAACCCGTCTCAACATTCACTTCGTAAAGATGCTACTACTTCCAAGATCTGCTCCTAATGTCGTTCCATCCGCGGTCGCCCGCGCACTTCCCCACAACAATAGTGCCCGCCTACTACTCACAGAGTCGAGGGCCTCACACCGCTGATCAGCGCCATCCATTTTATGCCGTCGCAAATTCGGTAGGTACGTTGCAACACGTTTCTTAGCGGATGCCAACCTCCATGGCCACCGCCCTACTGTCTGGATTTGCCTACCGCATTTATGGGTTCTCTGCTCAGCCTTTGGCTGTTTATCCCTCTGTCAGGTTCATCCATTCTTGCAGACCAAGCTTACCTCGGTCTGCCCACTGATGCGTCCTAGGCCCCAGCGCTAGTACACACTTATTACGCTGCCACAGCTTCGGAGTTTGTTGAAATTTTCCACATCCTCTCTACACCATGTCCCTAGTTTCCCGCATCGCTGTCCTGAGAGACATTTCGGCTGGAACCAGCTACCAGGTAGTTCGATTGGTCTTTCGCCCCTTTCAGTAGCTCATGTCATCGAGTTGAACATCAGAATGACTCAGATCCTCCATCAGAATTTTTCCTGACTTCAATCAAACCGCTGAAAGTTCACTACCTTTCGGGTCTTACCCTCCCAACTATCAAATCGCTTCCGGGCCCGCACTTCACATGCTTCTCCTCGCTGGGAATGTAATCTCCTTGGTCCGTGTTTCAATACGGGTCCGAGTCTCTCGGCTTACCTCCTTGTACTTTCACTATTTCACTCCCTTACCGGGACTTTTTCACACTTCGCTCGCGCTACTTCTCCGCTATCGGTCACCGACTATATTTAGACTTGGATGCTGTTACCACCCCTTCACACTGCACTACCAAGCAGCACCACTCTCTCCCTCTCCGCGCTCCAAGGACTATCACCCCCTCCGGTCGGCCTTTCCATGCCCGTCTCTCTGCGCTCTGCTACAACGGGGAGCACGCCCCCTTACAATCGGGTCTTCTCCATGTTCAATCGCCTCTACTACTGGAATCTCCGTTGATTTCTTCTCCTATCCTTAATAATATGCTTAAGTTCAGGATGTTGTCCTGCACAACGTGCACAATTAGAATCTTATTGTCGTGTCCTTCACGTTCGTCATCGCTATCGGTACCTATCGATCCCGTACAAGGAATAACGCAATTGTATCATGTATCAATCGTCATGCACTTGCGCACACCACAACAAACAATACCAATATCTCACATGCAGGGGCTTCCACCCACACGTCCCTACCCACCCTCCCCCACGTGCGCTAAATTAACCCATATACTGCATAACACACACACAATACTACATGTATACAACATACACACAACACACACAATCCTAGTACAGAATATCCTATTAGTATTTCGCATTCAATACGTTCTGCTCTTTCTTAACTCCTCAATCATTTGAGCACTTCATTATAATGGCTACATCAACTATATTTTCTCACTTATGAGCCATATTCAAAAATTAATCATCTTCATACTATCCGTTAAATCATCATCATACTATCCGTTAAATCATATTCATACTATCCGTTAAATCATCTTCATACTATCCGTTAAATATCCGTTAAATCATCTTCATACTATCCGTTAAATCATCTTCACATTATCCTTTAAATCATCTTCACATTATCCGTTAAATCATCTTCATACTATCCGTTAAATCATCTTCATATTATCCGTTAAATTTCTATCCTTCAACGTTCTCTGTAACCCCACTGTGCCACTTCAAATTCCAAACTATTCAAGTCTGCCTTACCAAGTAAATCAACTACAGGTGATACCTCCTTATTCCTAGCAATTCAAATCCTCACCTTTAATGTCCATATGGTACATATTTTAATATTTCACCAGCCATGTCATTATTACTAAACCCTGCTAAATCAACTAATTCCAATCTATATACCTCTTTAGATACCTCTTTGGACACCTCTTCTCCCCAATACTCTTCCAAACCACTACTTTTAGTTTACACTCTACAAACACATCAAATATACTATACCATATATATAATGCATTCTTTGGTACAAATTGTGAGAACATCTTCTGTGTCCTTCCATCTCTTAACTCTGCTGTGCCTAGTATTGCTTTGTAATTTCATTTGAGTATTCTACTTTTTTTACCATCACTATGTTCAAACAAGTATCCCAGTACTTCTATTTTCTCTTCGTTGTTGTTGATCATTCTATTGTACACATTTGTGAAGAAACCGTCGGGTATGGTAAGGTTAAATCTCTCATCACAGAGCATCAGATACTTCATGGTCAATGCAATAGGATGTGGTGGTGCTGCATTCTCATATCCACTGAATGTAAGTTTAGTATCCGAGACAGAGTGCATTGCAGAATTTCCACTACTAATTTTTAGCTCCATCTTGACCTCTCCCAGCTCTCCCGGGTTAATTGTATTTCCAAAGGTAAGTGGTGTATCCCCAATCTCTTCTGTCGTCCTTTGTAAATCCTCTAATTGATTTGATTCCACATTTAACTTCACAATTACGATGTTTTAGCCTATCAATCAATTCCCTAAACTTATTTAATATTCCTCCAAAACCCCTCTAAGCTTGTATCTGCTGGAGATACTTCAGTAGCCATTACAATCACATTCATCATACTTATCATTCCTCATCTCACCTCATTCTTTACCAACCCTTCTTATACACACTCATCACCTTCTTATATACACTCATCACATTCTTATATACACTCATCACCTTCTTATACACACTCATCACCTTCTTATACACACTCATCACCTTCTTATACACACTCATCACCTTCTTATACACACTCATCTATCAAATATTCCCCTTCATCCCTAGGCGTATACCCTCCTAAACCTCGTACTACCCTAGACCATTCCTTTCTTCTGTCTGCCGTCATTGTGAATTCTCTATTCCAACATTTCTACAGAATTTCTTCAACGGTAAACTTTCTTCCAATCCCAGGTGTTCTAATGAATAGTGCTGTCCTTCCATATCCCAGAATAAGCAGTTGAAAAGATGAAGTAGTGTTATTTCTGCACAATCCGTGAATTTTTTGGTTTCATCAAATGTATTATCTTTTCTTATGTATATTGGAACTGGTGTATTCACTCTGGAATATGGAAATATGTTAATAATCCTATAAAATTCACTGAATGTTTCTGTGAAACCTTCACTCATACCATATTCGTCTATTTTATATGATTTTTCTCCAATATTCTATCGAGATATAACTCTAGATCTTCCCTGGATTCCATCTCGAAATTGGTTATTATTCAATCTGCAATATCATCGATTTCGTATTCTTTAGACAACTCTGCCATATTTGTTTCGTCCGTCAAAACGCTGACAAATATCTCTGCCATCATTCTTACACCTACTACATCAGTTTCATCACCGTCGATGATTTCAAACAAATAATGGCTTCCAAAATTACTCTCCATGGTTCTAACTCCACACAATATCCCCTACTGAATAAAATAACTCTATTGCACAAGTAAATACAATTACTGCCTTGAGAATTGTTTTTCTAATACCTTCATATCTATATACTAAGTATCTTCGTCATCTGATCTATCGATATTGCTGAATTCAGAAACCACAAACTCTAGAATGGTTGGTAACCGTATCTCATGAGTATTAGCTAATGTATCATTTATTACACATCTCCCTCAATATCTCTTCCAAAATATTCAATATAACAACTATATCAACACACCCCTCCTTATAATCTTGAAGATGATGAATTCCACTTTTCAAGTTGGTCTCTGTATTCCTGGATTAGTTAAGATACTTGAAATAATCTATTCCTGCAATTCAAAATGACTCCACGAACAAATAAGTTGCAAAAAATTAATCACTAAGTATGTCTAAAATCCTAATAAATTTCTCATACCCGAAGATCCATAATTTATTTTGTGATTCTAGCAAATCCCCATAGATAACAATTAAAGTGGTAGAAAATAAAGTGATGGAAAACACTGCTCAATTTATAACTAAATAGTCACTTACATATTTTTTTGATACTATTACTCTGATAAATTTACATACCCCACCCATTGAAGCTTGAGATTCATCATGGATTAATAATTTGTGTAGTAGAGGTGATATAGATTGTAGTTTTGTAACAGTGCAGTCATACTCTATCACACCCACCATGTTGTAATAGTTCTCTATTACCTTTTACACCACAGGTCACGAGTACTGACACTCCATGTACACAACAAACCACCATATATTTGTGTCTGTCTCATCAATATGAAATTCACAATCTCTTATCAACATATAGCTAGTCCAAGAGATGTTATTTTCCCATCAACTGACAAATTTGCTTATTCTGAATATTCCACAGGGGATGGTCTAATCTCCAACTATAACCATACCTCACTTGGAATACTATGGTATGTGTTGATCCAATGATGAAGCTATTACAATATCCACAAGTTACCAGATGATATAACGAGTCAATCAAACTTTACTCACCAGTCTGAAAGATATCCTCATTGGCCATGGTCAGATTAGTAAAGAATTAAAACAAACTGCTAGTTACCAAACGATATTCAAAAATTTCTTCTTCATATTTGAACCTCCACTGTTTAATAAGCATTTTCTATTTATTCATATCCATATATCAATCTTTCCACTTTAGTATCAAATAATATATCAATGTCATATAATACCAACACCTACTCCATTGGCCTTAAGTTTCTTTAGCATCTCTCTGGTATCCATACCCATCAATTCAATATCTTTACATGAAATTGTAAACTTCTTCAATGAAAGAATCTTTACCACTGATTTGATTATTATACTCCAATCTGATCCTGTAAATTTGATATAGTCCATATTTAAATCCTCCAAGCATTTTAATGACCCAAGTACCGCTGTAAACTTTTTGATCTCTTCGGTTCTTTTTTCTGCTTCCATAGTACTTACCCCCAAGACATTCAACGATAGATTTAATTCTTTAATCAACCTATTGTTTTTAATAATTTCTGTCATTATTGATAAATTTTCCAACTTCAATTCACTTCTTTGTAAGTTTATATTAGTCAGCTTATTTAAACCCTTAATTCCATTCAAAATAGGGGTAATATCTTTTAGACAACAGTTTTCTGTATTCAATACCTTTAATTTGGTCATCTTTGCTATTATTTTACCAATCTCCCTTGCATCCTCATTATTAAATTTGCATCCTGAGATATCAAGTGTCTCTATTTTTAAGTCACTGGCAGTATATTCGCATTTATCACCTGACAGATTAAAATTATTACCTCCAATGGCTACATCAGTTATTTTTTCATACCTATGAATCGTATTAAAAAATTCAGTAATCGTTATCTCCATATCATTGTGTGCCAAATTTATACCTTTTAAGTTTGGAAACCAATTCAACATATTTTCTATTTCTTCCACCGACCTATAAGATAACTTATTTTCCTTCAAACTTAAATATTCTATTCCTCCGCAAAGTGTGAGTGCACCATATTTTCCACATATATACTGCATGTCACTTGGATTTAGATCGTTTTCACCCAAATAGAGTTTCTTTAGCTTCGGCATCTTCGACAATAATTCTGAAAAAGCTAATCCTGCTTCATTTTCATTCAGTTTATTTGAGGAATAGTCTAAACTCTCTATATCTAAACTAGATATTGATTCCACAAACATTCTAGTTTTCTCCAATCCAAGTTCATTATAACTAATATTCAATTCCTTCAGTGACTTCATTTCTTTTATGGCCCTGAATATTTGTGGCAAGTAGGATGAATCACACTTTCCAATTTCATTATCGCTGATATCAAGACATTAAAGATTCGGACAACCCTTCAGTATTTGAATAAACAGTTCTATGCTATCATTAGACGATAAGGGAAAGTTTAATTCGAGATGTCTTAATTGAATATTCTTCAGTAGTTTTACAATGCGATTTAAGGATTCTTTTGGTATAATAACATCTGAAGCTATTTCCAAATGATTCAATTTACCAGCTTTCTCGAGTAAATTAACTATAAATAGTACTTCTTCATCCTTAGTAATTGAAATCTTCAATATTTTTAATGACTCATAAGGTATATATTTTAGAATTTTATCAAATATATCACTATTATAATCACATAACTTAGTAGTTAGGTCAATTGAATTCAATTTTGATATCTCTTTTCCCCAGTACTCTTTCAAGATGTTGGACTTTGATTTACATGCTTCTGCCAATACATCGAATGCATTATATCCTATATATAGTGTATCATTCGGTAGAAATGGTGAGAACATATACTGTGTGGCTGGATCGGCTAACTCGACTGTGCCCAGTATCTGCTTTGTAATCTTATCTGAGTAGTTTCCAAACTCTTTATCATCCTTCTGTTCAAACAAGTATGTCAGTACTTCTACCTTCTCTTCATTGTTGTTGATCATTCTATTGTACACATTAGTGAAGAAATCGTCGGGTATGTTAAAGTTGAATTCCTTATTACAGAGCATCAAATACTTCATAGTCAATGAAATAGGAAGTGGTATTGCTACATCCTCATATCCACTGAATGTAAGTTTATCAACTAATTCTGATAATTCATCTTCTTGAATTGTATCTGAGATAAAGTGCATCGCAGAATGTCTACTATCAATTTTTAACTCCATTTTGACTTCTTTCGAGTTAATTATATTTCCAAATGTCAATATTATACTCCCGCCAAAATCTGTTCTATTCTCATTCACCCATACAAATTCTTCAATTGATTTGAATTCACATTCAACTTTACAATTAGGATGTTTCAACTTATCAACCAACTCCCCAAATTTCTTTTCTATATTATTGAGATTCATACTAGTGTCCTTCAAAAATTTCCTTATATCCTTATTTCTTGAAGGTACTACTGCTACCATCACAATCACATTCATCATATTTATCAATCCTGATTTCACTTCATTTCTTGCAATTCCATATATAATCTTACCTATTGAATATTTACTTCTTTTAGTAGATGTAGAACTTCCCAGGTCCTGTACCACCCGAGACCATTCCTTTCTTGTATTACTTGTGATTGTGAATTGTTCATTTCCAACTGTTTCGTAGAATTGTACCAATGGTGATTTTTCATCCAATCTCAGGTGTTCTAGTGAATAGCACTTCCCTTCCACGTCCCAGAACAAGCAGTTAAAAAGGTGAAGCAGTGCCATCTCAACACAATCCGAGAATATTTTAGTTCCAAATGTATTACCATCTCTTGTGTATACTGGAACTGAAGCATTCGAAACTGGTTTATTCACCCTGGAATATGGGAATGACGAGTTAATACTCTTATAAAACTCTCCAAATATTTCTGTGAAATCATTACCCATATTATATCTGTCTATTTTACATGATTTTTCTTTAATTTTCTCTAATATTGTAGTAAGATATAACTCTAGATCTTCTTTGGAATCTAATACTTCAATCATAAATCCATGAATCAAGAGGTGTTTGAGTTCTTTGTCCTTGTCTTTGAACAATTTCGATTTCGATTCTATCTTGAAATTGTTTATTATTCTATTAACCGTACGTCTAATTTCGCTTCCTTCGCCTCCCTCTGATTTTTTTGTTAACTTGGCTACGTTTGCTTTATCTTCTGTAAAAATACTGACGAATACATCAGCCATCATTCTTATACTCTTACGTCTACTTTCACTTTTATCCTTATTACCAGTCCCAAAGTAATAATGTGCAAAATTACTCTCCATATTCCTAAAAGGACACAATATGCCTGTTGGAGATGGAAATAAATATATCATAAGATTTGTAATACTATCACTACTTTTATCTCTTCCAAAGTTTCTTCTACCATCTTTATATGTAACTTTAATTTCTGGATTGTATCTTCGTAAGTTGGGTCCACAATTCATCAAATAAATAAATCCAAATATTGGATTGAGAATTGTTTCTTCAATATTTCTATATTCTTCTGTATCAAATATCTCTGCTATCTGATCTATCGATATTCTTGAAAGTACTTGACCCAAGAACAACAAGCTGTAGAACAGTTGATAACTGTATCTCATGGGTATCGGTGCTATTCCCCCATATCATTACTCCCTTTCCCTTAATATTACTTTCTAAGACATTGATGAATTATTGGTATTAAACATAACAACTACACCAATGCGTAAATTAGTAATTAAAAATGGCACTGTGAACAAAATGGTGGTAGTGAGTTAACAATCACACATGTCTAACATCTCAATAAACCTTTCTTCTTCAAAAATCATCTTTTATTTTTTGATTCTAGTTAATCCTTGTGAATACTTAGCCAATACGATAGGAGATACTGTTTTGTTTATACCAAACTAGCCATTCGTATTTGTCTTTATATCCCACTCAATGGAGTTTGGGCCATTTGTATATAAAAATACTCTGTGTTGTGCATTGGTAAGCACATGTACTGTGATTTGACCCAGTCCAACTACGGTCATATCCTCAGTAAAATACCCGATCCCTTCAGAACTCGGAAGTCAAGCCTGTGCGAGCCATTGCAAGTACTTAGTTGAGAGATCACTCGGGAACACATGGTACTGTAGTTTTTGTTCTTCACCATACAAATAATATGTGCTGGTCATTTTACCTTTCATCACAGCCATAACAGTATTTTTGTAAACTTCCAATATCCTTACAACATATTTGTGATTGATTCAAAATATCATTACTAACAATTTTCAGGGCACTTCAAAAATGGCTTGTTAATTCATTGATTTTCCATTTAAAGACATGGATGTTCAGAAAACTGAATAACTAGAGAAATACCACTCAATATCCTAGTATTTTATACTTTGGTGAAAAGTTTCAATATCTTGATTTTCTCATAAGAATCAACATCAAAATTTGTGACTTTAATTTTATAAAAGAGGAATTAGCCCCAATAAACATGCTAGCAGAGTATCTTATTATTGTATGCAATTTTTGTTTTGCTGCAGAGGCTAGCTCAACATTTACAGAGAAAGATACTCCAAATATTGCACTACCCGCAGCTAATGATTCTGTTAAGGGTGAGGACCCATCATTTATCTTTGTACCAGTTTGTGGAAATGGTTACGTCGCAACAATCAAGGCAAAGAATCATGCTTTTGAAATGCTTCCAAGCTTGAAGTCAGATAAATGTAGAGACCATTTCAATGAGAATAATGGGGAAATTTTATCTGATTGTGAACCAGTTTGTGAAGGGTATAATATTCCAAGCTTGATTCCAATATCTGCTAAAGGTCTTATTGAAAGTGGGAAACCTCTACCTGGTTACATCCCAGTCTGTGGAGATAATTCCATTGCAACAGTCGAGGCGGAATATCGTGATTTTGGTAATCTTCCAGATCCTGAGTCGGATAAGTGTAGGGATTATTTCTATAAGAATAATGGGGAAATTTTGTCTGGATGTAAAACAGTTTGTAAGGATTTCAGCAATCCAAAAGCCATTCCGATATCTAGTTATAGTTATAATGCCAATAAGAGTAGTAATATTGGTGGCCAGCAAATTAATTTGGATTCAAGTATTCATGCCTTGTCTTTTTGGGATATTCTGCCCAACTGCTTAAAGGAAGAGTGGAAACTAGAGCACTGGATGGTTTTCGCGGTTGTTGTTGTTTTGATTCTTTGTCTTCATTATTGTCATTTTAAATCCATCAGGATTTTTAGTTTGACTTCACTCATTCTTGTTACTCTAATATTCTTTGTTGGTTATAAGCTTGGCATACTTGGGCTTACTAAAGGTTGTTGGTTAGAGTTTAATAGCCAGTCATCAATAACAAGTGCTCAGGCATTTGTAATATTTTTGCAAAGCTTGTTCATCGTGCTAATTACTTACATTCCGTGCCTTTTTTTATTAAATACACTTGTTAAAGTTGTATCAAAGCCACGTCGCCGTAACATTGTAGTTCAAAGAAATACAAAAATAGTATAATATTATATAATAAATAATTACTATTAATTTTTTGGTTTAAGATTGAGTTAAATTGATTCTTTACAGCTATATTTCTAAGAAATATATTTTCCTTACCATGATGTTTTTTGAACAGAAATATTTTAATATTTTAAAATCCCCCTTAAAACCAATTGGTTTCTACCTTTCAAGTTAAATCAGAATTGGACTCCCTTAATGCCAGTAGTTGACCATCCAAGATTGAGAAGTATTGTTAATATGATTTTTTCAGGAAACCGTGGAATATTAGCGGCGGATGAAAGACCATCTTCACTTGAAAAGAAATTCAAAAATGTAGGCATAAAAAATATACCTGAAAATCGTGCTTTTTTTAGAGAGATTATGTTTAAAAGTATAGACTTGGACAAATATATTGGAGGTGTAATTTTAAACGAAGAAACCTTTAAACAGTCAGATTCATCTGGAAAGTATCTATATCAAATATTAACTGACAAGGGAATTCTTGTGGGAGTAAAATTAGATAAGGGTTTGGTAAATATCGGAGAAGAGTTGATTAGTGAAGGGATTGAGTATTTAGAACATAGAATTGTACATTTTCCGATGGCATCCTTTACTAAATGGAGATCATTGTTTAAAATTGATGAAAATAGCCCTTCCAAGCAATGCATAGAAAAGAATATTGATATTCTGTGCAAATTTGCTAAAATTTCCCAAGAACATGGAATGGTTCCTATTGTAGAGCCAGAGATCTTCTACGAGGGTAAGTACACAGTAGAGAATATGAAAAAAGTTACCAATCAAATATTGACAGCATTATACGATAGGTTTTCTGAAAATGGAATCTTCCTACCAGGAATTATCCTCAAGGTCAGTTTTATAACTCCGGGAAAAGATAGTGGAGAGATGTATGAGTATACAGGGATCTCAATGGATAATGTTGAGGTTATTTCAAATAGTGTCCCTAGAGAATCAAAAGCTATTGTGTTTTTGAGCGGAGGTCATTCTTCTGCTGAAAGTATATCACTCCTTAATGCTGTGAACTCTACAAATCATGATATCGAAAGAATATTTAGTTTTAGTTTTGGCAGGGCTTTAACAGATTCGGTTTTAGAAACTTGGAGAGGAGAATCTCAAAATGTTGAGTCTGCGCAAAAAGCACTTTTGGAGGGATGTTTTCGTTGTCACATATCTGTTAAGGGAGAGTATAGTATTTAAATAAATACGGATGATCTCTAAGATTTTATTAGATAAATTAATTATTTTCATGGCAGGAATTCATGGATGAATAGATTTAGTGGTTAATCCAAATTTACAGGAGAGAACATCATAGTTACATTCATGGAACCTTGAGCAACTAATTTATTAGTCTAAAAAGTATATCTTTCCATCATCAATCATTATAATATCTTGAGCGGATAGTTCATCTGCTACAGTTTTTATGTGCTTAATTGGAATGCCAGAACTCTCTGCTAGCCGAGACATTTCACAAAACCCTTCACCCAAGTTAATCTCCTTCCATTTCCATATTTCTTCCAAAATAGCATCTCTATCAAATTCCACTACATTAATGGCAGATTGTTGATCATCTGCTAAATTTTGATCAGTACTTGGGATATTATTAACATTTTGAGCATTTTCAATTTGATAAGATTGAGAATATTTTGGTTTTCGTGCGGTATTTCGAATTTTTTTCTTTATGATACTGTTATTAATTAAATCAATTGATTCAGTTGCATCACATTCCTCAACCTCTTCACTCAGACGTAATTTGGCAAAGGCCGTGGCCAATCTTATCATTGTTTCTAATAGTCTTGGAGTAATATTTACAAGGAGATTTTTGCTATTCTTGTTTTCTCTCATTTTGCTGTATGCTTTAGAAATATTACTGGCTGCGGACCTTGTCAGTTTTGGTCGCAAATTCTTAGCATACATAATGTAGTCTTTAAATAACTTTTGACTTATAACCGACTCATCGATATCTTCGTTGTTCTCTCTATGAATTTTTAAGACATGCTGACTAATTAGATTATCCGAATCTACTTCCATAATATCCAGTGTTATAAAAACCAAATCAAACCTCGTCATCAAAGACTCTGGAAGCCTAACATTCTCTTGTGGTGTCATTCTTTCGTTATAGGATCCCATAATTGGGTTGGCTGCAGCCAAAACAGAGCATCTCGCATTTAAGGTCGTATGAATTCCAGCCTTTGCAATAGTCACGGTCTGCTGTTCCATAACCTCATGAATGGCTACTCTGTCTAGGTCACTCATTTTGTCAAACTCATCAATGCATACAATACCCCTGTCTCCTAGAACCATAGCACCTGCCTCCAATCTCTTGTCGCCTGTATCTTTGTCAATTACGACGGCAGCAGTTAGACCAACACCTGATGAGCCTCTACCGGTGGTTGCTATTGAAAGAGGAAGAAAATTGAGCATATATCTCAAGAATTGGGATTTTGCTGTGGAAGGATCCCCCACCAACAAAATGTTAATATCTCCCCTAATCTTACTGCCGTTTGCCATCACAATTTCATTTCCCCCTACCATCTGAAGAGCAAGTGCCTTTTTAATATTGTTATGACCAAATATTGTTGGAGCTATAGCCTTGAATTTCAATTCAGAAGAAGCCAACAGTTTGAGCTTGTCAAAATCCACTTCTTCTGCAAGTTTGGTAGCCTTCAATTGTACAACATTATTTGCTATCAGAACAGTTCTAAATTTATTTGGAAACTCTTCATTACCCAATCCTGTAAACGATTTGAATATCCCATAGACGTTAATTCTATCTCCTGGCTTTACCATGTCGACTAAATCGTTAGATAGGATGCACTCCAAGCTCCTAGGTAACTGACCTGGCGGAGAATTTTCAGGCATCTCCTGTAAAACTATAGTTTGAAAATCTATATACGTACTTAATCCAAACTCTGAATTTAGAGGTCGATTTTCTATAGAAGTTGGATACACCGTGTTCGTAGGTGGTAATTTCCCTATCATTGTATTGTCCCTATATTCTTTTTCAAGAAACTCTTGCTTCACCTTATCGAAATGGACACTTTTTCTAATCTTTGGCCTGACAAGAGAAATGCTCGTAACAATTCCCTGGCAGCAAATCATCTTGGAAATAAAGGAACTAGTTATAGTTCGCGGCGTAACACAATTTGAGCCCAGCGCCCCTGTAATTCCCAAGCTATCAATAAAGTATTCTCTCAACTCATCTTGGAAGAATGGAATTGCTCCTTGTGGATCTGAAATTATTGTGTCTGCAAGATCTCTATTAAATTGTCTCACTTCATTAATATCCACAATATATCTTTGATTTTTAATGAGTGTATCCGTTCTTGCATGTAAAAACTGTTTAAATGCCTCTGTCGCCTCTGAAGATTCCAAAGTCATTTAGTTTAGGGGAAAAGAAAAGCAGATAAAATAAAAAGGAAGTATATTCAATTAAAATCACTTCTTAAAAATAAGCTATGCAAATCATTTGTTAAAATCAACATTATTGAATGGAAGTATGGCCTTAATCGATAGAAAAAAATGCAGTCGGATAAGGACGGGAGCCCATCAACTATGTCTCGAATACTATAGTTATTATACAGAAAATTTTGGTTATTGAAATTAATGGTTAAGAACATTAGGAATAATATGGAATAAAACCTAATCTAAAAAATTATTTATGCAATATAATCTCTATAAATAACTATTATAATACATAAAGTTAGAAAATAGTAAATATAAGTATCTATACCAAACCAATTGAGATTCATGAAACATCATATTGCAGATACCAAATGGAACGACCATGGGAATGGAGAGACTTGGAGATCTTAAATAAAGAATATATTTTTCCAGAATATTTGTCGATTTCAAATATTTGTAACTAATTGAAAACCGAATAGACTCATCAAGATTTGAAGGAGATTGATTTTGTATGTTTTGTGGATAATTTTGGAGCCCACATTCTTTTAGGGCAAAGTTCCATATCTTTTCATAAGTCTTTACTGCATTATAACAACTTATATGGTTTTTATGGCCTGAAACCCCATATTCATCAAATGTAATAATTGTCAAAGGTTTAAGTAGAAGACCTTTTGTTATACTTTGATGCAATACTCCAATTATTTTAAAAGTGTCCCAATCTTCATTATCAACAAAATCCGAGAACTGGCAGCTAATCTTGTTTGCTTTACACAACCTAACCAATTCTAACTTCCGATTTTTTGCGCATTCCGATAAACAAAGAATTTTTGGCTTATAGTTATAAAGAAGTGGAGAAAAGAACATAGATTCATCATCAGGATGAGCAATTAGAAGTAAAATATTGCCTGAAATAGTAATTTTCTTTTGGAAAAACCAGGGCAGGTTTCTAAGAAAAATCCAAAGATTGAATGTTAGAAGTATTGAATGCATAGGGAGTAAATAATATTGATTTAAAAGAAGAGAGCAGATCAGATATCATACAACAGGGATGATTTACTCCATCATTTAAAAATGTATTGTATAGTTTTATCCTATTAAAAAGTTAAACAAGCATGTACATAGTTAACCCATCGTAAGATAAAGTCTTCCATGTATGATGTTAAAAAAGGTCTGATTATGAGCTATTGCCTGGCTACTTATTATCAAGTGTCTAAAGGAATCATGCAACGATTATTCAAAGATATTTCTCAAAATATAAGTAATATCGAGTCAAAAGGCCTAGTTAATACGAAGATAAAAATGATAATATTAAGAAAAATAGAAAAACTGCAATTCATTACTAGAGTGCGGATATTAAGAAGATATATAGAAGTATTATTGATAATATTATTTTAAGTAATACTTCTGGACTCTGTAGTTGATATTACATTCTATACAAAAAGGTTACCATTTCAGTTACGATGGTTATCAAAATTAATCTTTAGAAAGCAATTCCAAAGTTATAGAAATATCATAAACTCCACTAATCGAGAATAATATTACTTTATTAAGTTCCTATGCTTTTACACCAATTTGGAGCATCACCAACCTGACTACAAAAATAAGTTTCCATTTGTTCATTTTCCCCACCCACGAAGATGATTCCATCATCTGCATCGATAGAGTTTATCTTATAGCCCACATCTATAAAAGACTCGTAATTGTCTTTTATAGATTTTATATACAACTTAGAACAAGATACTAATATTCTGTTCTCATTGTGATATTTTAGTTTATCAACAGGAATATCAAATTTTCTCATACAATTTGAAGATCTAAAATCGAATTCGTGAACTCCAAAATCGGTTCCAACCATATATCTTGTGGACAACGTATCAATAGAAGTTATATGTGGAAATTGCTTGGCGAAAATTAACTCATTGTTCCTTGAATCAATGAATCCAAAACCATCTGATGAAGTATATCCTAAAATTCCGTGTAAATCAGAGATGCATAAGCTATCGTGTAAAAAATCTGATGGACAGAGTGTCGCGGAACTAACAAACTTACCTAGCTCCAAATCAAACCGATAAATTTGGTCTGATGCTATATATAGAAAGCCACAGTGATAAAGTATATCACGACCAGTTGTTGGAAGCTTTATAATATCGTGTAAACCATTCTTCGTATGCATTTCTATAGAATTATCTATTCTTAGGGCTGCTAATTTTATTTCATCCAAAAATCTTACTTTTATTAAATCGTTTATTGAATGCCTCTCTATTTTCAGATTCATAGCCGATAGGTCAAATAGCTTTACAGAAGGCTTATAATTTCCTACTGCTGCAAGTTTGGTCCTGGAAGAATTTATAGAGAAGTCCAAACAAGAAACTGGAAAATCAAATTGGCTCAAAAGAGGAGTTTTAATAATTTTTGCAGAATTCATGGACGAAAAATTGTTACTTATATAAATACAGATTGTTGGATCTAGTATCTATGCAGTAATGTGCACGAAATTAACTTACACAAGCATAAATATAGTTTATATAACAGAAATATATAATTTACTTACGTCTACACGTGTTCACATAAATGAAACCTTGTTATGACACTTTGTTTTATATTTTCGATTTCAAACCCTTTTGTGATTTAATTTTTGTGGCTCAATAATGAGGATAATTTTGAATTATTTAACAAAAAATAAAGCTTACTATTGGTGTTTATTCTCTATTTGATACTATCAAATATTTTCGAAAAAGTTTTTGATTTTCTGAAACTTATATTTTGTTGGTGGATTCACGAAACGTATGTTTTAGAAGAATTATTTAAAAAATCGTAGAGAGTTAGCAATATGTATAAATCAATTGCGGCGCTACTCCTAACATTTCAATTTTCTACAATATTTGCGGAACAAACTGGAAATGATACTGAAAGTGTAGCAATGTCAAAGAGTGCTGACAAGAAACCTGAACATGAAAACAGTTCCGATGTACCTCCTACTAAATCTAAATCATCATCCAAGACTAATAAGCCTAATGGAAATGTAGATAATAAGAAGAGTAAGCTAAATTCTAAAAAAGATGATGATAAGGCATCATCACAAAGTTCAAAAAAAAGCTCCAAAACCAAAGAATCTGGATTACTATCTTCATTCTTAGCTGACAAAGAGGTGGCAGCAGATGCAGGTGATGAGGGGAAAGTGACTGCTCCCAAAGATGATGGAAGAGAAACTACTTCCAAAGATGATGGAAAGGAAGCTGCTCCAGAAAGTGAGGATAAGAAGGAAACCGCCTCCTCAGAAGACAAGGGAAAGAAAGAGGAGACTGCTTCCGAAGACAAGGAGAAGAAGGAGACCGCTTCCGAAGACAAGGGAAAGAAGGAGAAGACTGCTTCAAAAAAAATGAACAAGAAACATGAAACTGCAAGCCAATCAAAGCTTATTTATGAGGATGATTTCATATGTGTTCCATGTACTGATTCAAAGGGAAAATCTCCATGTGATAGCAAGGGATGCAAATGTGCGTGTGACTGTGACGATGGTATGCCTGATCCAAACAAAGATGTCCCATGTCCTTGTCTCAATCCTGATGGTACAATTAAAACTGACAAAGCAGTTGGAGTTTTAAATCAATAAATAACTAATTTAAAAACGAATATTTAAATTATCTTAGTGGACATGGAAATTTCATAGGTTGTGAATCTATCTATTATGTTGTCACAATAAACCAGCCTATATAATATTAATCCACTATTTTATTATTAAATTGTAATATCCGAATATAAATGTAATTGGCAATGCAAGACATATTTTATATAACTTATGAATGTTCATTTGTGTTCCTAATCAGTATTTACTAAATTCTGGCAGTGTTTATTATTTGTGGGGTAAATAACTTGCCATTCTTTAAAACCACGATTTTATTGGCCAGAGTTCAACATCATTAGGTAATTGGATGCCTTCGTCCAAAAATGTATTCTTCCTTTGGTTGAAATATCTGTTTATTCATACAAAGTTTCAGAGTTACAACAAAATTAAATCATTCAAAATAAATATGGATCATGGAATGGTAATACTATTGGTAACTCTTCAGCTTTTCGTTTTTATATCGATCGTGTATAAGTTAAGTGAAACCAAGAAATTTAAAGACAATGACGAATTTAAAATTGGTCTTATGGGAGCGTCTGTATTCATGTATATATCATGGTTAGTTACTTATATGGCCCATATAAATCCATTTATCGAGCCGGAGTTTTAATAAATTATTTTACAAATTTAAGATACAGAAATTTGCCTTGTAAACACCTCTTACAAAGCTTCTATAGCGTATGATTCAAGTATGAAACAATAAACTGTTCACGCTGCTAGATAATGTTGGCCAAAATGAGAATATATCCAGCTGGTATAACTTCAAATCCAATTATTCCTTAAAAGTACAGGCCACAGTGTTTCAGCTAAAAACAATAATATCATCCTGAATTCGTAACTTTGGTTTCATGTTTTATTTTTAATGATAATTCTTAAATATACTATGGACAATAAATATTACAGGAAAGGCTTAACATACAAGACAGTAATATTCACTTATCTTACATTTGTTATATTAGTTGTGCTAGGTCATATTCGTGACCAGTTTGGTAAAATATTCCTGTGGAAGCAATATGCAAGATTTTATGAAAACAGAAAAATTCCTCCCCTCTATACAACCTTTGAAAGTTTCTACATTAGAAGACTGTATATGAGAATATCGGATTGTTGGAATAGGCCGATTTTAGGAGTTCCTAACAGTAGCGTTTTGGTGAAAGAGAGGATTTCGAATGATCATAACCAGTCCTTTCGATTTACGGATAAATCCCTAAAACTACTAAACTTTGGATCTTATAACTATCTAGGATTTTCGGTAAATTCTGGGGATATTATAGAAGAAGATATTAAAATACTCAAAACCTGTGGAATCGTGGATTCATTTTATCCGTGTGATGGTCCTCAGAACCCCATAGTAGCTGAGTTGGAAATTAAACTAGCATCGTTTTTGTCAACAGAAGACTGTATAGTATACCAGATGGGATACGGGACCAATACAACCGTCATTCCAGATATTATGAACAATTCCTTAATATTAAGTGACGAATACAATCACATGTCTATAATTAATGGAATGAAATTGACCAATAGCAAAATTATTGTCTTTACACACAATGATATGGAGGATTTGGAAAATAAACTGATTTATAACATCAGCCAAGGACAACCAAAAACACATAGAAGTTGGGATAGAGTATTTGTAGTCGTCGAAGGATTATTTTCCATGGAGGGTGATATTCCTAATTTAAGAAGAATTGTGGAGCTGAAAAAGAAGTATAAATTTTATACATATTTAGATGAAGCACATTCAATAGGTGCTCTTGGAATGACTGGAAGAGGCGTATGTGAATATCTAGGGATCGATTCGAAAGACATAGATATTAGGATGGGAACATTTTCAAAAAGTTTCGGGGGGATTGGAGGATACATAGCAGGATCTAAATCATTGATAAGCTTTTTGAGGTATCGTGGAACCTTTTGTAAAATTGGGGAGCAAATGTCTTATGTGGTAGCAAAGCATATTTTAGAAACACTCAAAAGCATCATGTGTGATCATTCAAGGATTTCTAAACTGATTGAAAATACAAGGTATATGAGAAAGCTCCTGAATGGTAATAAATTTTTCATCTTGGGAGATGAAAATAGTCCTGTCATTCCCATTCTGATATTTAATCCAGGAAAAATTGCCGATTTTTCTAGGTTATGTCAAGAAAATGGGCTGGGTGTTGTAGTAGTTGGGTTTCCTGCAACACCTATTCTGTATAGTAGAGTCAGAATATGTGTATCTGCTTCCCATACTGCAAAAGAAATCGAAAGAGCAGTAGAGATTATCAACAATATTGGAACATTATTAGGTATGAAAATAGGTCAATAAAGGAATATTATTATCGAGTTAGTTTTACAGATTTAAGGCTATTTTTGTAGAATTTCGCGGTTGAAAAGAAATAGATGAGTAAGCAGTGCAATGCTGGTTTGATATCATATAACACATATTAAGACTAACCAATTACAGATAATTATTTCTTTATCTTTTTTTAAGCCATTGATGGCTTTGGAGATTTATTCAGTCGACATAAAAGAAGAAGATAATCTAATAATCTGTGGTGGAGACGATAATCAAGTGGACATATTTAACTATAAAGAGGACTATCCATTAACTAAAGTGGATGATCTGGATGAGTCTGCTATTTTTTGTAAATTCTTACAAAACGATCGATTCTTGATAGTCACACTAGCTGGAACTATCGCTATTATGTCTAACACTGAAGAAATTAGAGTTATTGAGATTGGAGAGGTGGTTAGTACTGTAACTCACAAACAATTCGATTCAGAGCAATCCGTACTGGTTGTTGGCTGTGAATCTGGCATGATATACGTTTACAATTCAGAATTGGACCATATCAACACTATTAATAGTCATTCTACGGAGATATTGGATTGTGATTTTCGTGAAAATAAAGTGGTTTCCTTAAGCTCCAATCAATTTTTCATAACAGATGAATTTGGACGAAATCTTGTCTCAATACATGTTGTTGAATCTACTGCATTTAAATATATTGGCAACCATATTACTTGCCTGGCCCAAAGGGGGAAAGTTCAAATTTTTAAGGGATCTACCATATTGTTCGAGTATTCTGTCGATGGTACTGTGGATACAATTGAGTTTGTAGAAAAAACATTTGTGATTGGCGGTGATTTTAATTACATTCTGTTAATTAATACCAGTGCAAATTATGGAATATTCAAATACAATCTAGATTTGAGAGTTAATAAAATCAAACTTTATCGTAAAGGCTTGGAGACTGGGCAGAGTTATGAGATCATATTTAGTACATATTGTGGTTTTATAGGCAAAATGGACATTAGAACATTAAAAAGCTTAGTATTTTATGAATGCAGTGTTGGAACAATCTTCGATTTTAATTTTGGCAATCATTATTTAGTTGTGGGAGGTTTAAGAGAATATAATTTAATTAATTTAAATGAGAACAAATTAACATTAGGAGAGATTTATCAAATTAGGGACAACAATCTATCCTATTGTACAGAAGATGACTTTGATGAAGATTTAGTTGGGGAAAACTAATTATTTTACAGATTTTGATATATCAAATAAATTTTTTAATATATCAAACCATACAAAGTTTTCTTCAGGAATTTCATGAAACTTACTGCAGCACAAAGTAAACATAACCAAACCAATATTGGGAATACCATTGGATATATATATAAATAACAGTTTTTTGGAATGTAGTAGCCGAGCTTTTATTATATGAATGAAACACATTAGTACACGATATTAAAAATGCAGTTTTAAAAAACAAGTGTAATTCATTTCTTTTTTGCTTTTTATTCTAAGAATCTTTACAATATCTATTTTCTTATAATTTTGTTTATAATCCTTTTTTTAGATTTTTGTCGGTTTCATCAATTGTTTTACCAGAATATTCATTTGCTTTGGCAATATCTTTAAGTTCGGTAGTTTGTTTATTGGCTATTTTTTTCTGCACACTAGCTTCTTTATTCACCTTTTTCGCCACATGTAGGATCTTCTTCAGCTCATAATCTGTTTTGTTTTGTCCTTTAACATATTCCTCATTCTCGGGTTCCTCTACATCTGATGATACACTATATTCTTGTTCTTCATATTCATCCGATTCAGCCATTGCCTCAATTTCTCTTTCTTCGTTCTTGTTTCTTCTAAACCATCTCTTAATTCTATCAACAAAAGGTAATCTAATATTGAATAGATGGCTGTTTTTGTCAATCTCTTCGGCAGTATCACGAGCCCTTTCAGCACTTCTGTGAACAGAAACCGCTGCCTTTTTAGATTTTTTTATTTTTTCTCCTTGTCGGAACATCGAAGCAGTGGTTCCTTTTTGCTTTTGGGCTGCCTTTTCAAATTTCAATCTAGCATTTTTAGTTTTTTGGTAGTTCTGGGCCTCTATCCTCTCAGCCTCTCGAATTAGCTCCTGATCGACATCTTCCTTTTTCGATGCTTGTTGAGCTTTTTGCAGGTTGTATATATCTTTCATCGGGGCAGTTTAAATTTTTCAGAAATTAGAAGAGACTCAATAATTTAAGGGGATACGGAAATTTCTGTCGATAATATAAAATGGAATATTAATTCATATATTTATTGGAAATATGCAGCAAATAATTGAATGAATTTTGTATAGGAAGGCGCAAATATTAGCAAAATCAAAGAGTCCCAGAGAAGCATAAGTAATTGAGCATCAATCCTAAACGATTAGGCATACTTCTTAATATTGTGGTACCCTCGACTACTTATTGATTTCTAAAAATCTATACCAGGTATCAACAACTCTGAAATATCCCAGTCTTCAAATGTACCATCTGGCAAAGTTCTTCTTATAATAAATGGTAATTTACGCTCTATCAACTCTTTTTTTGCAATATCCATACACTCGGTCAGAACTCCGATTTCTATAAATGGTGGTGCATTATCAGCCAATTGTGTTGCTCTGGCACCAATAATCCTAGCTTTTTCGTAAATTGTCATCCTGTTTAGTGTTTGTCTAGGCTTTTTATTCAATTCCGGATCCATGTGGGGATGAAAAAACTAAGAAAATAAGTAAGTAAAAACATCTATTTAGAATCAATTCTTTTAATTAATCCATAAGAGATAGGTATCTAATCAGAGTGCATCTTCCTTTTATTTAGCCATTCATTATCATATATCCAACTATGAAATAGTACTTTAGACCAATAAGATTGAAGGGCTATTGTTCCGAACTAAATCAATTTATAGGTTATGGTTACTAAATAATCTAGAAGCATCACAATGTAAATTAAAATTTTTATTGATTATTAAATGTTTTTTATCTTAACTTGTTACGGAATTGTATTTTTAGAAATGTTCTATATTGTAACTTGATATAAGGATGGATTAATACTTTTTAGGCCCTAAAAATCACAATATTTTGCTGTGAAGTTAAATCAAATGATTCTGGAATGGTAAGATCATTTTGCTATGAAAATTCATGAGCATACTTGTTGCAACAATTATTTTTCTGGATGGTTGTTTGATTTTTCCCGATAACTAAGCCCGTACGATTCATACATGATTCTTGAAAAGCTATTATTGACATACATTTCTATTATTGGTCTAAATACGTTCTATACGACACCAAATGTATACAACTATACTCATTGCTGACTCTTGATTTATATACAAAAATATTATTCCTTATAGATCCACTACTCTTTTCATTATCACCCACGAACAATCTTGGAGATAAAAAATTCATAGAACCTCCCTTACCTACTGGTTGGACTTCAGTTGTATTTTGGATAATTCAGCCCCTTATTTATGTTTATTGCTATTTTTGTAATAAATAAAGAAACAAACCAGAAAGTTTTCAGATCTTCTCAACCGCTTTCGCAGTCCAAAATAATATGCTATTTTACAGAGTTTCTGAATTTACACGGGGATTCCGAAAGTGGAGTCATATCTTGTGACAATTATGACTTTGTATTCACTTCTGACCCTTCGAATTTCTATGTTGCACAGGTTGATAAGTTTAGTTTTTTATCAGAAGTTTCGAATGTCCTAGAATTTATCAAATGTCATTCCAATGGAGATATCTTTGACTCCTTGGTACTGATCGACAATTGTCTTTATAACGGGAGATGTTTTATTGACAAAAATATTTCCCAGATTGTGTCCCTTGAAAGTCAAGAAGAGGTTATCTTCAACCTGATGATGGAGAATAAAAAGAAAGAACAAATCGAAAAGATGGAAAGCACAATTGTTTCGAGTAATCAGTCCATTTCAAATATGATGGTATCTCACGAGAATTCTAATGTTTACCCATACAGCTCATCCATTGAAGGTAATGTTCCCTCTAAACCAAAGATTCAGGCCTACTCTTCAGAGAAACCTATTCTGATGGTCATCAAGGAGAAGATTAACGTAAAAATAGATAAGGAGAATTATATTCAAGATAACATTGTCTCTGGGGAGATGAGTATGGTTATTAACGACGCTAAATATAAACAAATTGAAGTTAAAATGAAAAATCTCCAGAAAAACTTGAAATTTTCACCGTATTTAGATAAGGCTTCCCTAAAAAAATCAATTTTTAAATTTGAAAAGGAAAGACAACTAAATAAGAACATTCCACTTTTAAAATGGACTGGAAAATTTACAGAAATACCTATCTCTATTGAATATTGGCTGGATGAAGAAGATGGAAAATACTGTAGTACAGTTACTTTTGTAGGAAATAGGAAGGTTAAAAATTTAAAGGTTCAGTTTGATAAGACTGAATTAAGTGATTTGGAACTTTTTAAAAATGGAACTGAAAAGTGTGATGTGGAACTGTCAGAAAATCAAATGAAATGTATTATAGATGTTGGGTCTTTGAACAGAGGCCATAAAAAAACATTTGAAATTAAATATTATGGTTTTGATACCCATGGTGTTTTTCCCATGGAAGTAACCTTTGAAGAAGGTCTAGAATCAAATATGGGTGTTGAGGCAGTATTTTTGAGGGACAATGAAATTAAGGAGTATGAAGTGCGAAAGATTATGGAGGTGGAAAGGTTTATAATAAGTAATGAGTGAAATAAATTGAATAAAATCTATATAGGTAAGTGTTATCAAAATCGATATCAGTTATTTTTCTAACTTTTATAAAATTATTACTTCTTAAACGGTCTTTTGATAAATCAACTGAGTTAACAGAGATATTGTTTTTCAGATGATGTGAACCAGCCAGAGCAAAACAATAATATCAAAAGAAAATAGTTTTACAATGCTTAGTGTCCATCTACCTGATAATAAGGCTTCATAAGCTTAGTATATAATACTCTATTCGGTATATTTTCTGATTCAATGGTATCTATTATAAATTCGAATTTTTATAATTTATATTTTTATAAAAATTTTTCTCCCAAATGGACGCAACAAAAAAGAACAGAACTTTTAAGACATTCAATTATCGTGGAAAATCACTTGAAGAATTGATGGATATGCCACTAAGTAAATTTGCGGAATTGGTTCCAAGTAAGAATAGAAGGCATCTCACTAGAGGAATAAATAAGTATGAAAATGATTTGTTGGATAAAGTTGTGAAGTATCACTCGGAAATGACCTCAACTGTCAAGCCTGCTCCAATAAAGACACATGAAAGAACAATGGTGATTGTTCCTGCAATGATTGGGACTACAATTGCTATACACTGTGGAAATGGTTATTTTCCATTGGATATAAAACCAGAGATGATTGGGCACAAACTCAAGGATTATGTCCCAACCAGAGCACATTGCTCTCATGGAAGGCCTGGAATTGGTGCTATTGCCAGTTCAAAGTTCGTCCCACTTAAATAAACAACTTTAGCTACGTTTTGAATTGATTTATCTTTATCATAAATCTGCATGTTAGGCTTTTAATGCTATCATATTAGATTAAAGAGTGGTGTTTTGTTAAGTGTCGGTGAATCAATTCTTTCGCAACTGCAGATTTTAAGAACGTATAGGATTCCGAAAACTGGTCTTAAACTCTTATCGCATTTTAAGTTAGAGAATTGTTTAAACTTTCTCATTAATCCTTGTGTTTTATGTTCTCTAATAAATTTATTTTTCATATTTTGTAAAATTTTTATCCCAGAGTTTAATGAAAGAGAAAGATAGTGATCGACCCAAAAAAATTAAGATCGAAGGAGGCAAGGAGGTAGAAAATAGTGAAAATGACACCATGGATGTAGAAATCAGTTCTAATGACAAAAGTGAAATTTCAGGAAATAGTGACTCTGAAAGCTCAAACAATGAAAACATTTCGGATAGATTGTTTATTTACAACTCTGAAGAATTTGAATCGCTTACATCTATTTCTTCTTGTGAAGAGTTAACTTACTTTGGAGAAGGGTCAAAAGATTCTAGTGAATGTTCTGAGATTTCACAATTTGCTTGGGATGATTCGGAGGAAGAGACAAAACAACGAGAAGAGTATAAGCTAGACAATTTGACATCTAGTGTATGGGTGGAAAGTGAGGGATTGAAGAAGGACATTCAGCGAAATAGGAAAACAATCAAGTTTATTTTCAATCGTAATATTTTTAGTGCTCGTTGCAAGATAAAACTTTTTCGGGTGTTTGAGAGGTTTAATGTAATTGTTGACAGCTTTAATCTCATATACATTTATAATACTTTTGACGAAATTAAGACGTTCAAGATTGATTGCTTTAAAATTACAGATTGTACTGTCTATGGCGATCGACTGCTCTTTTGTAGTGAAAATTCTTCTGTAATTTATGAAATGAGTTTAGAGGGGGGTATTTTACCTATTAAGAAAGGACTTGGAAACATTCGGGTTATGCTTTCTGGGAAATTATTGTATCTTTTAGGAGACAGGCTGGCAGTGTTAGATAATTCATTTAGTGTAGTTAATGAATTTAGAGAAAATTTCATAGGGATATGCTCTCTTTCTGAGTGGATATTTTGTTTGAAAGATAATGGGGATATTTATCAATTTGATCACAAATTGGTGTTTATTAAAAAACACTCGCATCCAACCAAATTCCAATTTAAGAGTATTCATTCCAATAATAAACAGATCTTTTTGGGTACTGAAAAGGGAATCATAGCTATGACACCAGAGGTTATTCCAATTGCGGAATTTAATAATTTGCAGAATGAAGTTTCATCATTCACATTTACCGATAGATTTACATTCTACGCGTCCAATTCATCAAATAGTTTGCGTATTCTCAAAGAAGACTTGAAATGCTATGATAAATTCCCATTTAGTAAAGTTAAACTACCACCAATTACTCATTTGGGTATACATTCAAATATTCTCTTCATGTGCTCTGGAAAGTTTGTAAACTCGCTATCCATAGATTATGAGTGAGTACAAGTGCTTACCTTGGTGAATTAGTTTCGAACAGTTTAAAATAATTAAATAATTGTTGTTATGATAGATCATTAATTAAATTTATTCTAGGAATAATGTTATTTCGATAGCATTCGAAGATAAATTCTAAGTTCAGCATATATCCATATCATCTGGAATGTTTATGATTCTAATAATTCTATAAATTTCCTTTCAACTGATATCATATCTTCACAATCTTGTTTTTATTAGCTTTAATCACACAATTTCTTCTATTCTTCGCCTCTTACCTATTAAATTCTTCAACTCCTCATTTATTTTATACCAAGTTAAATCTACTAAAATTTTTAACGCAGAAGCGTCGGCAATTTTGAATCCAGCAGAATGCAGATATTGAACTACTGCACTCTCAATCTCTTCTCGATAACGAACTATCTCTGTTCCTTCAATTATTTTTCCATCTCCATAACTAGGCACAGCTTTTTCTCTAAACGAAAATAACCCATCAGAGACTTGTTTCATAGATGTTGCACAGTCTATGTAATACTCAGACCCGACATTGAAGGTAAGACAATTATTCCATATCAAATCCAGGTCTGCTTTAAAATCATACAGATCTCTATACAGGTAAACTTTCTTGGACATGGTTCCCAAATCCATAGGCTTTTTAATTACATTGAAATAATTAGGGGCCTCTTTTTTGCTTACTTTATTCAAAAATATCACTGCTTTTGGCTCTTTTTTCAAAGTATTCAGTATTTTATTCAGTTGTTTTTGTAAAGTTGTTTGTCTTTCGATTATTTTAGATCGATTGGGATTTGTAGCAATGAAACTCAACAAAAATTTCAAATTCTGAATCATCGAAAGAGTGGGATAAATTTTTCAAATTTATTATGGTCAATACCAATACACTACTATCTCTAACTATGATCATACCTAATATTGGTTTTACTTCCTTTCAGCACTTCGTTTGTTAGAGAAAATCTTATCACCTCGTTAACTGTAAGTAAACAGTTGAATATATGAATTTACATTAGCTGATACTTGTATCTTGATAGAAATGTTGGCAATTAGGCTCATTGTCTATAGATACGGCCAATATTATTGGTTGTATTGTTATAGAGAACTCCCAATGAGACTAGAAGTATTATTAATACATCTATTATGGTCTTCAGTATTTTATTCTAAATTTTTTTCAATTTTTTATCCCCAATGAAACACGAAAAGAGATCTACCAGCAGAAGGGTGCAAAGAAAAAGACTTTTTACTTGTGATGAATCTGAGAGGAGAGTCAGGATGTCAAGTAGACTTTCAAAGGAGCTTATCCAGCAATATGGATTTAAAACGGTTCCTGTTCACGTTGGAGATTTAGTGGAAGTTACTACCGGTAAATTTAAAGGAAAAATCGGTAAAATCAATGAAACTATCCTTAAGTCAATGAAAGTATCAGTTGACGGATGTGTAGTAAATAGAAGCACTGGTGGTACGGCAATGGTTCCGATCGACCCATCAAATTTGATCGTTAAAAAACTTAATATTGATTCCGATAGGGCTCAAGCATTGGAAGCTAAATCGGCCATCTATGCTAAGACTATTGCCAAGTATAGTGGGAAAGAATTAGAAGTTGAATAAATATTTCCTATTTTAGCACACAAGAAATAAATGATATATTTTGTTCTTCACGTAATATGTACTATTTGGCATCCATATCATTTAGGAAGTGTGAAGATTTTTGAAGCTTCAGACAAAATTAATATGTTGATGGTATCGACGATGAGTAAGTGCTTGCTTGGCGGTAGGCATGACAGTCATATTCAACATAATATGGTATTGATGATAGGAAATCATGCCAGAGTTATTTATTGAAATTGATCTAAAAAACCCCACTTTCAAAGAATGATTATTTATAAGACTGAGTTGGACGTTCCACATGACGAAAAATATGAGGAAATATTCCATGAGAATAAAAAGTATTTTATGGTTAGAAATAATAAGAGGATTCAGCCAGATAGAAAATACCATAATAAAGATAATAGGTATCTGCAGAAACAATTGAATCATAGATTGAATATTTTAAGTAATTTTAGTAAAAAACACAATGATTTAGAAGATACTACAAGAGAATACTTGGAGTTGATACCGGTAGCGATTGGAATACTAAGAGATGAATTTGGTATGAATATTGAGAGTGCGATGTTTGATTATCTATTTGATTTGTAATATCCATAATCTAAATTATTTTAAATTGTGTAGAATTCAAAATAGGCATGGATCGATGCTTCGAATTGATTAAATTCTGCTCCCAATGAAATTATGCCAAGTTAATTGAATAACAGGATTTTTCCTAATTCTCATTAATGGTGGCCCATTTTATGAAGTTACAACAGTTTAGAATTCTCTCTCTCAAACAATTTAAGCACCATCTCCTGAGTTTTAAAACAAAGACAAGCTCTGAAGAGGAGCTTTACAACAAACTTACCGAACTGCACAGGGCATATCTAGTTTATAAGAATGCCATGGAAATAAAAACAATAAATCAGATTAAAGGTTGCAATACTGACGAAATATTGTTTGTGTCTGTAGATGGTAAAATAGTTACTGTAGAAAACCATCCTATTTTGGATTCCAAATTTAGTAATTTAAGATGCCATCAAATTCAAGAGGGATCCCATGATAATTCAGGGGAGCTTCAGGTAGAAAGGAACGACAACACTATAATGGAGACCAGCATTATGTATTTTGAGTATAAAAATCGTGCATGTGATTTGTGTGGGAAGTATTTTACGGATTTATTCTACGATGTCCCACTTGAAAGAAGAAGAGAGGACGATTTCTATCTGGCATATCATGGCGAGTGCAGTGAACTACTGAGAAACTAGAAGTTGAATATAGGTTATGATGGTTCTAGAGGAGAATCTGGAATATTAAATCATATAGATGAAGGTGTTTCTTTGCATGGAGTCGACAAAAAGCTAAGTAATCATGTACTTTTCAAGCTCTTAAATAAAAAATTAACATTAACCATATTTTTTATATTTCAATAGCATATTCAGAATTAGTGTTTAATAAAAAGACTGTGTTCTGTATCTATTTTAATATATTATTTACAAATTGTTGTGATTGGGTTTGATATTCGATAATATCTGAAAAGGATACACTATAGATTTTATTTTCCATTTAATTGTTTATCGAACGAAATTGATACAATAATAAGGCACTCATGACACAACTAATAATTCCTATTATCAAGGCCAAATACGAACTTATTTTCTGTGAGGGTTTTGAGTATACCCATTTTGGAGGTGGATCAAAACTACATACACCTTCCATACGCACAATCATATCTGCCATCTCCGCATTTTTCTTTTGTAGAATATCTATAGTACTCATATAAGAAGAAATATCTGCTGAATTGGTCTTGATTTTTTGTATGTCTAATTGATCAATATCTGTGATTGGCCCATGAATTGAAGGTCTAAATTGATATATTCCAACTAATTGATTTACTTTGTTTACACCCACATAAACTTCAAAGGCAATAGATAATATTTTATCTAGGTATATTTCACTCAGAACATAGTCAATAATAAATTCAAATCCTTCGGATGATTCGTAGAGATTACACAATTCTTCATCTATCTTAATTTTGTTCTCTATGTATTCTCTAGCTTTTTCAATAGCCATAGATGTTTCTTTATTGTAATTGTTGACTTGACCAAGGCTCCACCAAGCTCTATCTTTTTCGAAATGAAATGTATTTTTATCGTCTATAAACTGCTTGAGGGGTAGCAATTTTAGATTAGAAGATGAAGGAGAGTCCTTTTCTAAGTTTTTAAAAATATAGTTGTCAGGTCTTTTTTCAAAGGTAGCTACGTAAAGATCTCCTTTATCATCAAAAACATCGATGCTTGATTCAATTGTAGACAACCCCGCACAGATCACTTTACCATCACATACTGATAATGAATAAACCTGATTATTCTTTCCTTGAACTGTAATAAGATTAGATTTGTCCTTAAAGATATCTAATATGCCCGATATCATACCATATTTATTCGTTGTATCCACAAAAAATTGTTCAATATATTCTTGCTTGTCCAGGTCATATTCTTCCTTTGTCACTGGGATTACCTCAATACTTTCAAACTTCGATTTCCATTTGCCATTCAGCTTTAAGATAATCTTGAGTAAATTCCAGCAATTTGTTCCAAGTGAAATACCAATCATTGAAATAGAGTTGTCATCCTGTTTGCAATATATCTCCAAAATCATCCTTAAAGACAATTATGCTATTACCTTCTGGATCATACAAAAGTTTTCTAAACATATCAGCGCTATGCCTTGCTAAGTAATGTTTCGATAGTTGTTCGTGTGTGAGTGTGGTTGAGAATATCGATAGATAGTAAAGTAAGGAGAAAATCATAAGGGGCCCAGTTTGCTTATTTAATAATATTGAACCTCCTAATTAAATTACTGAAAGGAGGGCCCCTTATTGTTAATAATATCATAGAGTACTGAGGAAATGTGTGGATATGGTTGTTGCTGCACTATTGTTTCGATGGATATCAAAGTCACAGTAATTGTTCGAGATGGCCATTAACTATTTTAAATATTGCATTTGACCCTTAAACTATATGATTTCAATAACGAAGCATGGCCTAAAATTAATTGTGAGAAAAGTAAGTAACTTAAGCGATATTGAAAGCAGTATTGAAAATATCAAAAACTACCTGAGAAATATAAGGGGTGCTTGTGAGGATAGAAACACAGAAGAATTTCCAGCAAATGACATAGGACAGACAATAAGAGCCATAAATAGGATTAAAAGGATGGTAGGTATTGGTAAAAACCAGGAATCGGATAGGACACTGGACCAAATTGGTGATGCAGAATCCGGAGTAATAGATAATGACAATAATATACCTGTTGAAAATTGTAGAAAAGAAGATAAAATTATCGACAAAGAGTTTTTTGATGAAATCATTAACTCAAACAACATCTATGAGCTGTTCAGAGAGAAGTTTGAGAGCATCCAGGCTGAGAAAAACAAAATAGACAGAAAAAAAGAGGTTTTTAATTTATTCAGAAAGAAATTGGAGGAAAGAATCTGGTGTTAGGCTATCAATTAAAATACCTTCAAATTGTTGGGAATAACTGATCCAACAACAATTTTGTGACTGGTTTCGAACATTACTTTGTCCAATTATAAACTTTTAGAATATTGAGTGCTTAAGAATGAATATTGATGAGTTGGAATTACCATGTACAAAATGTAATGATTGACTGTGCATTAAGGGAATCACTCTAATCATATACGGAAATATTTTTATTTTATTGTTTCATTTTGGTAAATTGGCACAATTTACTCATCTGGGAAGCACATGTAATGTTCAATCTTTGTTAGGGCTAAAATGTTGAAAGCACTATTACTATTTCTAACTATGTTAGTGTTTTGTAGCCGTGAGGTGCCAGAAGGATCAATATCTCGTGCTGGATGTAGTGTGAAGGAATCATTTCAGAGTAATGGAAGTGGTTCTGTTTTGTACAAAGAAGTAGATGGAAGTTGCTATGATGATGACCATCCACAGAAAACCAAAAAATCAGTGATATTTATACAAGAGTCAAACCTTTCCATGGACAATTACAATCCTGGCTTGTTGTTTTTAGGACTTTTGGCCTTTTGTCATGTTTGGATAATACCGGCTGTCATTATATATGCAGTAGTCCCAAAGTCTCAGGGTGTCAATATGTTGCACAATTTGATTGCAATTAATATTATATCCATATCGTGTTTGGTTATTGGCTTTTTTACCATAGGTATCTTATTTTGTATATTTGTGGTATGCATCTCAACTCTTTTAAACCCTATTGGGTTAATTAAGGCATTGGTAACTACATAGACTAGACGGTTGACACAGGTAACGGTGATACTGCTTATAGTAACCCCTAACCATTATTAATAAAATTTAATATCAAAGATTACAGGTTATTCTTGATAATTGTTATGTTGATTCTTAGCATTGCTCAATAGAAGAAGCATCTCCAAAAAATTTCTTGCTATGATCCTCATGTGAATGTATTTGTCAGTATTAATAGTAGCATAGCATCGCATGTCTTTTATATTATATTACTTTATTTCTCAAGGGAATTAAAAAGTTGTTAGGTTTATGTATCAGTTGCCTTCTTAATGCCTGATAGAATTGTATTTAGATATATTATAGTGTATGTATTTCAGACGGATTGTTTGCCCTTACAAATTCAATGTTTCTCTCTCATATCGAATCTGAAATTATGAAGCTACTCATAATACCACTCATACTCCCTATGGTATGCACCAGTAACAACTACTTTATACAGTTCTGTTGTATAATAATTCCGGAATATCTCGCTTTTCTTCACCCAAGTATCTCCAACATCCTGATGATTTCCTTTGTTCCACTGTTATTTTTAAAAAGATATTTGATAAAAAGAAGTATTAAAATCAAACTGAATACTCAGGAAACAGCATTAGATGCCAAAAAAGACCCTAAACAGTCTAGCAGTGTATCTCAAAACAATTTGAACAAGTACATATATCATAGTATTGTAACCATCACAAGGATAACAAATTAATTTGGCATTGTACGACTATCATTTATGCTACATAAGTCAACAAATATAATTTATTAAATTGCTTTTTATTATGTCCTATGATCTTTTTTAGTAAGAATATACCTAAGTTTTGTAAGACGTTGTCTAACTTCTTCGGAATACGGTCTCAGGGAACTTTCTCCCATGTGTGATATTCTGTCAGAAATTTGATCAATCTGCTTTTCAGCATCAAATGAATCATGTAATAATTGCAGTACCTTTGGCTTGTCAATTACATTTGCTTTCACTAGAATATGCATTATTGCACAAACCAGCTTCGGATTTTGCTCAAATATTTCATTTAGTTCAGTTGGCTGGTCAACTGCCATTTGCTTTATATATCCTAAAACCTCTTTTATACTTCCTTCATCCATGCTGTCCAAAGCATTTACTATATTCTCAACCTGTAATGGCTTAGACTCTGGTTCTTTAATTTTAGTGGGAAGATCATTCTCGGCATAATTAATCTTAACTGGCCGCCCATTAAAACTAAACTTCAAATTTCTCATTGCTGACTCTGCAATAGCGGGAGACTCGTATTCACAAAATCCATATCCTTTAGATTTCCCAGTATTCTTATCGATCATCAATCGAAAACTGACCACTCTTCCGGCAGCTGAAAGCTCCTTTATCACGGTAGCCTCATCTATTTCGAAATCTATATTTCCAACAAAGACACTGCAGCCTTCCTTCATATTGGGGTCTTAAAAAGAGAAAATAGTAAATGGATATCCAAGTACTGAAAAAACCAAATATTTAAAATACTATGCATAATTTACATGTGATAAACACAAAATAAACAAAAATATTTTATCCATTTGTAATATAAAAATATAATTAATACGTTGCTTATAAAATATTGATGGTTGTTTGATAAAAGGGTTTATTATGGCCATAAATCCCTATTAGCTTAGTCTATTTCTAATTTTTGCAATCATATTTTGATAACCCTCTTCAGTTAAAGTCGACATTGGCTCAGATTTCCAATTACCAGAATCACTAGCCTCTATTAAATGAAAATGGATGTGTTTAATCATCTGCCCAAATATGTTATTCTGCACTAAATTATATTTTTCAAGGTTTAGTCTATTTGCCATATTCTTAGCTATTTTAATCATTTCAGATAAAGTATCATCGTCACATTCATGAAGAAATGCTGAATGTTTCTTTGGTATGATTAATAAATGACAATTACTGGAGGGAAACCTGTCTACCAATACAAATATATTTTCGTTTTCATATATGATGTTTTGTTTAGACTTTGAAAGTTCACAGAAAAGACAGTTATCCATTTGGGATAAAAAAGTAATTTTTCTTAACAAAGCCTTAACCTCAGTAAACCAAAATATTCAAGATGTTATTTATTATGAATTTTGAGTTTTCAAAATATCATTTATAGTCGCTAATGACATAATATAAATAAACATCTTTTAAAAAGTTTGTAATGTATTGATGTTTGATGGTTCTTCCATACTAAACTCATTCTAATAATTGCTATTTTTTATATTTAATCATCTATCTTACAGAATATTTTTGTTATTAAACTCAATGATTGATGAAACTTTTGAGTTTCCAATATTTTCAATCAAACAATGCAGCAAGAACAGAGACAGAGCTCTGGGTACTATATAAAAATGAAGAGATTAAAATCGAATGATGTGGTATTAAAACCCTTAAATTTATCATTAAAAGATCCCAATAATTCGTTAACACTGCCAAATACAATAGAATTATATGTTGGACTTTTATTAAAGGATGTTACTTCATTAATCATGACCAACAAAGTTGAAAAATCGATTCAAAAAGGGTTTATTCCCATAAAATGTATTTATATTAGCGATTTACGCAAAATATCTGCAAAATATAAATGGAGTAGGGTAATGATTAATGATACTGTTAAAACTCTAGACCATTTGAATGAAAAAATAGTTGGCAATTGCTCTACTCCAATGATTAAAAACTATGGTATAGCTTATTCCAATGATTTAGTTGATGAGTATGGTCCAGTCGGAATTCAAGCTTCTAACAGTACTGAAAAAGATTATAATGATACAATTAGTATAATTGACTTTTATAAAGAGGGTAATTGTGAGGAAGATATAACCTTACCAGACAAAGATTCTGAAATATACAATATATTAAATAGATATTCAGATAATGCTATTGATCATATATTAAGACAAGATGAAAATTTAGAAAGACGCCACCTTAGTCACAATTGGAATAGACGAAAACAAATTTCTAGTGAAAACATTGGTTCAAAGCAAAGATTAAAAGATATTTGGAAATGTGAACCTAACTTTGATTATGAAATGGTGTTTAATTTGTTAGATCGTTATACGATGATATCTGGATGTATCAACGAATTGGAAACAAAAAATCCATTACTTAATAAGGCTCACAAATCTGATATAATCGTTCAAAATGGGGTAGAAAACACAAGTAAGAATTTAAACATTAATAATGATTTATTAGCGAATTGTATTTCACCTAAATTTTCCTATACTAATAATTATCGTAGGTATTTATGTAGTGCGTGTCAAGAGAGTTTTAGCATGGATAAAAAATATAAAAGACTCATCACAGACATCAATAGTTCTCAATATAATATTATATCCTCACCCAACGATGCATCCTTATTAAATTATGGCACAATTTTTCCAACACAATCCTACAAAACCCATCAACTGCCAACAAGGTATAATAGAGAAATATTAGATTACATGGAATTTAGAGCGAGATCTAGTATATCTATAATTAACTCTGTAATACCTGAGTCAAAATATTTTATTTCTCAGGAGGTGTTGTCTCTTGAAAGAGTATTTGGCTGTGTAATTTTTGGGGGCTTGATTAGTGTATTCACAATACTGTGGATTAGTCTTAAAAAATTTGATTGTTGTATTATACAATATTTAAATTTACAAATAGCCAACTACTTGTTATATCTAAAGGATATGCAGTATGTTGTAATAAGGCAGTTAGGCTTATATGATCACTTTGAAGATTCAACTAATATTGATGAAACTTATCAGATCTTCATTAGAATAAATGAGAATATCTAGAAATCATCTAGCTACCAGAATATAGAGTATAGAATAGGAGAATCAAAGACTATATACTTTTATGACTGTAATGCTGAATAAAACATGATTCATAGCACATGAACAGATTCTTGGTTTGAAATTTGCTTAACCTCTGTGATTATGTGGTATTATTAATTATTCAAATTGATTTCTCACCCCTCTTAATCATGTCTGAAAATCGGTATAATTTTTTTAATTTCTATAAGAATGCTCTTCGTCTAAATTCAGAAGATTTCTCAAAGTTTGAGGAATCCTTAAATATTCCATTGCCCCACACATTTAGAATAACAGATTCTCCAGACTCTGAAAATATAAGGAATAAGCTGAAGGAGTTTCCATTTCTAAAAAAACTTGAATATCTAAAAGATTTATATACTTTTCAAAAAAGGAATAGGGTCGTATGTAAAACCTCCACAAATGATGTACAAAATGTTGAAAATTCAAACTACGGGAATACATCCAAAATCTTTACTAGTTATGACTACGATAATTCTGAACTTTCCGATTTACACAACGAATCATATCCTGAAACGTCTATTGCTTTCAAAAATAAAGATTCCGACCTGTACAATGAATTTGTAAATTTCCTTATAAGTCATACAGATATTGGAAATATTCAGAGACAAGAGGTTGTTAGTATGATTCCTCACATTTTTCTCAACTTGAAACCAACATCTAGGGTTTTTGAGCCCTGTGCAGCACCTGGTAGCAAAACCAAACAAATATTAGAGATTGTTAAGGATGGATTGGTGGTTTCCAACGATTGTAATCCCATAAGAACGAATGTATTGATCAGCGAATCGACTAAAAAATCACATATGGGCTTTTTAGTTACGTGCATGGACGCTTCCTCATATCCTACGCTATATCATCAGATGAGCACAGTCAAATCCGATCTCTTTGATAACAATAATAAGCACAATAGGCTCCTATTTGATAGAATTTGTTGTGATGTTCCTTGCTCTAGCGATGGAACAATAAGAAAAACACCACAAATATTAGACAAATGGAGTATTTCTAAGGCCATTGGTCTATGTAATCTACAAGAAAGAATTTTAAGAAGATCATTGGAGATGTTGGAGAATGGTGGAATATGTGTATATTCTACGTGTTCTTTGAATCCTATTGAAAATGAATATGTTGTCGACAAAGTTATTGGAGATAATGACCTATATGAAATTGTAGATGCCGATCCAGAGATATTTTGCCATAAAAGAACCGAAACATCTGGTAATGCTACTGAATCAGAAGCATTACCAGATGATTTGGACAAAGCTGAAAACAACAGTAGTAAAATAATTATAAGACGTGGAATTGAAGAGTTTAGTTATGAAAAATACTCCTATTCAAATCCAAAAATGGGAAAATGTGTAAGAATTTTACCTCATGATCAGGATACTGGTGGATTTTTCATAGCTGCAATTAAAAAGAAACCGGACATGAATATGAATTCTCTGTCTTTGAAAATGAATAGCCTAGAGATTCATCAGAAAATTGATTGTAAAAGTCAGGTAGACATTACATCGAGTTATATAAATAATACTCAACAGAAATCGCAGGTTGAATCCAAGCTGCATTTAGAGTCTGGCTTTTACGAAGCTACTCCTGAAATTTATTCTGAAATTTTTAGAAAATACAACACTTGCCATAAATTGATTTCTATGTCCACAAACTATAAAAATTTATACGCTATTTCAAACCAGGTTTATGAGTTTATAGCAAATAACAGAAAGGCTAAGATTATTTACTGTGGAATAAAGGCTTATAACTGGCAAACTCTTAGCAAAAAGGCATACCGAATAAAATCTGAATTTTTGAATAGAATCACCAGTTCTTCCAAATTAGAAGGAAGTGTTGTTGATAATGAAAATTTATCAAATGAACTTGGTGAAAAATACAATCAATCAGAAAATACAGAAATAATTTCAAACAAAACCGACATAATCAATCAACACACCTTTACTTCCAATAAAACCTCATTTAAGTGTGATGTTGAGATTTCGTTGAGCGATTTTGGAAAATTATTGAAAAAAGAGGTGGTTCCAACGGAGGAATTACATTTCGAAATAAGGGGTTTATTTACTTGCAACGTTCATGGGCTTAATTATAAGTTTTGTGGGTTTTCCAGTAACAAAAAGGTTTTCCTATACATTGATAAAAATGTAAGAAAGGCACTAATGAAGCTGTACTGAATAGAACAGAATTGGCATATGAGAAGCTACATAAGCATAGATTTAGATATTTGATGATTAAATTAAGAATGTACCATCTGTGTGAAATAAATTATTGATATTTTGAACAATGAAAGGCACAGTCTCGAAGTATGGTTTCTATAAAATTATCAAAGAATATAATTTAATTTGGTGAGCTGGATAAATAAATTCGATCCAAAAAATAATATATAACTTTTCAATAAATTAAATTGACATACCAAATTTTGTATACATCTTCCCAATGCAAAAGCTGAACTTTATTTACTCACATAATTCATTTTCAGAGTTTTGCTCGTTCTAGTACTAATTTTCGACCATATAGATGTGTACTTACTCCAAAATATTCTATTGCTGATTCTACACTTTCTGAAGAATCTAAAACAACAAAACAGAATCCACGATGGCTACCATCACTCTTCTTTGGAATCCTGACGTCTTTTACATTGGCAAACGTGGAAAATATTTTCTTGATTTCTTCATCGGTTGCCTGAAATGGAACATTCTTAACAACAAGCTTATTTGTTCCTTTGATTTTTTTAACAGATGTATTGCTTTCACTGTATATGTCATCTTTATTTGTGCATTGCGGTGCAAATTCACAATAAATTACTTGGTTTTTATGCCTTTTTAAATTTAATATTTTCTGATTCTCCACTGCATCCTTATGCTTTTTAAATTCTAATATTGCTAAGCACTTCGATGGAGCAATATTTACTTTAAAATCACCCCTTACCAAATCAATACAACCAAGTATATCAGAATTTCTCAGAATCAGTTTCGTTTCAGACAACTCATTGTGATCAATTTGATTAATGTGTATTCCATTATAATCTAGAAATTTTTTTGTTTGCTCTACCAAATTTGTTTCTAAAAGAGCCATTTTAGCACCTAAATCCTTATCCTTTAGATCAATCAGCTCTTTTTTATCGATCTTTTCAATATCACAAGTACGCTTCAGTACTGTTTCAAAGTTAAAAAACAATGTATTAAAATATTCTCTCTTATTCGGTCTGGCAGTTTCTACAAACGACCCAATTCTGACACGCCTACCCGCGATGGTTTTCAACTTTGATGCTTTTACTGCACCATTTCCATCTTTGAAAGTAACAGATGCATTTACCAAAGGCTCCAATTTGGAATCATTTTTAAAAAAGATCAATTCAGTAATTTTACCAAATTTTTCTAAAATTGCTCTCAAACAACACTCATCAATTTCTTTGGACAATCCTTTAATAAAGATAGTCTTGGAATAAAGAATTTTTCGTTCTGTCGAAATACAGTTGGTAGAATTTTGCTGAATGGATTGCTCAGTGGCCATTTCTACCGTTAATTTATGATTTTTAAACATCGAATTATGGCTATATTCAACTGCAGCCTTGGCTTCGGTTTCTGCCATGTAGCCAACAAAGCAAACTCTCCGGAATACTCCTTTCCCATTTTTTAACATAAAAATATCTGTGATTGTTCCGTGTTTGGAAAATTCCGATCTAATTTCAGACTCTTTTGCGCTTTCTGGCAAATTTTTAAGAACAACTCTCATTAACGGTGAAAATTAACAGATATTTGAAACTCTAAGTATATAGTTTGGGAAATTGAAATAACAGAAAATGCAGAGGATTTTGTTTAGGAGCTGTTGCAATTGCATTTGGTTGGTTATAAAAGAATTTATTTGAATGAGTATTTGATTTGTAACTTACTACTTTTTCCCAAGTCTATCTCCACCAGGACTTGAATTTAAAAATGAAATATCATTAAAGAATGATTTATTATCTTTTTTCATAATACTTTCAACTTTAGAAACACAATCTGTATCCTTTGATTTAGTAGCTATATCCTCTGGTATTCTGCTTGATTTATTTTTATTAACATAAAGTGAATCAATATCTTCTTTTCCAGATTTATTTTTCAAAGCTAAATTGACTCCACTTCCTTTCCTTTCATTTTTCTTCGCAGCTTTCTTTCTACTAACTTTTTTTGTCTCACTACTTCTAATCACTTGATTATCACTTTGAAATGTTTGATTATTATTAACTGGGCCATCCGGGTTTCCATCTAATATGATCCCAGGTAATATTAAATCCTCTTTTGGTGTACTTTCCAATAGTTGTTGTTTGATTTTTCCATTTTCCGCTTTTAACTTCTCAATCTCCAGCTCTTTCATCTCTAATCTATCTTTCAAAAGCACAATTGTATCCTTTTGACTTTCCAGAGCAATCTGATGAGACTTCTTTAGTAAAGTAATTTGATCCTTTAAAGCGACAACCTCAGAAGAATTCGTATCAGCAATTAAGGTAGTTTTTAAGGGAAATATCATTTTATGTATCTCTTCCTTCAAACCAAACAATTCTTCTTTAAAAAGTTTTTTAATCTCCAAAGGAAGTTCACCTAGATATTCCTTTCTATGCACAACTTTCTCCCCTTCTATGGGATCTAGATCGTATTTCTGGTATTGTTTTGATCTTTTCTGTGGTTCATCTACACTGCTCTGTTCCTTACATACTTCAGTATTCTTCCAGTCTATATCGTAGTTTTTCTTTTCGGAATCATATTTTTCCTTGTTGCTCTCAACATTTTCTATTAATTCACGTAACAGTTTAGAATAATGCTTTAAGACCTTTTCAGTGTATTTTTGCTCCAAATTTCTAGAAATCTGGAAATATTTGTTGGAATCTTCCATAGAAATAAGGGTAATGGAACCAAAAAATTAATTGAATACTAAAGCCAAATAGGCAATCATAAATTAATATTAACATTGTGATGTGTAAATATGAAGGCCATAAGATAATATACAAGGTTTTATAAATACTAAATTATAATCGATTTCACAAAAGAAATAAGAATCCATATGTTCATAGTCCTATAGAATAGAAAATATCACAATAATGAACTTTTGAACGTAGGCTCTCCACCAACTTATTCTGCGAAGGGTTACAATGGAAGCCAATCCGAAGTTTGCAACAACTAAAGATAACATTTCAAAGAAAAGTAAAACAAAGCAACGGAGAGCATACATTATCGAACAACACAATCTAATTCTGAAGCCTACAGGACAGTCTTTATTGCTACTTTATTTATTTATTTTGCCCTCTTAGTCTGTGCTTTGCTCAATGTGTTTTTAATCTCCCTACAACACAACTTTCTCAACTCTCCTGTCAACATCAATTCGAAAGAAGTAGTGATATCTTCCCCTATTATGGTCTTTCTATTCATCTTCTGTGCCAATTCCGACGAGTTTAAAGCAGTATCCTCCAAAAGCGACTGTGCAATTCCACAGAGTACAGACAAAGAATTCCTAGTCATTGTGATAGAACCATCTGGCACAGCTTCCTTGAGACATTTCTTGATTGCAGACTTAAACATAAGACCGGTAGATGGATCCACTGCCTTTCTCTTCTTATGGGATTTTAGCTGTGAATCAGTTGCGGGAATACTTTTCGCTGGTGCTTTTCCGGAGCTCTTTGTTGGGGGCATTGAAGACATGGGGTGGAATAATTTATGAATATTTAAAGATTATTGGGAGGGAAAAGGAAAAATATGAATTATTAGGAGGGAAATAGACAGTGAAAGTACGAAACTACAGAAATTGTATTGCAATAATGTGTATGATCATTGAAGATGTATTGCTAATATACTCTGTTTGTTTAGGATCTTTTTGTGGTGTTTTTATGTTCTTTCATCACTCTGACTTTGTTAATTTTTCCTTTGTCTTCTCCAATTCGCTTTATTCGGAAACATACGAAAAAGGAGAGAGTGCCGGAAAATATGGTAGATAAATGTTTTGGGCCATAAAAACAATGTTCGAATATGATTCTACATTATGAACGCGGTAATCAGACAGATATTAGTCAGAGAATTTTGTAAAAACCTATATTTGAGGCCGGACATTATTGGTCAAAATATTTCTTAACCGACCGAAAACATTTTTAAAATTATTAAGACATATGTTGCGATAAAAGAATATAAATAATTCTGGAAAATGAATCTATCACACAGTTGAAGATAATTTAACAAATATTTTTGTCTGAAAAGGTGTGATATGTGTACAAACAAGACAATATTGGCTTATGGATCTGAATTTAATTAAAAATTCATGGTTTGAATTGGTAAAAAGCTTCTAACATCATTAAACATTAGTTACCATATTTTAGAAATTTTTTATCCAAAAATGTTTAAAAGAAAAGACTCCGAACTTATTTTACTGCTTGATTCATCCGAGAGCTATAGCACATCATCTGAAAATGAAGACTTAATACTCTGCCTATCTTCCGAAGAAAATTTCACAACTTCGGTAGCTTCCCATGCGAAAATGAAAAAATATATAAGTGAAGATCATCTAAACAATCCACAAATGGGTTTGTCCCTTTACCTATCGAAAGCAATTAATAGTACAGAAGAACCTAATAACTCATATGTCATGGCAAATGAAAATAGGTCTGAAGTATCAAGTTTTATAGGTCCAGCCATGGTTCAAACCACATTTGACAAACAAAATTTTTCATTATCTGGTGTTAAAACTCTCCCAATATCGTCCAATTCAGAAATAATTCCCCAGCCAGTTAAAAAAAGGTTAAAACAACTAAGAAATAGTACTATTGCAAATGCAGATAATCAAAACAATGTCATCGATATAAAGAGAACAAAAATAGACATAATACTTTATTCTGCCAAAAAAACTGATGATGGTTTGAGTGATATCTCTTTAGACAAAAATATCTTACAAAATACAAATAGTGCAATAGATACTAACCTCGGTTTAGATATGGTATCCACAAACTTAAATTGTAATACTGGTGATGATATAGCTTCAAGAAATACGATTGCGTCACGTGTGGTTAGTGATTCTTATTCTTCAACCATAGAAGGCATTTTATTAGATCATAAAGAATCAATTCAGAAGTCAAATTCTGTCGATAACATAAAGCCAGAAGAATCTAGCTCAGTAAAATTTAAAGATAAAACCACTGAAGAATCTTTAATGCAGTCAAGTATTGAAAAGATATATAGTAGCTTAAAAAAAGGAAATATGATAGAGAAGAGGAGTTGCTGTGAAGGAGCATCTTATTCATGTAATCCAGAAATAGCAGCAGATACTAATGGGTCTAGCAAATCAAATGCTATTTCCGGTGAAAATAATCCTGCAAAATATACTGTTATTTTTACTTCTGGTGAATACCAGAAAACAATTTATATGAATGAAACAGATTCTATAGGTATTTTATTCGATGAAATTTTTGGGCCTAAATCAGAGAATATTGCTGATGCAAAATTGATTTACGAAGATATGAAACTAAATAGAATGCTAACGGCGGAAGAATCTGGATTTTTTGAAGGAGTAAATTACATTACATCAGAAAACTTCGAATTCAAACCAAATATTAGGTTTATAATTAATACAAGTGCAACAGTCAGCTATAGTTGTGAAATGGATGTGAACATGAAAGTATCAGAAATACTTATCAAAGATTGCAGATATGCTCCAGATAAAACCACTATAATTGACGTAAATGAATCTTGGATATTCCTTATTAAAAATGGCACAATTATAGGGAAAAATAATGTAATTAAGGATGTTATAGAAGAGGGTGATATTATTGATTTAATTAGTGTAGATAAAATATCGATATCGGAACCAAAATCATTGAAAAAACCATAATAAATAAATTGAATCTAGAAGATATCTATTCTAAATGTGAAAATATTGGTCCTTATCTTTGCTTTATATATCTTTGAAATCTAACTATAATTTCTTTTCTGACCCCTTCCTAGGATGGAAATCGATCTATATAATGATAGCTCTAAGCAAGTAGAGGCAAAAGTAAATAAAATAGTCACGTCATACACTTGGGTTATACTTGCCTCGACCATGGAAATTTTGGCTGCTGTGGGTTGTTTTACTCGCTTCTCTAACGCCTATCTGCTGTATGCCAGTGCATTCACATATTTTTATTTTCAACTGTTCCACAAATTAATTCATTCTAGGAATGGTAGGGAATGGTTGAGACAGACACTGGTATTTATGAGCTCTATCAAGATATTTCAGGAATTACTAAATCATAGATGTCATACTGGTAAACAAAAAAATAACCTAAATCAGAACAGTGAAAAAATATCGTTGCAGGCATACTCCTTAAAAAGAGACCCTTTCAAAAATGGAAACAAAAATTCTTCCAACACTCTTGGTTTTATTATTTTTCTACCAATATTCATTTCATCAATCCTGTTTTTAAGCGGAACCAAGCAGCTTTTCCACAATAATCACTTGTCTATGCTGGGCAATATTCTATACACTATTCCACTATGTTTTATATTCGCAACCCTGAAATCTATATTCATTTTGCTGAATTCGCCAGACACCTGTAAATATTCCGGATTATTTGTCTATGTAAGAAAGACAATTGGCTTGGAGCTGGCACTCTTAAAAATATTTAGCCTAGCCACTGTTGTTGTTTTATTGGGTATGCTCCTGATTAGGCCACTGTTAAATTTAATTCCATTTATAAAATTTACTACTGTGGGTATTAGTATTATTTCTTTAGAAATTATAATAAAAATATTTCTATATAATACCTTAATAAATATTGTTCACAAGATTTTGATCTATAATATGAGGCATCTAATGAATAATAAATCGGGTATAGCAATAAAGAATAAATCCTCTGTTGAAAGTAGAAAACAAACTATTGAAACCGATAATATAGGGCAAGAAAGTTCCACAGTTTTGAATAATCCAGTAAATAGATACGATAATCTCATACTCTCCCTACTGAATCCTTGTGCTGTTAACTCTTCAAAGGTATCCCTTAATACTCTATCTGATGTATTAAAAGCAATCCAACATTCTAGAGATGCTTATGAATCCTCATTCTATATAACTGTCCCTCAAATTCAGGAAAAATATCCTAAAAGAATGAAAGCCTATGGTTTTAGAAATATACTATTTTATTTAAGATATTTAATTGAAAAAAATATGTTATTGATCAGATACGAGTATATACTACGAGAAACTCTGGAAAGTAGTTAAAAATAACATGGAAAAATGAATTCTCAATAAATAAATTTAAGCTGATGCATTTGCAGAATTGGAAAATTCTCTGTAATGGTATTGTAATATAATACTCAAAAGGTTTCTGCACAGTATACAAAGATTGGGTTTGTGATTTCAAATAATGAAAAATTTTGTAACAAATTATTTTTTTAAACATCATAAGTGAGATTTCGTATTTAAGAAACTCAATTTCAAGCAGTGAATAGACATTTTATAAATACAATAACATGAAGGAGGGCAGCATTGTATCATATACAGAGAACGAATCATCAACTATCTAATTTGGATATTATCTCTCTATTTCCCTTCAAATACTGAAAAAGTTGTAGATGTTTTTAGAATGATGATATCGCCTTAATAAATGGTTGTTTTACGATATTTATGTATAACTAACTGCAAATATAATTAAACACAACAATCATAAATAAAGATACACAAAGGTCAGATTTCTCAGTCAAATACACGCTATTTTTCAACTAATTTATTTATTTAAAATCATTTTTAATAAAAACCTGTTTTTTCTGTTCATTCTATATTCCTCCTCCATAATCTGTTTAATTTCATAGTACTCATCCCCCTTAATGTTTTTATGGTGGTATACCAGATGCTTCAAAGCATCCACTAATCTAAGATCTTTATTGGTACGAAGACGCATAATAATAAGTTGATAGAGTGTTACCGCATATGACTCTGGAAGCAATCGAAAATAAGAAGAAATCTTGCTATTCATAATATCAATATTCGATTCTACGCCCAGATAGGTAGAAGCATCTGTCTCATTATTTACCGCCTTATCTTCGATACCTAACTCATTGCTGGCACCAGATACGGTTTTATTTGTCAGTGTATCTTTCCTTTCTTTATTTGAATCGGAAATCAATTCTGCCTTGCTGTATATACTTTCCACTATATCATCTATATCGCCCATTTTAATAGATTTGATTAATCTGTTATACTCTGAACTGTCCGTGGTATCATTTGCAATCACTTCAATTTTCGGCTTGTCCCTATAAAACATTGTTACGCCTTCTCTTGATAGTATATATAATTTAGTTTCCTGGGCGATAATTCCTCTACATTCAATAATTTTTGAAGGATTAAAACTATTTAAGTGATTGACCTTTCCTAAAGTATCTGAGTAGTTTTCCCAATTTCTATTGATAGAAATTTGAATAGTTTGTTTTAATTCAAAATCATTTAAATATTTCCTATTACTGTTACCAATATCATTCTGATATATTTTTACCTGATTTGCCAATCCGGAACAGAATATATTGTTACTGTTAGAATCAATGTATTCTACGGATTTTGGTTTGTTGTATACTTCATTTCTATGTCTTGATTGTAAAATAGATTTAAAAGCATCTATAAAATTCAATTCCAAATCATAAATTAAAACTTGATTGATGGTTGTAATAAGTATCTTATTGCAGTCAACATTAAAACTTATAATATTATGATCAATATTTATAGAATAAATATCACCCACAATATTTTTTCCCAACATACCGTTACCTCTATCAATAACACTGTTTTTTTCTTGTACCTTAATGAAGTACTTCGTGAGTTTATTATTCATATCAATTGTGTATAAATATTGCTTATAATACTTCATATTAATAATGTTTTTACAAGGTATTGAATCAATCAACATACCCCTCTGAATATCTATGATTGAAACTACTGAAGAAGCCATGCCAGATATAAAAAAGATACATCCATCTTCCGTAGCTGTGGAAATATTTATATTATTCGAACTTTCTACATTAACAGAAAATGATCTGTAAGGGGCGAGATGACTGACTTTTCTATGCCTACCACCTATATTAAATGCACTTATGTGACCCCTATCTGTAATTACAAACACAGATTCGTTTATTAAGTGAACAGCAGTAATCTGTCCAAAATTAGACCTTTCCAATTCAAAATCCTTAGCTAATGTCCCATCAACCTCTAGCATATTTTTTTCTTTGGAAAGTATTTGAATATTACTCTCTCGGCCACAGTCTATTAGCTCGGCTATACAGGTAGAGTTAGAATATATCCTACATACTCCATCTTTACATCCTACAGCCAGTAGGTCCTTGGCATCGAAACAAAGAATGTGAGGAAGCGGAATGGAAGTAGTTATAACTTCAGCATGGACATCAAATACAAGGATATACGCTGAATTAAAGAATGCTACAGTATAGTTGGACAGGGCCAAGTGTTTTAGATCAGAACTTTTATATGGAATGTTTGTTGTAATACGAGTTATATCGGTAGTGTAGATTTCTTCAACACTCATTAAACTTTCACCTACTTTGTATAGTATAAAATGTCTATTTTCATCATTCTTCTGAACCACCCCAACCAATTTGCTACTAATCGATGCATGTTCAAAAAACTTAGTTGTAATTAATATATTTATCTGCAATTTAGTTGTATGCAGCAAAAAAGGGTCCAGAATTGAATCTAAACACTCAAGGTTTTTTAATTTATCTTCTTCGCATGTTATGATATCTTTAGAACTACCATTTTCACAACCTATAGAATGAATTCCTTGTCTATTTACCACTATAATCCTGTCATCAATCAGCCCTACATCCAGAATATTACTACGACTCTTATTAATAATTCTTGATTTTCCTGTTTGTAAGTTTATTAAACTGACCAACCCTTCCACAGATGTAGCCAGGACAAAATTGGATGGATTACCAGAGAAGTTCAATATTACCTTCATTCTATCAACAGTGCCTATCCCAGATATTCTATAAACTCGTCTAAAAAGGGTAAACTTAAATTCAATGGGAATTAACCAGATTTCCACTGCATTAGAAGTAGAAATTGCAAGGAATGTCGAATTATTACATATTGAATCGGCAACACGAGATAACTGTCCGATTATATTATTCTTAAATGTGTTTTGCAGCAAAGGCCCGTGGGAAGGGCCAATTCTATTTTCTTCCGAAGAACAAATAGTATTGTAGACACTCATATCGCTGATAACAACGTAATACACTTTGTCCTTTGTGCTTATAAATAATCTCCCATCACAAATTGAAAATTTTTCAATTTCACTATCACATCTGGCTACAAGAGAAACAGAATTATTTATACAAGCAAATAAATTATTATTTGCGCTAAAGTACAAAATATGCTTATCAAATTGAAAACTGGAATGATCTGAGGAAATTGGAATAGATGAGTGAAAAACGAAGTCAGACATAAAAGGGCAGGGAATTTTTAAAAATTATGAACTATTTGAATTCTATAAGGAAAATCCAAAGAAATAATGGATTTATTGCATAACTTTTAAACTAGAAAATAAGTGTATTTTCTTCGGTTGAATTAATATACCAAATTGTTGAATTTAGATAACAGATGATTTGATTAATAGCAACTATTACTTGCATTTCTTGGTTAACAGTTGATATATTTCAAATTATTTGACTAAAAGTAATTATTCACTAGTGGATTTTAAACAGAAAGTGCAGAAACGATAATTAAGTAAACCCATGGATTCTGATACAGTATAAACAAACAGCTTAAATTAAAATTGATGAAGTCAGAAAAAGCATTCATCACGACTCAGTCTGGGGCGGCTATTCTCATCACTCTTCATGGGGTTGCCAAATAATTTAAATTTATTTAAAAAAAGGAGGGAAAAGTAACACACCATGATAAGTGCCTTTATGACATAGAGTGGATATTTCTTAACAGTTAATTAAATATAACATTGATATATAAAAAGAAACCTGCTCAAAAATCCAAAACTATAGTTTCTTTATTCCTCTAAAATATTTAAAATACTCCCCTCTCCCTTTAACACTATCTGATTACTAAATGTCTTTCCAAATATTGTTTTACCTAAAATGTCAAACACAAATGAGCTATCATTTATGGCATATACTCTCTTAAAATCAAATTCATCTATCAAGATGTAATCACTTAGATTCGTAAAGTTGTAATCAAATTCTTCAATAGTACACTTTCTAGGAGAAATAAGTTCGGCTAGCCTAAAATCAACCAGGTGAATAAGATTATTAATAGTCAACTCAAATGAAAGTGATATATCCTTCGGATCAATATTACATAAAATCATATTAAAAGGTGCAGGCTGCAACTGATAATAATCCTCATTGTTAGGTGCATCAGGGTATTCTTTACCTAGCTCTCTAGTGTAGCCACTACTAACTCCTTCATTGGAATAATCCACAACCATTGTTTTTTCCAACATTCCATATCTATACTTTATATGAGTTTTTGAAAGGGCATTTTCTACTTTCAGGATAAACTGGTCTTTTACAATTGAAAGCGATCCAGTAAATGAGGACTCATTTATAAGAACCGGAAAAGAATACGATTTTATAAAAATGAAATTATTGTTCATAGATATTGGAACAGGTAAGTTGCTAGCATCTCTTTCACTTGAACTATTATTAACTGATTTTAAATGGTGTGATTGCTTTCCATTGCTAGATTCTGCATTGGTTATTTTTAGCGTTTTTTTAAAGTCAACTTTAGGTAGGTCTAGTTTCTCCTCAGTTTCTAGAGTATCTACGTAATATACCCAATCTGGCAGTGCATTATTGATATTTTTCATAATAATTCCGATTCTTCTATCCCCAGTTTCTTTTTTAAGAATTTTTAATGAATTCTTACATTGCTCTAATGAAATTGCAGATTTATGGTACAGCATCAAATACATCCTAGCAAGATGTTTCAAAACCGTGTGGTTTGCTTCAAACATATGGTTAGAAAAAGCATTATTACCTTTGTAATGCAGTATTCCATGGAAGTGTTTGAGTAAATTGTCTTCCTGAGAAATAGTGGCAGGTAAACATTGGCAAAACAAGCCCACCATTTCAAAATACAAACATAATAAATCAATGTTATCTTGAACTTCTTTGTTATCTCTACAATTACTGAGACTGAAGTGATCAAAATTTTCAATTTGGTTCTGACTCAAAATATCGCTCAAGTTTATTCCACACAGAAATCCATCTATATCTACTCTATATTTCTTGAAGTCAACAAGATCTTTATGCCTAATCATAAATTTAAACAGATTTAAGTATTCACTTTTGGAAATAAAGTTGAGAATTCCCGGCAGATATCTCCCAAATCGAACACTCAATTTAAATATTTCCAAGGTTGATGATTTGGTGAGCAGGTTAATTTGACTTTGTATTTCTGAAATTGCAAAATCATCATATTTCCTAATAAGTATTCTTAGTTTTGTAAACTTTATGTATTCAGGATCATTTTCTTGAATTGAAAATATTGATGAGTCATAATTTACAAGGCCAATAAACGATTCAATAAAATTTAGTATATTGTATAGTTGTTCGCTCCTCAAATTAAAAAATCCGATTGCATGATCAAAAATAAGTTGATAATATTCAAGCTTATTTAAATTTGGTTTGTTTAAACTAACCGTCTCATCATCTGTATTTTGAATAATATCCATAATCTTAGTTGATGCTAAGTAAAATATACTCACATCTGTATGATTCAACAATTTTGCCAGAGTGTCCAGAATGTGAATGTCTACCTCCTTATATTTTAGAACATTCATAGCCAATCTGAGCCCTTGGATATTGTTATTCTCAAAATATTTTAGAACCAGGTCTACCAAATCACCCAAGTATATGATATTTTCGTGCTGTTCTATGATCGATATTGTTTTCAAAACACTCATTTGAACAAATTCATCTTTATCATTCATCAGAGTTTTAATCATTTTTGGAAAATCAGACTCAAAAAATAGTTCCCTGTTTTTCAAATAAAAAATTCCCAGGGTTACTGAAATGGTTTTCCTGATTTCTACATTGGGATGAATACACATTCTCCTTATGGAATTTACATAATTTTTTAAAATGACCTCATCTGCTAGTCGGATTGCGTCATTTGTAGCTGTTCTTTGAATTGCCCAGTTTTTATCATTAAAATCCTTCAAAAAGGTGTTTATGCACATAAATTGACAGGCAGGCCTGTCCTGGCTGTACTGCTTCAAATAGATATTACACAACTCTTTTAATTCCAGGCTAGTTGTGTCGATTACCCTCAAGACATCACTATAAAGTATGCCAAGGTCATAATTTTTCTGTAGCATACTGATTATGGTTCTCATTGCCTTTACTTGAAGGGACTTTGATTGTAAATCTTCCTGTAAGGTGGAAATGCTTTTAGACGGTTGTAATTTATTATCAAAAATGATATGTGATAGTTTTCTAATAGTCTCATTGCATTTATTGATTGGTTCATTGCGCTGCATAAAAAAAACTAAGGTAAACTATTTATAGGGTGGTGGTGTTTCAAATTCAAAAACAAACAAATGATTATAATTGAGGTATAGAAATATAGTGCTATTGGTTATACCCTTTCATAATTTTTCCAACTTGACGATATAATTGAAAGTATTTACTATATCAAAGAAATACATCACGGTTTATTAATATGGAGAAAATATGCAGTCTTTAAAGATAAACCAACAATTAATTATTTCAACCATAATAATAGAAGTTGTGAATAACATTAAGGTATTTTCAGGGAATTTTAATATTCTTTTTAATTCATACATCCCAAATGTCTTTGAAGCTGGAAAATGGAATGGGATGATGATTTGCACAGTAAATATCAAACTATAATAGCCGATAATATGATTGATTTAGTTACTTACGACCAATAATCGCAGGAGGATTGGGATTTGTAAAATAAAAAGTGGATATGGAACATAGTAAATATTCCACATCAAGACAATTATTAGGACATATGTGTGTTCAACTCTAAATTCAACAATACAAAATTCAGAAAATGTTTTTGAGTACAATAGGCTACAGAACCATAGCAATAATCTAAAAAAATTGTGATATTAAATATGCAATATCATGAACTAAATTTTATTTAAAAACTTCTCTAGGATGTTTATGTTTCTTGGTAATTTCAAATTCTTCACTTCTTCTTTTTTGAATAGAATCAAGCATTGAGTCAAGTGATCTAAAATTCCATTAATAGTTTTTTCTAAAATCATCATTCTCAATTTATCTTCGATTACATCTTCTCCAAGTCCAATATTTCGAGAAATAAACCCTATTTTAACATGAGAATACGGCTCGATTATCTTAAGAATATTTTGACCTAACAAAATGTTGTATAATTTTTGTAAATGTTTAAAAATAAACCCATCGCTTTCTAAAATTCTACATTCGTTGGACAATATTGTCTGGTACATATTTACATCTCTTGACTTGCATATTTTACTAATCTTTATAAGGGACTTTGTATATTCGTCGTCTTTACATTTCTGTGCATATTTAGCACTCAGGACACTTTGAATTTCATCGACTTTATTTCCCAAAATTTTACATAAAATTATATATCTTAGAGGGATGCTGGTGTTTGAATACTGCTTGTCCATATTAAACCCTTCCGCAGCCTCAACAAAGTATGATATGCCTGTGTCATAGGCCTCATCATCTGCTAGATACATCCCATTGAGAAGATCTATCTGGGCCTGCAACCCATAAGGACAAGCACTACTGACTGCCAAAGCTCTAGCAGAAGTGAGTGATGATTTAGCAAACTCCAGTGATTTCAAGTCATAATATGCTCTACTCTTATAAATATAGAGTGTAATTAAATTAATCTTATCCTCATATTTTTTTAGCTCCTTAGAAACAACCTTTATTTGGTCTAAGCATTCTTTATATTTTCCGATATTCAGGTATAGATGTATCAGCTTGCATTTCAAATCCAGCCTAAGCATCTTCCTGTTTTCAGACCAATCGATCAATCCAGTCAAAAAGTTCAATACACCTTCATAGCTATTAAAATCTATCGGAATACTCTCAAAAACCCTTTTAATAATTTTTGTTAATCTTGCGGTAGTTAGGGACTCCCACTTGTCCTCCAAACCTACTATTAATTGTAACATTTTATCATATTGGGTTTTTTTAATATATTCGTTACATAATTCCAATACTAATTCTTCCTTATCCTCGTTAGATTGTAAGTGCGCAATATTTTCCATTGGGGCAGTATTTTTAAAATATTTATGCTCACAAAAAATATTTTATAAATAAACAAATCTTCCTAAAAGCACCTACTAGAGTACTAGTTGATTATTTGGATCAGGAATTTAAATTGGAGAGGCCTGCATATATTTACCAGCTTAGCTTTTCGTGACTGTGACTACAAAATTATATCTTTAATTTCTTTTTCACCCCACATGATCTACAATATAAATGGCAAAGTCACAAATATTATAGATAAACCATTTGAAACTGTTCCTAGGGCAATTATTGATTCCGAAACCGTCTCCCTCACTTTAGAATATCATTCTCAGCTTTTACATCTCTCATTGGATGATAATGTTCAAGTTCAAATATTTTTGGGAATAAAACCTCAAGTAGATAAGAATACATATATGATGCAAGGAATAATTTATTCAATAGAAGAAAGACTGTTTAGGATAAGCTTTGGAGGGCTTGTAACGGTAGTATCTGGTGAAATTAGTCCAGAAATACACAAGGAATCAACGGTTTTTTTGATAGCTATGAAAATATAATAAATAATTAATTGTTTCGTAACTCACAATTCCAATGGCAATATTTATTTAAACATGGGTATTCATCACAAACACCCTGTAGTTTAAAGATTCTTTTACTAAGATAATGGTATTTACTTGAAATTATAGATTCCTGTTACAATATACAAATCTTCATTTTATTCATATAATACACTATTATTATCTTACCAAAAGATACCAGTGACCCTATTTTGCACTCATAAGTCCTAAGACAGCTACAAATTCAACCACCGAAAGATATCGAAGCTAAATAATTGACAAAAAACTTTTAATATATTCATATCTCCCTCAGAACATCACCTCAACGACAACTAAAGCCAATGGGACATTCAAAATTTACTTATAAACTTTTCAACCTCTCAAATCGTACCAACCAATCTTCTTAAACCTCAGCTTTTCAATTCATCCCTCATCTAACCTAAATCGGCATCAAAATTTAACAAATATAAAAGAAAACACTTATTTTAATATTAATATTTACTCTTGGCTACAGAACAATTTCATCTGTGAACTAGTTGATACCATGCTGTCAGTATCACTTAAAGAACCACCTGGCGAGCCACTGTCTTTGTCTTTATCCCTGGGATTGTGTGTGGAGACAATACTTTTGATGTGAGAGCATTTCTTAATACCTTTTAAATTTGCCAAGTCAAAGAAGATAGAGCATCCTATCTTCACCTTTCTCACAAAGGCAATAATTGAATCAAATGGATTCAATCTGTCAGTGTAAATTACTGCTCTTACACCAATGGGAGGAGTAACCCCAGATTTAAGCAGATTAGAGCACTCAATTGGAGTAAGAACTCTGTCATATGATACTACCTGTATGTGAGCATAAACCTTCTTCACACTCTCCTGGGTAATAAAAACCTTCTCATAGCCTCTTAATCCTGTTGAGTTCAGAAAGTGATATTTTCCTCTCTCTATGAATTTCACACAGATAAAATCAGACTGAAAAGTGAACCAAGTTGACATGGAAGGGCAAATTTATTTGTAAAGTATTTATAGTAGGTCAAAAAATTGGCAATAAGCTCGCATACTATTAGGTCTATTTACGTAACGTTCGGCCATTCACTTGTTCTGGCTATAAATATTTTGAATTTCCCATTTGTAGTAAATTAGCGGCTTCCCTTAGAACATGATAATTAAATTTTTAATCAACACGTCAAATAATCTGAATCCACTGACGGATAAAGTGACTTCAATTCTTAATCATCTTTATAGTTTATATTTGCCAAAAATGGAGGGAATATACAGTTTATTTATAAATAAGTCTTTGGAATAGGTTGGAAAGTCATCTGAATTTTAAATAAAACTTACTAGATTTTATGTAACATCATCGAACGTCGTTAATATGATATAGGTTCATGTAATATACGAATAACTTCCTTAGAACAGAGTAGTTACAATTATAATAAGGACAAGCACTTCTGAAATATATTTTTTGATAAAAATACTTTGATAGTTGACATATCATTGCAAAAAACCCATAGAATATCATCACAGATAATTAGTATGTTTTTCAATATTGGAAAAATGATAAGTCAATTTACTTCAAATTCATATAGCGTTATATAGGATGAAAAATATATATAACCGATTGTGTACATACACATAAGATTTTTTTGGTTTTATCATCAAAAATACACAGATTTCATACCTCTGATTCTTCTATTGATATGAAAACTGATCTCTTTCCTCAATTTATTGAGTTATATAAAGTGATTGATTATTTGTCTATAGATTCTAAGCCAGTAACATGTAAGGCCTACATAAATAACCTTTACCACAACCAATCATTTGTGATAAAGTACATTCATGTCTATTTTTAAATCTTCATATATTAGTAATACTACCTATATCTATATAACTTCAAACAAGAAGGTGTAAAATAAATAGGTGTTGGAAGAGAATAACTGAGTCCGTCCTGCACCACTTAATATATTTCGGGAATTATAATTTTCAATTTGATCATATTTTACAACCAGATATTGTAATTTGATAAGCACCTATAAGTAAAGTATTTACCATAAATAGCTAACAGTAGGCAATATATACTTACTGCAACATTGAATTATCAAGATGAAGGGACAATCTCCAATTACATATACTTTATTTATTTAGCATCCATATAATCAACAACTTTGGTTTCCTTTAGGTAATATCTCTCTTTCAGCCTCAAATAATAATTTCCAGAAATCAATTGATAAAAAACAAATAGCATCTTATGGAAAACAACTGAACAGAGTATAATCTTACCGACAAATATGAAGAGGCTAGCAACTTTTGTCATATAGAGGATTAATAAGGTCATGTTCGCAAGAAAGAGCAAAAAAATAATTTTCATGGATGTTACGGTGGAAACATTTGTCTCTGAGGGTAACTCGATTTTGACGATCGAACATGTCACATCACAAACACTGCTTATGAACACAAACATTTTTGTGGACGAGATGATTGATCTATTGATTAGAAGAAAGAATATTGTGCAAATTAGTGGGGAAATAAAGACAAAGTATAGCTTTACCATGGATACGCGTATGGAAATGCTTCGTATGGCAAACGTCTTAACTATCAGATTGACCACTGTCAAAAATACTATCTTTTTCGGCAAATATTCTTCAAATTGCTGTGAAATATACTTCGAAACATTCAGGACAGTGAAAAATAGCAACTTGGTGAATATCACACACAGGGCTTTTATGAAAAGTATTGCTAAATTGGTATACTTTGGACGATAAAAAATACTCAACTTTTTGTTGTGAGTTCGACCAAAGTATTTTAAAAATCTCCTAGTGTCGATAATGGTGTTACTATTCCCAATTGCACGAATCGGATTGGAACCTATGGACATGCTAATTTTAGAGATCAGCCCTGAATTTGAGGATATAATATGGCTATCCGATTCCCTTGTTTTTGATCTGAGATTAGGGTGCAAACGGCCCATCCCAGAAGTTGTATTCAAATCAACATCTTTAGAAGGTAGTTGGATATTGGTTGTCTGGAAGTTCCCATCAGAACTAGATTGTGGTGTTGTATTCACCTCCTGATTCTTCAATTCAAAATTAGTCTGGGTGTTGTTTATGTCTCTGTGCATCATTATACTTTCATGGCAATTTATGTCAGATGGAAGACGTAAGCTCATATATTGTGCGAACGCAGACCCTTTGCTACAAGTTGGAGGTGTAGTAACAGTGGTTGATGATGCTAAAATCATTTTCTCTGTGTGACATTTCTTAATCCTTGATGCCTTTTCTAAATGACGTAGTAGTTTCCTGGTTAGCATAAATGATTCTGGATCAAGCTGCACATCGACTTTAGCTCGTTTATTTGCATATTTTATAACCTTTTTTAAATTCTGATTCTTATTCGAGTCCCAAACTAATCGAGACAAATCAATACTTAGCATCTTTTTGTTAAAGAGATAGTTATCCAAATTGAACTTTGAGGAAACAAATCTTGTTATGGCAAAATAAATATGACACAATCTGATAACACACGTGTTCACATTTTTTACAATGCTAAATCCACAGATAAAAAGAACATATCTCTCCAAAAGAGTAGAATAAGTATAGAATGGACAATCATACAGCAAAAAGTAAAATAGCCCAATAGATGCACCGATAAGTGTGGATATGTTTATCAGATATGGCTTCAGCTTTAATCGTATCGTTTCTTTGACTGATCTATTGGATGGCGTAGTCTGATCAAACAAAAATAATCCAGGTCTCAAACATTTCGTGAAATATATCTGTACTTGCTTTAGAATAGAAATACAGCCAAGCCCTAGAAACAGATGGAACATAAATGAAATAGAATGATGAGCATTCACAAAAGAGGTCTTGGACAAGTCATATTGTGTATAGCAGTTAAACTTCACCAATAAAAAATGCAGAAGAATGCCTGAAAATACAAACTGAGAAGCAAAGAATGCAATAAAATAGGTATATACCTTTGAAAAAAAATAGCAGTTTCTAACAACCAAGTTCCTTGTTTTTCCCCTAAAATATCTTAAAGCCAAGGTAAATACGGACCATAACATTATATATTCCACAATAAACACTAATTGCAAATCTAGAGACTGAATTCTGATGAACAAAAGAAACTCAGCCACAAATTCCTTTGCCTTAATCAGTATATTGTAAAATTTAATAGCCGTGTCTGATTCTAGGACACCATCAATCAAATTGCATGTTCTTCTGAAACCATTACCACAACAAGTGAATATTTTACAAATCAAAGCCAATGTTTTTGAAATATTTGTCATTCTAATAACTAGTGTAATTAGAGCTAATCCTGATGTACTTAAAGTAAATTTTATCTCACTAGCCAGATTAAAATCATTATATACAGCACTGTCAATTACACTACCCATCGAAATATTCATTACTTGTACCAATTCTTCGGAATTTGTGTCACTGACACTATCATCGTCTAATATAGATGGAGGGCTATTGGCCCTTTGATTCATTTCATGCATTATTTGAGCAGGGTTAATTCGGATATTTTCTGAAGCAACCGCTTGTACAATTGTTTTGTATAATTGTAAGTGCAAAGCATTGACGGCAATCAGTACCAAGCTAAAAAACATTCTACCTGATGAATTGCCAATAGTGGACAAACTATAATAATTTGTGGACACAACTAAGAGTATTTTTAGCAAGAAGATCGTCCACATACCGACATATTTAGACAGATGAGATGTCGTTCTAGCAATATCTGACAAAATTACTCTTAAGGGAATCCTATTTGGCGTATTCTCAGCAAAAATTTTCTCGAATTTAAAAGTATGTAGACATATTTCACACTTTGGAGATTTATCCGTTTTTATCCATTGAAGCAAACAAGAGTTGTGAATAAATTTCAAAGATCCTTTACACTTACATGGGGAACAAAGATTCTCTTCAGCAGAAGTTTCATGGCATATTTTACATTTTATTTCATCATCAAAACTCTCTTCCATGGGTCAAAATTTCAGAGAAAATTAATGGAAAACAATCGATGAATATAACCAGAAAAGGGAAGATAAACCATATTATGGAGTGAACCTACAACTGTGAAGTACCAAAGATGCAATTTTGTCCCCTTAAGAAAATCAACAAGAGTTCAATTTCATAAAACCCTCTACTTCCTCCGATCCAACCCTACAATAATGTTATTCTACGACTTAAGAAAGAGATATCGCTCAGACTACTATACAATTTATTAATATTTCCTATAATAGAGATGCAAAAATACTATTACGAATGTTAAACATATTAGTATTACAAAGAGAAGTCTTCTGAAAAAACTTCCAGCTCCTTCAAAGCATATTTCGTTTATGTTGTCATAAATTTTGTTACTCTGAGATGCAGTATCACAGATGTCATCTATACGCTCATCCTGAATACATAAATGTTCATTGATGGCCTTTTGAACAGCTTCAATCTTCATCAGCCTCATCCTAGTCTGTTCGTACTCCTGCCCATTGACTATTCTTTTGTTTTCCATCTGCATTTGCTTGCTAACCTCTCCTCTTACCTGCTTAAATGTTTTTGGCCGCTCCTCCTGCAGTTCAACACTATCTATTCTCTTCTTTTTCTTCACTAGTTTAATCAAATCATTTATCCTTTGTTTCAAAATGTATTTTATTCCCTCAAATATTTCGCCCATTTCTTTAACCTCTATCTTGTCAAGCAATAAAATTTCTTGTTGTAACTTTGCGATTTTATCTTCTATTACTAAAATACTCTTGTACGAGCAGCTATTTTCTAAATCTTCTCTCAGCTTGGCTATTTTTAAATTTAAGGTTTCATAAAACTTTTCTGTCTGCATTTTTGGATTCTTCTGAATAGACTTATCAACAAACTTGAAAAATTCGGCAGTACGATTCATTTTTGGGGTGGAGAATATTTGTTGGAAAAATTAATACATCTTAAATTTAGTTAGAATTTGTAACTGACTGAAAATTACTGGCCAGCAAATGCTTTGTGGAAAAGTCATGATTTTAAAGTATTGTTTACATAAAGTTTAAAAACGGCTTGGAGTTTCCATTATAGTTCTTCTTCCATAACAAACCAAAGTCCATGACTACCAACTAAACTCAATATATTCGACCTAAATGCAATATATAGAATATTAAATAGTTATTCTTTCTCTGAAGTTTGGTGTGAAGTGCTTTATTTTTGTTGAACTAATAATATGCAATACAACAAATATGGTGGATAGATATTCATCCGATCCAATTTTAAATCATTTTAAGAAAGTATATCACAGAACAGGAATAGTTGAAAGAAAAAGTATTGATGGGTATTACGATTTTGTACTTCATATTGCTGTATCTTATTTTTTGCTTAGCAATTGATCAAGTCCAAGTTTATCAGAGAAGACTTGCTATTAGAAAATTTTACACTAACTAACTATACCATTGATACTAAAATGTAAAACACTACACTTTGTAACAATTAATTTCATGGTTTAATTGAACTCCACTTCTCAGCCATTTCTCTGTGTCGTCCAATTCCGACCACCAGACTGAAGTTTCGTTTACTTCCAGGCCGATTTTCGGATATATTATTAACTTTCAGGATTGATTTTTTATCAAGATCATTTATAAGCTGATCCAAATTCCTAAACCTGAACTGTGTTGATTTTATTGTATTAATTACACTTTCTAGGTGTATGAAGGCAGTATAAACAATCTTGTATTCTTCGCAATTCTTGTATTTCCTAATATTATCGATTTTAGCCCAAAAGATTTCACCAATCTCATTTCTAGTTTGTGTGTGAAATATGGTGTTTTTGTTCACATTTAAAGCTACATAGAATGTTATTTTGTTGAAGATGGTCACTGAAATATCTGTTATGTAGTCGGTGACATCAAATCCAACCTCTTCTATCGTCTCCCTAATAGCACATGCCTTACCAGTTTCATCCTTGGATCTCTTGCCTTTTGGGAATGTGAAATTTTTGCTAGCAATCTGACGAACTAACAAAAAGTGTGTCATTTCTGGATTCAAAATTACTGTTCCAAATACCTTTATGGATTGCTTGTATTTAACAAATGTTGAAAAATCACTTCCTACAGCGTTGTTGTAAAAATCACTCCCAAAATACCAATTTGATTTCTTCACCTCATCATTCTCAAACAACTCAGAACGTTCTTCTGATTTGTCTTTATCATCACCAAGTCTGGCCGGTGTGTGCTTCCTCTCAGCCTTGGTTGTTGTGTAGTTAAATATAGAAGACAATTCCTTGTCCGATAACTCTGCCACGCTTTTTTTATCAAACAATTTATAAATCTTATCTAACAACCTGGATTTATAGGATTCAAACTCTTTGTATGCTAAGTTCTTTGTTAAACAGCTATGTGATGCAAGTCCATTGTAAATAAGTACCAATTCTGCAAAGTATCTCAAACTTACGTTTTTAAAGCCGTAAAAATCCATAGCAAACCAATGGGCTTCTTCCATTATAAAGAAATATTCCTGTGGATTGAGTGCCAAAAATTCTGTAGAGTTTATTACAAAACGAGCAGAAACATCATCCAAAATTTCTGTTAGTACAAGTGTCATTGGGGCGTAAAAAATCCTTTAATTCTTGTGTTTCAAAGAAGTCTTAAATCAAAAAGAATAAATTATCAAACGCGGTTTATGATCTGTTTTGAAAAAGTGTTAGATGGCTTTGATCTCCCCGTATCATATGACCCTGCATAAGAATCTGGCAAACATTTGTTTATAACAGTCGGGTTGATAAAACAATTGAATAAGAGAGCCTCATCGAAGGTTGTGAGAGGTACCAAATATGTATTGACACTGGGAAATGATGACAAATATTACAATTTCAAACAGAATAAACTTCAATATTTTTTATTAATAATATAAAAACAAAATGATTAAGCTGATATTATCATTATGTTTATGTGATTTTTGTGTTAGATATAAAATAGAATTTATTAGATAAATTACTAGCACTTTCTAACTAAAGCTTAATATTTTATCTACAAGCTCTCATACTATTTTACTGTGAAATCAACCAAGCAGTGGTCCTGTAAAAAGAACTGTTTCATTTGCAACCTATTTATCGCCAATTAATCATGCAAATCACTAGCTTCAACATAAGCACTGCAATATGGGCATACATTATTCTTTTCTAGCCAACTAATAAGGCATTTTGAATGATAAATATGCTGACACCTCATGACCATACACTGTGATTTTGGCTTGAAATCATCTAAACATATTAGGCATACTGGCTGCTCACAGTTTAATGTTGAATTCCGGGGGTTCTTATCATCCACACTATTTGAATCAATTTTTATTTCCGGGATATCCCGGAATAAAATTCTTTTGAATATTGCTTTGACCTCAGTTGGTAAGTACTGTTTTTTCCTTGGGGTAATTAATCTTTCCTTGTAAACCTTATTCATGATGTATTTGATCATTGCCATCTCAACATTATTTAGAAGCAGGAGAGTAAAAATGCTCACCTGGGTTTCAATAAATGACTGCGAATTAATATGATGTCTGATCTCCGTTAAGTCAAAATCATCATGTTTCAATAAATTATCTGTAAATATTCTTTTATGAGTTAGAGAAACGCATCTGGCATCATATCGATAATTTATAACATTTGAGCTTCTTGAAAGGGCTTTGGCATTTTTACCTTGAGATTTTCTGCTTATTTTGGCATTATTATTTTGGATCCTATCAAAATAATTTACTGATTTCAATTCATGGAGTATTTTGTCAAACATACTTCCAACCACGCTACCAGTATTGATGAATCCTTCAGAATCTAAAAGTATATTCTCAATTTTTTTATCATAGAAATTAAATAGAAGAGCTACTGTTTTGTATTGTAGGGTCAGTCTAGGAATATCACTGGGACTCACAAAGAAAAGTAAGGTGATTGGCCTATCTTTAATAAGTTTTGCAGTATTTTTCATGGTTAAAATTTCAGACCTCTTGCTCACAGAACTTCCGTTTTGACTAGGAGTATCTGTTTGAGATTCGCCAACTCTCGACACTAAACTATTGGATTCCTCATCTAAAATTTCTACTGATAGATTATGATCATTATAGTATGTAACCATATATAACTCTGGCAAATTGAATGAATGAGGGCTGAGTTGATGTATGGCAGAATCTTCCTGAAAATTTTGTTGGTATCCAGGAGTAGAAATATCTTGGCTTGGACTCATTATACCAATTTCTCCCTTCAAGGTTCTTCTTTCAATAGCACAAACTGTTTGATGAATGTCCCTGCAGATGATCTTGATATTCTCTAATCCAAATTGTTTAATCCTCATATATCTAAAATCAGAAGATTCAACGTGTGTAATCACGATTCTGCACTTATCTGCAATACTACTGATGTAGTCCTCAATATCCTGTAGAAACTCAACCACATTCGTAAAATCAAAATAAAAAATAAACAATTCACTCAGAAACTCACCCAAAAATCTTCCATATGGCGTGGACCGGATTGTTATTGTAGGACCATTTCTCTGCATATTGAAATTGTGATCTGTATTCTCATCGTTTTCAATGAACTGATCATTGGACTCATCCTCAATCCTATTGTAATGCATGGGTTGGTTTATAGAAAAATTTGAAAAGTCCATTACTTGGTCTACCTCGTGATCGTAAGAAAAAGGAAAATAGTTTTCTGTGAGGACAACCTCATCTGATTCAGAGATAAAATTTATAGAATTTTCCAGGGCTAAAGCTTCTGATGAGGATGTATACTCATTATAGGTGTTCATATTATTGGAAGATAGGGCAAATTCAAAGTTCTCTGAATGGGATTTCAAATCATCGGAATACAACCCACTAATACTAGTGGATAAATCTTTTCTATTTTCTTCTTCTCCGCTATCCAGGCCGGTTTCATTATCTTGACTGAAGTCTATATCTATCTGTATAGATGAGTCAATAAAATTCCAATCAATATTTTCAAAGGATTGTTCTATTTTAACATCCAAAGAGTCACTGTGAGGATCACAATCGGATTCAAATATCAAGGCATCTGATTCCTCATATTTTGGAATATCGTCCACATTATCCATATTTGAGCTACTTGTGTTTGAAATCAAAGAACCATTGAGCTTATCTCTTTTCCTTTGGTACATTTAGGGGATGACTCGCTTATTTTTATTAGAAACTAAAACACTAATGCTTGACAAAAAAGAGTATGTAAAATATTAAGAGTTGATTGGTCTTTGCCAAAATGGCCAAACTATCTTACGTTATAACCTTTAATGATCTAATAAATAATCTACATCTTGAATATGGAATTAAATTGATACTACTACCTTATTCATTTATTTATTGCTCAAAACTATATCTATTAAATAATTGGCAGATTGTTAATATTAGATTAAGCATTTCTATGCAATAACGTCAAACGCTGATGCCTGTGAAAACAAATCTTGTCTCAAGTATTGGGTAGCTTACTTTTGAAAACCATAGTATAGTTGCTTGCCGTTATTATTTTGTTTACATCGCAGCATAATCCCTATTAATTTTATTGTTTGAATATTTTTAGCCCATGAATTTTTCTTCATTGCTATACATCTGTTTTGCATTTGCAACGATGGAAGAGGCACTTTCCAGACTTGGATATTACAGATCGCGTCTTTGTGAGACTGGTGAGAGTTTCCGCAAATTTGCAGGAGTCCATTTATCCAAGGCAGAAAAGGTATATTCCCAATTAAAAGAGCGGGTTACTTTGAAAATTAAAGAAGTATATTTGAACTATGTAAGCCCAAAAATACAAAGGGAGCAAAGAACTAAGGAGCTTACGGCAGAGGAGTTCAAGAAGAAAATTGATGAGATTGTTAAAAAAAGTAAGGAAATTAAGGAGGATCAAGAAAAAAAAGAGGAGCAGATAAGAACAGATACCTTATAAATAAAGTCTTTTTACATTTATTGATTACGATAGGATTGAGTTTGATCTTGGTTTTGATTTGCTGGTTGAAGAAAAGTTCCTCTTTCGGTGCAGGTCTCTGATGAATCTAGGAGTCCTCACTGATATATCTGGTAATAAATGAATTATGCTTGAGTTCACTGCCTAGTCGAGTATCAGAGTTGATGTTTGTCATGAATGCAGTATTAGGTTTCCTTCATATATGATGTTTTCTTTAAACTGCTTGTTACAATTTCTTTTTACTATAACTATTTAACTTTTGTTTTATGTTACCAAATTTTACCCATGGCTATAAAGCATGTTATGAAGCTTACAGAAATAACAAATACACCCAGGAAGAAGAAGGCATTAGAGGAAGACAAGGTTACAAGAGACGATGAAATTGAATGGTTAAATTTAACTGAAAGCATCAGACTCGATTTTCTATACCCAGAAGAATATAAATGCGACAAGGATAGCTTGGATCAGAGGAAAGATATTGAGTATCATGGACAATATGGTGAGGATACAAGTACTGAAGATAATGGCTTTGATTTTAAAAACGAATCTTCTATCATCTATAGTGATAATCTGATAGACGATAGATATTCGTTTGAAGGGGACTCGGATATTTTTCAAGAATACCAAGCAGAGATATCTGAAAATGATGTTTAAAATAAACTACTTGTATTATTTGAAAATATTCACTCGCTAGGAGCAGATCCTATGAAATCAGTGCCTAATTCTAATCCAACTCACACAGGAGTGCAAATTTAATACTTCTTAATAATATGGCTTATCAAAGGATAGCAACTACAATAACACTCTAACAAATATTAATGATATGAAAGAACTGTTCAAATATGGCAATCCATGATTGGTAATCCCATTTCCATGTAAATTAATAAATAGTTGGTTGGCAGTACTAAAATTGTTTCATCAGTATGATTCAATTTCACAAAATCTACCAAGCGGTAATATGTGATATATTTCAAAATAACCTTGACTTGGTTGATTGGCAATATCCTTATAGAAAGTCGCAAGTATTCTGCAAATACTAAGTTTCATTTCTTTCATACAGTACACTATATTTTGTATTGTGCAGGTACCCCCATAAATGCTTACCACTATCACGGTATTCCATTCGTCCACAAATTCATTCCCACTACTGTATACGCTTTATCATAGAAACCTGTTTTTAAATATCCGTTTTGTTCGCTCATCACTCTCCATCTTTTCCACATCTCCAGATTTTTATTCGATGGTATGCTCAGGAACCGTAGTTTTTTCACTAACCAGTTTTTCGGAAACCAAGAAACACAAAAACACTAAAGACATGAGTAGCACTGAAAAGGAGCCACATAACTATTTTCCACAAAGTACAAAGCATTTCAGCACCACCTTAAACGCGCTATCTTCTGACTCTACAAAAATAGATAATAACAAACCAAATCATGCGAGCGGTTCTTCAGAAATATCCTTTGAGGAATATAAGCCACTATTGTTGGAATTTCTTGATGTATTCTTAGACATAAGCTATGGCAATATAACTTCTAAAATGGGATTGATCAGATATGGCTTTAAAACCAACAACTTGGCTGTTGCATCAGTGCATTTACAAAGCATTCCTTCGACCCCTGAAATAGAACTTCTTAAAATTTATATCGATAAGTGTTGTAAAAAAGACGAGGTAACGGGTAGAATATTTGGTAGAAAACTTTTTGAACGCTTTTATATTTATGATGAATGCCCAGTTGATTATAAAATACAAGATTCTGACGGCTATAACTTTGAGAATTTGTCTAATTATCATGGGAGTTTTCATAGAACAAAATTAGAAAACAATGAAAATTTGTCTTTTGAAAACTCCAAAGCCTTGGATAGTGATAGGATTTTGTTCAATATTTCTCAGGTATCTAATGAAGCATCTAGAGTAATATTTATCATAGAATTATTGGAGTTTATTCCAACGGATCAATTTTTATGGTTATTGGAGAATATCCAAAAAAGACATCTGAAAATTTATTTGGGATTTGTCCTTGTAAGAAGGCTTAACCAAATAGGAAAAACAAGGTTAATAGTGCTGATTCTTTGGATTATTTATGAATCGAGCGGAGGAGAAATATTTCTTAAATTGAAGATACGTGAAACTTTAGAAAAGTTTGTAGTGGATGCCGGTTTGGATTTTACCGGATCTATTATGAGAGAAATGAATGAAAGAGAGATCAACAGATATGGAAAATCACTTCACACAAATTATAAAATTTTCCCTGATTATAGCATATCCCTGGAAAATGAAAAAAATACAATAACTCCATCATTTTTTAAAACTAAGTATAAATTAATTAACAAATGCAGCATTGTAAAGTCATTCCAGTCTATTTTAGTAGAAAGTGGGAATGATATATTTGAGAACTCTATTGTTAAAAAAAAGTTATCAAAAATCTTCAGAAACAGGTTAAAAATTCAAAATGTAGATGAGGTTTACATAAGCTTGATGAAAATTGGAATAATCTGCGAACATTACTCAGGTGATTCATTATCAAGATATCCTCATGGAAGATGTAAGGTTGCTGAAAAATTCGTTCCAATCTATAGCTCTGATAGGATTATTCTCGTTTCCATAGGCAACTGCAGAATAAGAATAGTATCTTTTATAGGTAGTGATGGCACGGAGTATGAAACTGAGCCAATAGAATTTGAAAGGATTAAAATAGCGGGAGATTCTTCTGATGTCAAAGTTATGTCACAAAATAACAATCCCAGCCCTGATGAAATATCAACCGATTCAAGGATCTTTGAAAACTGCAATTTAAACGATTTTGGGGATCCATTGAACAGGAAGACTGTAACAAGCCCTGAAAAATGGAGCAATGAAATATATAGTGGGAGAGAAGAAATAGGCATTCAAGAAATACGAACTATCCACGAAACTTTTTTTGGGATGGATAAATGTCCAGATACCTTTGATGTGAAATTTATTACATGTGAAACGATTGGATCTAAAAGAATTTATAAATTTCAAAACAAAAACTGCCGAAGTGTTGTTATGAAAACAGTAGATTCCGAAGATGGTATAGTTATAATGAGGTCATCAGATGCAGAACTAATTTTTGAATTAGACGTCAAGATAAATCAATTTTTTCTGATAATAGAGTTGACAAAAGACGGGACAATATGTGAGGAAATAGTGTTTAACGGAATATTCTAGCGATTATATGCCATCTTATTAATTTAGTTTTCTCTTTTGGAAACATATTGTTTAATATAACAATCGAGGTCGGAGATCCAAAACTATTTTTACATGTATTACCATTAGTTAAAACTGTTCAATAAATATTAATACCTTTAATGGTTAAAATAATTTCAGTAGTTCGAATATTTTAAGCTATTTAAAGTTGATTAAATTGATCAGCTGTTATTTTTTAAAACTATTTGTTTATTCGTTTCTGAAATACCAACTCAACTTTTAAAATTATGACAATCCCAGGGCACTACTTTAACATATATAATAGTTTGTATGATGAGGACCGTATTTGTTTATATTCATTTAGGGGATAACATGTGGTTAATAATACTGAAAATTAATTTGCTACGGGTAAAATCAATATGTATGTTACAAAACAAAATCTCAATAGTGTTATGGATAAAGTGACTTATCTTGTTATTTAAATATTGATCTGTTAAATGGCCTAAACACAAGTAACCATGAATAATCACCCAAGTACTATTTCTAAATATGATAAAAGATACTCTTGTTATATTATATATATGGCATGAGGCCAATGAACATTATTTTTTAGGTGTTGTCGAATTTGATTTTTATTTTTATCCTTCAAAATGGATGGTGACACTGAGAGTTTTGAAACTAATGATTTTTTTATTCGTGCAATCAAGGATTATCATAAGTCAAAGGAGCCTTCTATATCAGATAAGTCAGCGGAACTTGACAACAAGGAGAATTCTAAATTAGGAGAATCGAAATTTTCAGACCCAGTTGTAATTAACCAAAAAATGCACTATAACACCATGAACAATACAAACGGCAAATATATAAATCATTATCCTATAAGTTGTGACAGCATCGAGTTGGACAATATCTTTATAAATGATAGGGTCAACAGTAGCTTTATAGAAGATGATTGCTTATTCATGTCATCAAGCAGTGAAAAAAATGATATAATTGACTATGAGACTGGAGATATGGTGGAAAATCTTCATTCGCTAAAACAGATAAGTATAGCTGAACCACCCTTAACAAACGAGGTATCTTCAGTTCCAACAAGTTTATTTTCCCTTGATGATTGCACGAATGGTATACTTGAAGAGACAAAGCAACTATGGGATTCTTTATGTGAAAACAAAACAAATCTTTCGAAAAAACACGAATCTCACACGAGTAAAAACCCAATTTATATAGATGAAGTAACACCAATTGCGGATTCTAAAAGTGAAGAAGTATTAATTATCCAACATGAAGAATCAAAAACAGATGATGATTTATTCATCCACAGATCCTATACAGAAAATATTGCCAATTGTGATTTTATAGACGATCGACTAAACTCTTATTCTTCTATTATAAGATCACCAACTCACAGCACACACCTATCTAATGTACCTAATAAAAATGTCCAAACTTATAAGGATCAAAGAGAGCGTCACAGTAATTTTCCAGTAGCTTCGGATGATTCTGTAATTGAAATTATTAGTGAGACATACTGTAACGAAGATTCTCAGGTAATTATTTATTCGAGCTCAGATGTTGGGTGTGAAGATGGCCAAGTATCCCATAAATATGCAGATAAAGGATCAATTTACAATACAACATTTCACGAAGAGGACAATGTTATTCCAGACAGCAATCTTCAATCATTCCCAATAGGAAACAATCGGGATTTTGCACATAGTTGCTCTTTTGAAGATGATCAAGATTTTATTAGCAATTGCACCTTAGAAAATGAATCCATGATGTATCTGGACAATGTTTTAAAGACTGAACCTCCTAAAGACAAGCAGACTGCATTTTTGAGGGAGATTTTCAAATTAGAGCATTTCAGAGGTAACCAGGAAGAAATTATTAAGGCCTCATTGGCTGGGCATGATGTATTTGTCTTAATGCCAACAGGCGGAGGGAAAAGTGTATGTTATCAGCTTCCTGGTTTGATGCAGGAAGGTATTACCATCATTGTTTCCCCATTATTATCGTTAATCCAGGACCAAATCACGAATCTTCTCAATAAAAATATCCCTGCAGTTGCATTAAATTCTCAATGCACACATTCGGAAAAAGAAACAATAATAAATGCAATAGCAACAGGACATTCAGTAAAGTTGGTTTATGTAACACCGGAGTTGTTGAACAATAGTGGCAGGTTCAAATTAGTGATGAAAAGTTTATATGCAGAAAAACGTCTATGTAAATTTGTAATTGATGAGGCTCACTGTGTTAGTCAGTGGGGGCATGATTTTAGGCCTGATTATCACGAGTTAGGGAAATTGAAGCGGGAGTTCCCAGAAGTTCCTATGATAGCACTTACAGCTACGGCTACAAAAAAGGTTGAAATCGATATTCTAAGTGTCCTAAACATGAGAAACCCCAAAATATTCCGTCAGTCTTTTAATCGTCCAAATATAAAATATTATGTTATCGATAAATCAAAGAAGACCACACTTGATATTGTATCGTTTGTACATACATATTACCCAGACTCGCCAGGAATAATATATTGCACCTCAAAGAAAGCATGCGAGGAAATGTCAGAAACGCTTAACGAACACCTGAAAACCACATATTACCATGCGGGACTATCAAAAAAAGAAAGAACGCGTGTTCAAGAGATGTGGAATGATGGATCGATCAATATAATTGTAGCGACCATTGCATTTGGGATGGGAATTGACAAAGCAGACGTAAGATTTGTAATCCATTATTCATTGCCAAAAAGTTTAGAAGGATACTATCAAGAAACAGGAAGGGCAGGGAGAGATGGGTTGGAAAGTGTGTGTATAATGTATTATAATTTTGCAGATACAAAGACCATCGAATTTTTGATTCAGAAAAATTTCCAGGCCACTTATGAACAGAAACAGAGGCAAAGGGAGGAGTTAAAGTATGTTGTCCAGTACTGCGAGAACAAGAGTGATTGCAGAAGGACACAAGTTTTAAGGCATTTTGATGAACAGTTTGATCCGAAGGATTGTAGAAAGACTTGTGATAATTGTGAAAAAAATCTTAAAAACAAAAAAGACTACACCAAAGAAGCAAGAGAATTGGTTGAAATGATCAGAAGAGCAGACAAAATATCATTGATCCAGGCTACAGATGCATACCGAGGCTCAAAAAACAAAAAGAGCCAAGAGTTCTCCAGTTGTCTTAACTTTGGAAACGGAAAGCTGCTTACCAGAACAACCGTTACCAGAATCCTTCAGCATCTAATTTCAGTTGGTATTTTGGAAAATAGAATTACCACAACAGGAAATAGCAAATTTGCACATTCCTATCTAGTAGCAAAGAATAGATTAATTTCCAAAGTTGAACTAATATTAGATGAAGAAACTTCGGATAAAGTATCTTTCAACAACATCACAATGTCCAATAACAAACCTAGAATTAAAAACAAAAAGAATTATGGCTTTCCTTCAGAGTCTGAAGTGGTTTATCATGATTTCAAAACAAAGACAGCACCCGAGCAGGGCATCTGTTCATCAACTAAAAAACCTGTTAAAACAAAGAGATCGTCGAAATTGGCACAGAAATATATTGTTAATGAGGCAGATGAGCTTATAAACAATACTAATGAAATAGTTCAGCACTTAAAGAAAAAAAGGTAGGCTTCCATTGCCCAAATTACTAACAAATACAATAAACTAGTGCTTATTCTATATATTAATCATCATTTTTAATTTTTGTTGATTGTAGGGGATATCTGATATAGTGTAAGCTATGTGTTTTTTATATTATATTTATTTACTATTACGACGATAAAATCTAGCTATCTTTTGGTTTGTGAAAGTAATTTAGTATTTTATCTGAAATTTTCTCGGCGGTAAATTCAAAAAATTCGAACACATCGGTACCCGGCGCACTTCTCCCAAAAGAATCAATTCCAAAACTTAATTGAGCATATTTACTCCATCCAAACGTCGAAAGGGCTTCGATTGAAACGTATAGAGGTTCTACTGTATCCGTAGAGCTATCATTTCCTTCTCCAGTTTGTCCATTACACTGTCGTCTACAAGATCGATGGAAAATATACTTTTTGTATTCGTCATCCTGTTCTTCAAAAATTTCCCAGGACCAGAAGGATACTACTGCTACTTGCAGGATATTTTTGTTTGACCTATTTTTACGTACTTTATATGCAGTTTCCAAAGCTAAAGAAACCTCTGAGCCAGTGGCTAGAATTACGATTTGTGGGGCAGAATCTCTTTCTATAAAATAAGCTCCTTTAGAAATATTGGCATAACTATCTTTCACATCAAAATATCGTTCGATCTCCGGAACCTTTTGTCTAGTTAATACGATAGCTATTGGACCAGTAGCTTCTAAAGCCATTTTTAAAGCTACTCTGGTTTCTAACCCATCACACGGACGCATAGTTATCAATCCAGGTGTAGCCCTGAGAGTGGCCATGGTTTCTATTGGTTGGTGTGTTGGTCCATCTTCACCCAATCCTATGGAGTCGTGAGTGAGAATATAGATAATATGATTCTGGTCTAAGCTGCTTAGTCGGACAGTTGGGAATCCATAGGAAACAAAATTGAGGAATGTTCCACATATTGGAATAAAATGATTGTGTGCACCAATGCCATTCATCACAGCAAACATTGAATGCTCACGAATTCCAAAATGGATGAAGTGCGTATTTTCTTTCTTACAAAGACACGAGGGCAATAGATCAGCACATCCGCAAATTATAGGCTTACCTGACGATATGTCATTAAGAGCGTTGGAGAGATGTTTTCTGGCTGCTGCTCTAGATGATTTATATTCTGAATTATAGTATATATGATTCTTTGATGAATAATCTTCCAATAAGGAGCCATTATACTCCAGAGATTGACTGGTTAGTGAAGGATTTTTGGGGAGTATGAATTTTTTACCCGACAAATCCTGTTCTTTAATCATTTTATGATTGGTATGTTTATTATAGTCGTTCTCTCTGCGTCTAATTTCTTCTTTCATTCTCTTTTTACAACTCAGAAATCTCTCTTTTAACGTTTCTGAAATGTAGAACGGTATGTTTGGAATTCCATATAGTTGCTTCAGCTTAATAACTTCCTCTTCACCCAGTGGATTGCCATGAGACTTGCAACTATTCGCTACAATGGTGTCTCTTCCGATTGTAGTATGTAGAATAATAACTTTTGGTTTTGAAACTTTTTTTGATAGTGCATTCCGAATATTGCTGTGGTAGTCGGCATAGCTGATGTGTGTTGGTGAATTATTGTTCTTGCAGACAGTATTTTGGTGATCAATATTGTTATTTGCATAGTCTTCAATTTCAATCACTTCGAATCCTAGACTTTTAAATCTCATAAAAACATTCTCGTTCATACTTAATTCTGTTGATCCGTCTATTGTTACCTTGTTGTAATCATAAATATATGTTATGTTATCTAGGTTGTGCTCTTTATGCAGTTTAGCCAATAGACTAAAAGCTTCCTGACTGATCCCCTCCTGATAACATCCATCACCAAAAACACAATAAGTATGATTTCCCAAGTTCTGTAGTTTGCTGCTTAGTGCGAATCCAACAGCATTTGCAACGCCTTGGCCCAGTGGCCCGGTGGTAATTTCTATACCAGATGATAACAGTTCTAAACTACTAGCATTATTTATATCTTCTTCATTACTTATTCGCTTGGCCACATTCTTTTCAGGATGACCTGGTGTTTTGGAATTAAGTTGTCTAAACTGCTTCAAATCCTCCATTTCCAAGTATCCTAGCAGGTGATTCATCAGATAAAGTATAGCACATGCATGGCCGTTCGACAATACAAAAATATCTCTCTGATTGCTGCACAAATCAATACTAATAAACTCCGTATACAAAATATACATAAAATTGCTGAGACCTATTGGAGCACCTGGATGACCACTATTAGCTTTCTGGACAATATCGGCACATAAAGTACGAATGTTATGAATGTTGTCCAAGTCGTAAGTAGTATCTAAAATGACTTTAGAGTTATCGGGTTGTATTTCGAATGCAGGATTGGTAAGATGATTAATTTCTTTCTTTTCTGGTTCATCCTCTGCCATCTCAGAGCAGGGATTTTGTAAATTTATGAGGATAACCAACCAATCAAAACTTTTGGAATAAAGTCAAAGACGTTTTACAACAAGATAACAAATTACCAATAAAAAGACATTTGAAAGCTTACAATGCCAACAAAACCATTTATTTAAATCTAGTATTATCTCCAAACCTCAAACTTTCCATGGCAAAGTGCTCCGATAGAACCGTATTCTCATGTGAAAAAAGCTCCTCTAATTTTTCTGACTGAGCTTTTCTTAGATCTGCCATCTTATTAACAAATTGAGTTTTTCTTATTTCTAACAGTTCCTGGTTTTCCACACTTTCATCAACAACACTATCTTTTTGGCATATAGACTCTGAGGACATGGGGTATTTGTCAAAACAAAGGTAAAACAATTTGTTAATGTGAGTTTTTCCATCAATTTATCGATACTGATGCTAGTTTTGTGTTCAAGCAAATATTACAGATAATAGTTAAATATTGGTCTTTTCATTTGTATAATATTTTCCCTGATATCAGTGAAATCAAGAAACTATTCAGATGATAAACTATATTGATATTTATACACTCCGTGATTCTAATTCATATTATTTACAAGCCCATGGGAGTACCCATTTACAGCCATATAATCAAGTAAAACCAAAATTATGATTTGATACTTTTTGGAAGATATTAACCAGCTATTATTTTACTGAAAATTATTAAAAGTCATTAATAGAGTGATTTATAAATTCACAATACTCAACATTCTAATATCACCAATATCTATATTACAAAAAGGAATATCTGTGGCTCTTGTTAGCTAATATAATTTTCAAGATAAATCCTTTCCTTTAAAAATAATTTTGTAAAATTTTTTAACAATTTTTCTCCCATAGATGACTGACAGAAAGGGAACAAGATCTTATCAGTGCAATTTTCAAACCAAAAGACGTAGAAGAAGACAAGGAAAGACAGACTACAAGCACCGTACGAATATGATCAGACAGGATATTAACAAGTATGGAGCTGTAAAATCTAGGTTGGTCGTGAGGATTACTAACAGTAAGGTGATCTGCTCAATTCATAAGGCATTCATAGATGGAGATCGCGTAGTGGCATATGCAGATTCAACTGAGCTGAAAAAATATGGTGTAGAGTTTGGTTTAACTAACTATTTTGCTGCCTATGCTACAGGATTTTTGGTGGGAAGACGTGCTCTTTTGCAGAATGGTCTTGACAAAGATTACCAACCAAATGAAAATATTGGAGAGCACAAAGTAACCGAAAACAATGAGGAAGTTGAGAGGTGTGCCTACAAAGTATTCCTTGATATTGGTCTGGCTCGTTCTTCAAAGGGAGCAAAGGTATTTTCTGCAATGAAAGGAGCTTCTGACGCTGGGCTGCAAATTCCACATGGACCATCTAAGTTTTACGGGTTTGACGGAGAGAATTTGAATTCAGAGGAGCTTAGAGATAGAATATTTATGAAGCAGAATGTGGATTACATGAATCTGTTAAGGGACACTGATGAAAACGCCTATAAAAAACAGTTCTCCAAATACATCTCATTGAATATTCAGCCTGACTCCATTCAATCTGTTTATGAGAACTGTCTTAAATCTATTTCAGAATCTCCATCTAAGGAGAAGAAGGAAAAGAGGGATTATTCCGGATTTAAGAAGTATAATGTTGCTAAGTTGACTCTTGAGGAAAGAAAAGCTAGAATCTCTAGAAAGTTGGGGGTTGCTGCAAGTATTTAGATTAAATAGCTTATTTCAGAAATTGTACCATCGTTTTTATTGTCAGTGAAATTATATTGCTTATGTCTTGAACTCTTTTTCCACAAGATTTATCTCCGACGAATATTGGTTATGCCCCTTACCTAGTTATTTCCCCTTAATCATAAACCCCTATGAGCCATCTTACCATTAATAAAGCTCAAAATGCCAATTTTCTGAAAGTTTATGACCCTATTCTGAAGAAAGTAATTACCTACAATGTGTTTAAAAATCCTCTGATTATAGGATCTTCGGATGCTGTAGATTTAAAGGTTACTCTTCCTGCCATGGATGAACTTAAGTTTGGATTGTATTGGGAAAGTAATGGAATATCCAATAAGAGCGAAATGAAATCTTCACATAACTCGTCCATTGCAGATAACTACTTATCAATAGACTTCTTTGGTGAATATAAATCAACAATATATAAAATTAAGCTTGGGGCGATTATTAGAATTCATAACATATTTTTGATGCCTATCTTTAATCCTGCATTGGACAATTCGGTATCTTTAACAGTTAATTCAGAGCTTGATAAATTTATAATTCAGGAGGCTAGTCAATTTAATCCATTGGGTCGTAAAACTATAGAATTACATCTAATTGATGGGAGTGACTTAACGTTGGATATTATTCCTAAGAATGGGAACAGTAAGGCCCCTCCGGTAACCGGAAATGGAAATATCAAATTTTTGAAAGATAAAGATGTTGGAGAAGAAATAGTTGGTGATACCGGAGTTGTAGATCCAACAATAGATATTGGAAATGCAAATATTGTAGAATCCAGTGTAACTGACCAAAATGGGCTGAGCAATCAGCCCTGTCAGTCTTTGAATAGTCAAGCAGTATCGGAGCCTTTATTGAATTTAGTAGAGAATGAGATAGTTAAGAAAACAAAAGAAATAGAAACAATTATTGAGGGAAGATCAGACATTTCCATAAAAAAGGGGGTTGGAGACTTGGGAGATTTAGAAAAGAGAGATTTGGACAAAATGATAATTGATAGAGAAGTATTAAAAAATGAGCTGAATGAGACCACAAAAAATATAAAGAGTAGTTCATCCAATGGGGTTCAAGATGGATTGTTGGAAATGTCCCAAAGTAACAGTTTAATAGGCCATGTTTCTCAAATAGTTGAAAATGATATCAATATAGTGCCTGATAATATCTGTGTTTTAGACAATAATAAATCAGAAAATATAGTCACAAATAATACCTCTATTTCAGAAAATACACTTGAAATGTGTATTGATTCTATTAAAGATAATATTAAAGAGGAAGTGCTTCAAGTCATTTCAAATTCTGTAGCTGAAGAGGTATCTCAGAATATAAATACAGCAGTGAGTGATGTATTGAATGAAAGCAATATTTCTCAAGCAATTACAGATAGAATTTTGAATGAATCAAGAGACTTGATCAAACTTGAGGTTGACAAGGAGATTTCAATGTCGAAAAGATTAAAGATAAAGGAAGATCAAGTAGATGCCGATGGCAGGAATGAAAATAGTGGGATTAATTCTAAAAAAGATAGAAAATCCACAAATAATAATGATAAATATTTAAAGAAAACCAGAGATGGTTCAACGTCACAGGAATCTTCATCATTTGACAATAAAGAATCGGGAATAACCGTTGAAAGTACTAGTGATGATATTGAAACCCCATCTCCAAAAAGACAGAAAAGAAAGGCAAGTATAGCCAATGAGAAAAAACTGACTCCTCAGCAAAAGGCAGCAATTACTAGGCGCAAAAATAAGAAAGTCCGAGAAGCTGCAAAAAATAAATGAGTTTTTGAGAGCGCATTTTACAAAATCGTGAATTTTTCAATTAATTCTATTCGAGATGGCATTCTAGTGTTGAGTAAAATAAACAAAGATTTTAAAGATCTGACTCAAATTTTTTATCTTCATTATTGTGTTCAGCTTGAAACTATCCAATAGATGATAAAGGCAATCAATTTTTCTACAAGTTATAACATATTGTAATAAAAGTTTACAAATTCCAGATGAATGGATCATGAAAGAAATAAACTAGTTTGTAAAAATGAGCAGGGAAACCAAAAATGCTAGCTTTTAATATTGTAAATAATAGTACTTTTGACGTGGACAGCTAAAAAGTTAATACAGATGGTTACCAAGTCAGTAAGATTGAAAATGAGCCATATCAGCACATACTAACTATTAGTAGTTTTCACAAAATATGATGATCTGGGCACTGATAGACAACTAACCTCTTCTGCGTAAAAAATTCATGACCTAACAGCCATTTTTGTTTTGACAATGCACAAATACCACCAAGATTAAAATTTGTATTGAACCAATTTAATTACTATTAACTTTTGGTGTATCATTATCCAAAATCTGCGACATTTCCTCCTCAGAACTTTCACTTTGATAAGCAGACAATTTTTCGGATCCTGTTAATTCATCAGACTCTGCATCATTGACTAAATTCTTTACTTCCTTCATATCATTGTTCATGGATACCTTGCTACTGACAGATCTACTCTTAAACCCACTTTTTTTGTTTACAAGCTCTAAATACTTTTTGTAAAGTTCATCTCTCTGCATGGAAATGTTGGCCACCAAATCGTCGAACCGACCTTCAAACAAAATGTAGCCATTTTTCACATAAACATTGTATACAAAATGCACAGCCGTGCCGTTGGGAATACTTAACCATACAAAGGAAACCAACTTAAACAATTGATAATAGGGTAAACGATACAGAATGAATGCAAAGACATTGTCAAGGGCTAAAAGCAAAGCAAACACTATGAAATAATGCCTGTAGAATTTTGCATTTTTCTTCTCTTTGTTCTTTAAGCTGTTTAGAATGTTGTAAACTACTGAAGTAAGAAGACAAACATTAACAAGAAATCCCAGCATCTGAGGGGTAAACAAAAAAAGAAATTAATAACAGATTTATTAGAAATATTCTGAAAAATCGGTTTAATTACTATAATTTGCAAAGCTAACATGGTATATGGCATACACCTTGAAATTAATAAAAAGCACAAAAAGGAATTTTTCTGTCTTTTCTTATGATATCCAAAGATGTTTGAATGAATTTCCGGTTCTTTCTATATAATTGGCATTGGGTTTTTATTTGTTTGTTAAATATTTTACCCTAGAATGTATGACCATAAATACGACGAAAGCGGGTTGCCCAGCAGTTATGTTTTGATCACAATTCTTCTTCCTTTGCTTAGTTATAAAATCATGAAATACACAAGAAGTCCGAGTTCATTTAAATGTAACTGTAAAGAATGCAAAAGAAAAGTCCCAAGGAAAGATTTTGGAAATATTTTCTTAATTTCCTTTTTAGCTATTTGTTGTGTATATCTTGTAAGGAATATTTATACATTAAAAATATCTTCTAAGATACAAGCCTCATTTGATCCATTCAAGATATTGGGAGTTGATGAAGGCACATCTTTGAAGATTATGAAAAAAAAATATAAAAAATTACTAAAACCTCTTTACAGAATGGCAGCTAAAAATGATCGGATGAAAAATCAAATTGTTAACAACTTAACGGATGATATTGCTAAGCATTCAGAATCTCAAAGATTGCCTGGCCATCTTAATACAGATTTGATTGCAGAAGATATTGAAAGGCAAATTCTGGAAATAAACAGAGCCTTTGATCTAGTGAAGGATCCCAAAAATTATGAAAGTTGGCTTTTGTCCCAAACAAAAACAGAATTGTTTGTTGCATTGCCATCTTTTATTATGGATTTTTCAATCTATTCTGTAATTGCCTATACACTAGTTTTTGGAATTATACTGCCATTATTAGCTTATTTCCAATACAAGTCTTACAAATCAAAAACCGCATTCGGCTTATCGTTTTCAACATCGGAAATGTTTTTGGAAAATATTAAGAATTTTAGTTCAAAAAGAGAGACACAAATTGTGGAAGTTATTCATCTTATGTCGAGGACAAAAGATTTTGCAAAATTACATCTTTGTAGTTTAACAACCGTGAAGAAAGAAATTGAGGAAAAGTATGGCGTTCCGGTAACCCTAGGAACCCCGGAATATCTGCATATTATGGATGTATTGTTTAGAACTAACCAATCAAATAAAACAGAAGAAATAATTGATATTTCGGTAAGGATGATGGAAACATTTAAAATAATTGCATTTAGATGCAAAGAGACAACCTTATATGAAACTCTTCTAATCATGGAGAAAATGTTTAGACAATGTGTAGGAAATCCGGAGTATTGGCAGCTGCAGTTTCCAAATGTTACGTTTGAAGATATATATATATATAAGTTGAAAAATAAAGCCAATCCAAGTACCAGCAAAAGTGTTTTGGACCAAAATTCTGGCCAGTCAACAAACTCGGTTGTTGAGTTTTTATCAAGTGTATTGTATGGTGATAAATTAGAACAGGCATTATATGTTTATAATCTTATCCCAAAATTGCAGATTGCTGAATTTGTAGCCTACAATTATGATGAAAAAGCAATTGTGCAGAGTTGTGTTGACATTAACTCTGAGAAAAATATCGAGATAGAAGGGAATGTTTATTCTGTCAATTCTAGCACAAATTCGTTTTTGGGAATAAAGTTGAAGAATGATATTCAAACAAGAGTTTGCCATTCTCCGTTTTCAAACAAAATTTATGAAAATAAATTTACAATTTTTGTAAAACTAAACGGGGAATTGCTTGAAGAAATTGTTCTCCCTCAAACTTTTATTGGAGAAAAAAATATACAAATCCCATTACCTGAAATTAAGCATAAGACTACCGCTAAAGTTTCAGTGGTTTGTAATGGGTATTTTGGTGTTGACTCAGAATCATCAATATCTATTAAAAATTCTAAATAAATAATATCTATAAAGCAGAATAACTTTCTATTGAAGTGCTTGAGGAAAGAGAAAGGCACCGATTTAATGTGCCTTAATACTGGCAAAGATTTTTACAACAACATCAATAGAATATTAGTGTCATGGCTCTTTTGAAATTAGGTATCCATCCTTTTATTCCATTACTTAAAACCCATTTCTCCACTATTACTTATCAGCTATAGAGATTGCAAGATTCGATAAAATTCTGTTTTGTATTATCCAAGTTTTTTGATATTTATCACTGAAAGCCCTAATGATCTACGATTCTAAGCAATATTTTGAGTTGTTCTATTTTAACACTTAGAATCAGCATTGTATTATAGCCCATATTATCCTAATACGAAAATGGTTTTGGTGGTTTGATTTACAAACAGAGTTTTAGTTATCAGCATAATGATGGATTAAAAATAAGGATGATCACTTGTGTTAAAAAGAAATAAATTTTAGTGTTAGGTTTAAGATCCTATGAGGATATTCTACTTTACTATGAACATCAAGGATATATTTATGTTGAAATAGCGAAATGACAGATACCCTTGAACCATGGTGTCTGAAAATGTAATTCGTTGAAAAACTACTATATGATCAAGCCACCACGAACAAGTAACATCTTAAGAAATTTATTAACAAATCTCAACTCAAAAAGTGTTTTCCAGTTTCTTTTATCAAAATAAGACGAATAAATATGCCCACCATAGGCTTAAACTGGCAATCACAACTCATGTATGAGACAAAAGAAACTATGCAAATTAGTTTTTTAGAGTTTAATTTGTAATTGACCATACATTTGAAATTCTTAGTTTTTATTTGAAAAACTCACCCTTTCAAACAATGCTGGAGGTAAGTTCTGAACATAGGATTTTTCTTGAATCAGCTTTGAAAAAGATGTTTCATGATCCAATTTCCCTCACGCCTGTAGATTTATTGGATGTTTACAATCTTGTGTATTCACTCTGTACTGTTCAAACCAAGGAGTTCCATGTTGGTGGGGAGTGTATTTATAATCTTATAGCTGATATGCTCGATAAATTGACACGAAATATAGAATTCAATGAGTTGCCAGGAAATAATTGTCGGATATATTCCAATATTATGCAAAATGATGGAGGCCATCTTATTTCAAACGAATATTCCAATGTCCATCTATCGTCATCGTTAGTTCCATATTATTCATCATTTGTTAGACTTGGCCATGTTGAAAATATTTTAGACTTCTCATTTAGGTATCTCGACAGGTTTTTTGCAAAATATCACCAAAAACCTTCTTTAAATAACTTGCTTCTATCAAACATTTATAGAAATTTCATCAAGCCAAACGAAGGTAATTTATTTAATCTGATTATTTTGGAAATAGAAACCTATAGGATTCAGGCTATTAAGGGAATAACTTCCAATACAAGCTACTTATCGCATATGATTAGGTATTTTTCCAGAATAATGAGATCTATAGGAGATGAAGGTGCAAAGCAATCACTTAACATCTTCTATACATCATATCTTCAGAATGTTCGACAGCACATTTCTAGAAAATCCAAGGATATTTCTTCTCTTATAAAAACGGTTTATATCGAGATGTTTTTTACTACAAATGTTGTTGACAAGGGAATCAGCAAAGAAATCGTAAATATGGTAGAAGATAGGAGCAAAGAAATTTTGGAATTTACTAAAATTAGAATTTATAAAAATGAAAAGATAAAGCACATTCATAAGGTTGTTTCTATGATGAGTGAAGAGACAAAAGCTGGATTTAGAAAAATTTACGAAAAATATATAGAAAGAGTTTTAAAACAAAGTATTAATTGCGAAGCTTTAAATGCGGTTGGTGAAAGTGAGAATTCCAGTAAAACCAATTTGACATATCTTGATGTTAATAATAGCTGCACAGCTGGCAGTGGCAAAAACTATGATTCTATTGTCTGTATTCCAAATAGGATTGAAAAACATGGAACATTTGATAAAATATTCTCGGCATTTGTATTTTTAAGAGATCAAATTTTTGGTAACAAAATGATGGGTTTCATCAAAGTTCTAAATACTACTTTAGAAAGATGCTTTATGGAAATGAGTAGTAGTAAACAGACGGAAATATCAGAAGACTTGATAAATTGTATGGATCATATTATTCGTAAAAATTCAGGAATTGAGGGTGTTAATGGCTATATTATTTCAAAATTTACTTCTATAGATGATACCGGCTCAGCAACCTTGGATAGTATAAATACGGATGATAATGAAATGGTAAACAGTGATCTTTTAGAAAATAATTCTGCTGATGAACAGACAGAAGATGTTGTAGATAGATTCTGTACTAATACATCACAAGATGGGAATCATCTCGCTGTTTTTTCAACTAAAGAATTTCAGGTATATATGGAAATTTTTAGTACACTTTACTCAGAACCAATGAGTAAACTGTACATTATTCAATGTCAAAATAGATTGTTAAATGGATTTAGTAGAAAATTAGAGTATGAAATTTACAAAAAAATTTCAGAGAGGGTGGGAAGAATATCACTTTTAGAAAGTAGCATTCTCTCATTCATGGATTGTAAGCACTTACAAGACCTGAAAATTGATCAACATAACACTTGTGAATTGTCTCCAAGCCATCCACAGTACATATTTACTTCACTTGTAAATATAGTAAAAAGCCCAACCTCTGAAATATGTACCCAGGATTTTACAACCTTAGAAACCAATACAATCAATATTCGGTTATTTAAAATAATTAAAGAATTCTGGAATGTTCCAGAAACTAGTCGGAATATTCTCCATAGGGATTTACAGGGAATCGTCAATTATTTTTACAGGGGAGAAGATAATAAGAAGATTGTTTTGCAAATTAATCATGAAATCAGCAGAGTTATTTTCAAGATTAATAATGCGATTGTAATTTCCAATGTAAATATTTTTAATATTATCTATTCCATAATTTTTACAATTAAAAAGGATGAATTTTTAGTAGAGCATTTGCAAGAGTTAATTATCGGTAGTTCGGATGCATACAATTCAATTCTTACAAATCAAGCAGATCAATGTGATTGCAGCATGAATATTCCCCCAGAAATGACGAATGTTCCAGTAAAAATCAATTTTGATGTGTCAAAATCACTATTTGATATGAATTTATCTGTTTTAATTAATGCAAAGATTTTGATTAAAAATGGGGATGTATTAAAAATCCCACAAAGCTTTCCATGCACCATCATAAACTTGTTTAGCGTAAAGAATACAATAGCAAATCCTCTCTTGTCTAAATGTCCTGAATTCGATCCAAGATACATTTATGAGGCTTCTATATGCAGAATTATGAAAAAGTACAAGAGATTAGTTAGAAAAGAATTAATTCATCTTGTTATAAAAGAAACAGATGAAAAAATCGGTACAAATGTTGAAATCACAGTACTGGAAGAGATTTTACAAGGATTGATAAGGAAAGACTATATTAATGAAATTGATGGAGTTTTTGAGTATATACCTTAAATGTTTCGAGAATTTTTAACTATCATGACAAACAAATACTTTATTGGCTAGGTGATTAGAATTTAGTCCAGTGATTGAACCGACTAAAAATTCAGTTCGTTTATAACAACTCTAGAAAATTCTCGTTACTAAACAAACATACTTGTTACTATTGTCTGGGTGCTTCTCGACTTATAATAAGTATAAATGAAGGACGAGTATTCTTTTTTACCAGCTTTTACGAATGAAATTAATAAACTTTACAGATAGTAAATAGCAGTCTTTTTATTTGGCCGGTTTAATTAGCGTTATTTAAAATGCACCATAAATAAAGCAGTATCTTTGTTAGATATTGAAAACTAATCGACTAGCCACTATATGCCACAAACATAACTATTTAATCAAAATTGATGTGAATAAATAATAACTAACTATTACAACAACCTTCTGTGAGGTTTTTATGTTTTATACATTAGTTCTTTTAAATTTGTCTCGTTTATTGTTTACTCTTGAGAATCCAGACAAAGAACCTTTGCCGAAGATATATTCTGGAAATAGTGTACATCTTCAACAATTTTCATAATGACTCACATTTGCAACTCATTTATCCTTTCATATACAAAGATATATGCGGCTTTCTCGTCTATTTCCTCTTTTTTAATTATTTTGTCATCGCAGCAATACCAACCGTCTGATCTTTTAACATATGCTGTGTAATGCCCAGATTCAGTACCTCTATGAAGAATATTACTATAATGACAGATAACAGATTTTAAAAGATAAGTGCTTGAAACTACATTGTTCCCTGGATCATCATGATTTGTGAGCTTTATCATATCTTCAAATTGTACCATATCTCCAATCTTATTTTGTCTATTGCCAAACCGTTTTAGTTGGATTAATAGTATTTTAGGTAACTTATACAGTTTACAAATTTTATCAGCCATCTGAATCTTGTCGGGAAATAGATTGCTGGTGCTCTTATCCATTGACGTATTCAGTTCTTTTTTGTTAGAATTCACAGCTGATCTCCTTAAACTTATTTTATCCACACATATTCCGCAAGTGTATTGAACTTGTTCTTTCCTAGTAAAATATTCTATACAGTTCTCAATGCTCAATAATTTTTGTGTATCAAAATAGTCACTCGAAATAATATCATTTTTCACAAGTACAGAAATAGAATCTACTAAAAGATAGCCATTAATTGAAATATTTTTTGATTCAATCTGAGAAAGTTCAATATTTTTATGGAACATAGCAAATAGCTCTTCTATATCCTTAGGAGTAGCCAAAATAGATGAATCTACAGAATTGCCAGCTTTCTCCATACTTGAATGCGTAAATTCACTGCATGATTGCATCCCAGATCGATAACTTTTACCTCCTCTCTTTCTTCTAATTCGTTGATTTAAATAGCCTTGTATTATGTCGTTTAAATAAATGCGTTGCATCACATTATCTGATTTCCTAAATGGGACAATTAAATCAAAAATTTGAATAATATGTGATGTTGGAAAAATCCATAACAATTGCTTCTCAACAATTTTTGTAAACTTGACCAAACTAAACTTTGTCTCTTTCCGATTAAAAATGTAAACTATATACTCTCCGCTTTTTTCGAGTAAATCGATGTCTGATAAAGTATTGATAAATTTTCCGGACTTATATTTGCAAACCAGAAGAAAATATGTCGAAGTATTTAAAAAATCTTTTTTCGAAGAAGCAGAATTCGATGGTATATCTGGAGTGTATTCATCAACCATATCTTGGCTCATACTATCAAAAATATCGTGTTTTATATATTGCTTTAGTTCTCTTACATTAGAAACATTCACTAAAATTCTTCTCAGTTGCTTCCAAATAATCAGTACACTTATTGCTTCCAATGGAATTGGTAAAGAAAGAGAAATAAACGATTCCTTGGTTACACTTTGGTACTCGCACCTTGTGCAATGGATAATATTGATAAAAGAACCAGAAAATAGATTAGAAACAAGTGAACAAGTTGTAGCATTCATGTCATTAGAGGTTTCTGCAACATCGATACTATCCAAGCCATCACAGCATTTCATCTTGGTTTCTTCATCAATAATATCCAATAATTGTCCTATAAATTCAAAAGAGTCCATTTGATTAACTCCTTCATAAGCATCATTTATCTTCCCAATTTGCCTCATAAAATTACTAAGAAGTTGACTCGGTATTATTTGTTGTTTCCTATAAGCCACTAATATATCTACTAGTGCTAATATTGTTGGTGTATACTTGGTGTGGGTCTTAAGAACTTTTTTATATCTTAAAAGCTTATCAGTAAATTCACTACATGTAAACAGTGCTTGCAGAGAAGAATTGACATAGCAGGTATTTCCCACGTTAGGAAGACCAATCACACTGGATATTGTGATATCTGAATTGTTAGTTCTTACTGAGTTTTTTGAGTGTACAGACGTATGCCCAGGCTCTAGGGTGAAGAAAAGATGTGGGTGCATACCAAGGGCGGCATTTAAATTTTCTGAAGAGATCTGCTCATACAAGATATCTAGAACTTCACAGTTTCTTGGTGGAGATAAACAATATGAATTTGAGTTGTCTTCATTATCTGATAGATTGGCAGCACTATCTTTAACCAGCGATCTATAGTGACTCTTATAAAACGCATTCAAATCCCATTCTGGAGATACAATATTCCCATTTGAATAGATTGTGAATGATTCTTTAACCTCAACCAAACTAGCGTTTTTTTTTAAAATATTAGAAATCAGCTTATAGATTTGAATATTTCCAGATACTATTAAGAACACCCTAAAGCAGTGCCCATTGGATTCACATTTTAAAATGATTTGGCTTGATTCATGAGCGGTATCCAAATTTTGAGAAAAGTTAGATCGAATATCATCAAAATTGTAGAAGGTATTGTTGGTAGCAATAGGAATATTATCCTTGGGGCAGGATATATTATGAACCTGATTGGAATTAATACAATAAGTAGAGTTGCTAGCACAATGGCAGATATTACGAATATTCCTTTCTTTCAAGATATCCAAAATTACCACAAACTTCTTTATTTCTCTATTTGTTTCTACGATTGTATTTTTGGTGCCACATTCCTCCAAACTAGAATCACTTTCTGTCACCTCGCTATTTTTTAAGTTTTGTAATTTACTAGTACCTACTTCCGTATCTTCTCTAACCTCACCACTGTTACTCCCTTTTCTTATTCTCGCTTCCTTAGCTGAAGCGGCAAATTCACGCATCTTGGGATTGAATATTTCAAAAAGGAAAATAAAGAATTGGATAATTTAACTAATTATAGAATAGATATGGATTTACACAATAATATAATCCTCTATTTCTTGTGCTTATTTATTCAATATTTCATCTACTTTCTTCATTTCGTTTCTTAATTCCTCAATATAGTTTGAGTTATCTTTGGATAAAATATATATTTCATTCTGAAAAACTTGCTGGATACCGCATTCTTCAGATTGTTCCTCTTCAAATTCCAAATTTAGAAAGAAATTCGCGTCTATCATATCAAAGGGGCTCCAAAAACTAAATTTAAATAATTAGAAATGAGTGTATACCAAAAATAGAATGGATAGAATTATGTTCCGATACAAGAATGAAATTGATATATAATCGTTATATATTGGACAGCAAATTAAAAATGTTTATACAACACAAAATACTTAAGCAAAGAAACCTTTCAAAACATTTAATGACTCATTGTATTACACTATACCGGGCTTTATATTCAGTTCTTCTTTATCCTTTCAAAAATACTTGATTGAATAAACTCTAATCCTGAGTCCATGAAATATACCAGTGAAAACACTGATAGAAAAATACAATAAAAGGATGGCATTCGTAGTAAATAATACATCCCCCCACTTGTCACACGAAAGAACTGTTGAACCCCAAATAGAACAAATATATTAAATATAATTGATCCAAATATTCCAACATACGAGTATATATTCATAAATGAAATCTGGCGTATTTGACGCAATATTACAGTAGAAAATACTATAATACTTATAAGCGTACTTTCACAGCTGTATCCACCTAATTTTCCATTGCTACTAGAGATACCTTCGTATAAGAATGCTCTAATCAACAAAAATACAAATATCGACTCAATTATCGAAAAGAGGAGATTTAGTAGAATGATTCTTTTATCGAAGTATATTCTCGCTGTTTTATAAGAATAATTTCCATCACGTAAATTGTTTCTTGCATTATAGTCCTGTGGAGAGGTTGCAGCCAGGCTATTCTGAATAGGATTTATGACAGTATTATTACCCGGATATACATTATTTCTATTGTCACCTACGAGTGATTCTTCAATATCCTTGTCTTTGTCGAACAATCCTACGGTAAATGGTATTAGGCTCGTATAGAAGAGATTGTAGTAGTTCATAAAAATGTCATTGTAAATTGGAAACCCAGAACCATTATTGTAGAAATTGTAGTAGAACTGTATCATGATGAAAAATATATTCTTGTAAAATGCATTTAGCGTCATCTTAGAATATCTGATCAAATTATATCTTCCATGAGATAAAATTAATAGTCTTAGGCAAGAAAAGCATGGTATTGCAAAATCTGCATTTAAAGACGCTTGGTTCCCCTCTTTTCCAATAACACCCACACCCACATTCGATTCTCGAATCATTTGAACATCATTATTTCCATCTCCAATTCCCAGTGTATGTCTGTTTAAATGTGTCATCCTTCTAGCAATGGCACCTTTCTGAGCAGGAGTAGCTCTATAAATTATAACAGATTTATAATTCAGCAAGCTTAGTAAAGGATTATTTCCAAGTTCTTCTAATTGGAGTGTGCCCTCCAAAACACTATCTGCCTCTGATCCACTCAAAGCTATATATTCTCCATCTATCACACCAGCATTCATTCCACAACAAATAGCAGTCTCTTTTTTGTCCCCGGTAATCATCCAAACCTTAATTCCATTATTCTTAAGAACAGTTATTGTTGTTGCAACATTGTCCTGTAATTCATCTTCAATTAAAATAGATCCATCGTAAACCGACAGTGAATTGCTGGTACTTTCGCCTTCAGAAGAGCCATTACATTTATTGGAAGAACAAATTTCCTGGGTATGCTCTAGTTTTCTAAAAATTCTTTCTTCTTCTTGAAACATTTCTCTATGGTTTTTGGCATTGTTGTGGTTGTCCTCCCATTTAGCATGAAATTCTTCCACTTCTTCTGCACTTAATTCTCTATGTTTATAGACTAATGCTCTGTATTCGTTGCAATTTGATAAATAGTTTAGAATTGGCCTATCGACATCCCGAGATAGTAGTTTTTGATCAGAACCCTTGGTAAATAAAAAATATTTGCCACACACCATAGAATCATTAATGCTAGACATCAAATTATCAAGTGAACAGTTCTCTTCTTCATCAGAAATTTCACTGAATTTTACAATTACGCTTTGTCTTTGTCTGGCACTTGTGAACTCTAAGTTTCCTACAATCTCAGCTCTGATCTCATGGCTCTTTATACTAATCTTAACAAACTCTTCATCTCTTTCCAAAAGGCATATGCCATATTTCTGTAACTCTTGTAATATACACAATTCCTCCTGGCTGATTCCTTCGTACTTTCTATTGAGAACTTCAATGGAGTTGCATATTAATATATTTAATAAGAAGAAAGCGCAGTTTTGGTTGGACTTTAATAAATCCATCAACTTTATCTCGCCCATTCTTGTATGAACATATTTTAAAGTCATCGAATTCTTAGTTAGTGTTCCAGTTTTATCAGTAAGAATATAATCAATATTTCCCAGATCTTCAATTACTGACGAGTTTCTACATACGGAATTAATAGATGTACTAGAAGAATCATCACCCTCTGCTACTGGTACGCTCAGTCGATCGTCATATTTCACATATGAAGAGTGAAACATTCTGGTAACTTCTATCATCACATACAGTGATAAGGGAATCAGATACGAATATAAAATGTAATTTGTGAAGATTATGGAGTGTATATTCGAAATATCCTTGCTGACTACTGCAGTAGCAGACAAGATCACTCCATATAAGACAAATACCAACTGCAAAATATAATTTAGTTCTTTTTCAAATATGCTCGATTTTGCGACTTTTCCAATACTGTCGCTGGCTCCAACAGAAATAACAAGGCAAAGAGCATAAGATGTATTGCGCAATAAAGACCCCTTGAGAATAATGTTTTTTGATGTTGCTTGGACTGCATTTGATGGCGTGGATATACCTATTGATGCATTGTCAACATTACTTATGGGGCCTGCTCGAGATTTATCTGTAGGTGGGATATTTTGTTCTGATAAACCATGAAACCTTGATGGCTCATTTATACTCTCTTCTTTTACTTTACTTTTGAAATTCTCTGGGATTCTTTCTGATTTGAGAGTACATTCCATTTCAGGTTCACGGGAAATAGTAAAGGAGTGTAAAGATGAGGAAATTGGATAGAAGCAAGAGCAAATATAATCTATAGAATTTGTAATATTCTTGGAAGTCCCACTCTTGTTATCACACTTATACTTTAAGGGTGCACACTGTTTCTTCTTTATATTACTCTCTCCATCCAGGTTACTAGTGTCAATAAAACAATGGTTATTGCACTTATAAACATTAGACGAATCTTTGCTATTAATCTTGTGTGAAATTTCATGAACTCCTTTCAACAACACAACATCAGCAGGGACGTATTCATTCTGACGCAGATACAGTAAATCCCCGTTGTCAAGATCCATAACTTTTTTGGCTATAGGTGTTAGATTCATTTCATTGCTGTCTCCTGACCGGTAATTGTTATGGGTGGAATTTTCAGAGTTATTATTCTCTATCAGTACTATACATTCTTTATTGTTGAAAAGATTATCCTCCTTATGTCTTTTTAAATCCTCTAGAGCATCTTTTATCATTGAGATTCCAACCACAATTATAAAAGCCAACATATATGAATAGGGTAGAAATGGAGAAATAGAAGGTATGCATAACAAAAGCAATGTAACTGAAAAAAACAAAGTTGAAGGTTTAGACAGTTGATGGAAAATATTTAAAGGAATAAATGAAAGCAATGAATATCTACTGGATCTCGATTTGTTGGGATGCCTCTCAAGTGGTTTCTCATTTCTGTTTTTCAAACTAACAGTCTTAGATTTGTTTATAGTATTTGTCATTCCGAAGGGTGCAGTATCTGTTTGGAGGTTATTATATACTTGACAGAAAAAACCTTTGTTATGTTTGATCATAATGACTCAGAAGTCTTGTCGTTAGTGAATTGTGAAGTACCTATCAGATCAAGTATTGATTTTATTGCTTGCTATGAACGATAATATATTTTAGTTCTGTGGTATAGAAACTAATGGTAAGTTATCAACTATATTTATACCTCTGAATAATACAATGCTAAAATTGAACACTTAATATACACAGCAGATTTCAAACATTATTTTACTTAATTATTAAACTTCCAGAATATCCAAGAGGGGAATATTGGTAAATAAGAATCAGTGGATACAAAGTGTAATATGTGAATTATGTAATGAAACTGTTGCATTAATTCTCAAGAGAATGAATTTAGCAAATTAAAGCATATGCTCTTTTCAAATAATTTTATCAATTTATATTTTGAGAAATTATTCTATATTTTATATCTCACTTCTTCAAGGGTAGAAATGCAAAAAGATAATGACAATATCATACTATTATTTCTAGGCCTTTTTCTCTTCTGTCCATTATGGATAGCAATACCAGCATCTATTGTGTATATGGTGGTCCCAAGATCTCAAGGAATCAATATGTTACATAATTTGATCAAGGTTGGGATTATATCCCTAATACCTGCATTATTCTTTTTGTTATCTGAAGATATACGACTTGTGAAATTAGTATTATTTATTCAAGGCATTTTTGCTATTCTGGAGCTATATAAAGCATTTTTTGTGCCATATACAATACTAACTGATAATAATACAACAGAACAGACAAATAGTAATGATTCCGTTGTAAATTTTTGATCTTATTAATAAAGCTCTCGTCTTCAGTAATTATAGACTTATTTTTTGATTTTAGTTGACTTTTATGAATACTCAATAAAGCAATTGTTTTTGAAAATAGTAAGAAAAGATAGTTGACAACAGAATATGTATTTAATCATTGAATTACTAATTTTTATACAACCTTATGATCTCATTCCACTAAATGAGGTCTGAGTCATTTACAGTGTGTTGATAAATTTATGTAATAAAGCAATGTAGATATTTCATACACGATTATTATGCTGAATTTAAAGTTAATCCACCGTGGCTGTATACCACTATTTTATTCTTTGTTACGTCATCAGAAAATACTCGATCCCCTCAGAACTCATCAGCAAAACCTATGTGAGCCTTTATAATTACCTAGTTGAGAAGCCATTCAGGAACACATGGTTTGTGGTTTTTATTCTTTACAATAGGTATATGAAATCTTCTTCTATATCACTTCTATGTTGCAAGAAACTTTATTCATGCTCTGAAAGCTTTATTGAAGCCGTTACTTTTGTGAATGCTATTTCTGCATGCAAATTCTTATTATCAAGCTCCATTACAAATTATCGAATCACTTTTGATTTCTTCGGTTCATTTGATTTTCCTTTTCCGCTCATTACTACGCTTAATTCCTCAATCAACCTGTTATTTTTAATGTATTTCACATCCATTCATACTGGAGTAATACGGTTAAATATGGGCAACATACCTGGAAAATTCTGCAACAAGATTTAATTCTTCTCACTTGAACTATCTTCCGATTTCAACTCCAATTGTTCACTTCATAGTCTTTATTATTACCATTTCAAAAATACCGAAAACATCCATTCACATTCTAGATCTATACCATCTAATATTCCCCTATTTTATCTCCAACACAAACTTCTATCACCGTTCTCACCTCTTGCAAGCCAACTTAACAATCTTTTCGCCTGTATCAAATCCACTTCTTTTCCTTTTTGCTCCAAAAAATATTTGGCTTGCCAGTCTTGTGTTGCTAATGCTTGTTTACTCTGTCTTCACCCAGGGCGGATATACTCGAATTCCTCTCTTTCCTGCAGAAGACATGATCCCATGCTGCACCAGAACCATCTTCGGGAACATGAAATACCCATGATTGGCTCCATCTCGAGTCGTCACGACAATGAGGACAATCCCATCTTTCTCATCATATAGCCGTGTTCTCTTACCATCTCTGACCCACAACGTCACAAATTGTCCATTCTTAGTTGGTGTTATCTTGCTGCAACGGAATTTTATCCGTTGTCCGTTAAGACACACATCACTACCACCGTATTCTCCTCTCCACATCTTTTTCCAGTGAAGAAGTCTTAAACAATCCAAGAGGCTCAAAAATCATCTTAATAACTTCTGAATGGTCATTTCTTGACTCTTCACATTTTCCAACCTCATTGCTCAATATTGGTTCCTCTAAGATTCGTCAATCCTTATACTCTACATTAATTGGCTCCATATCCAATGTTCTCTTTGATCCTGTCTTTTCCTCCAACTTCTTCTGTTTCCATCCACTTACATTCGCCTTTTCGCCCATTCAAGGGCATTTCAAAATGCAAAGCCTATTTTGGTGATATTCTTTACTCTACCTAAAAGATCTAAAGACCTGTGTCTAGCTTACATCCATAAGGAGTTAAAATTTTCAACACTGGCATATGTTCATACTTTATTGACTGTTTGAATACCTTAACTATTAAATATACATCCAGAGATATCAAGTGATTCTGTTTTATAATTACCACTAATAAGCCTGCTTTCTCCTGGTCGGCCAAAATTATTATCTCCAATGCTCACTTCAATTATTTTTTTATGCCTATGGATCATGTTAAAAAACCCTGTAACGGTCGCTTATATCTTATTTTTTAATTTGGGAAACCATTTCCGCATATTTTCTATTTCTTTTACAGAGTTGTAAGAAGATAACTCGTTTTTTCCAAGTTGTGAGAGTGCTGTGATATTCTCTAACATTGTTGGCCTCTTCTGATGCTTCTTGATATATCTCAAATATAGACAGCACACTATTTTGATTTAAATCATTTTCATCAAAACAGAAGAATGTCTTCAACTCTAGAATCTTTAGTAATAATTCTGAAAAGGCTAACACTATTCCTCTATGGCCTTGAATTAAACTATATTCTAATATTGTTGTTACTGATATCAAAAAACTCAGACAGTTATTCAATGCTTGAGTAATGTATTTATCTTGCTATTACAGAGATAATACTTTAATTCAAGATATTTCAAATATACCAAAATAGTCCTATTGACTATCTCTACTACATCCATTGTATCATAAAAATAATCTTAAAAAATCTACAATCTTTTGGTTCTATACACTATCCAAGGATTCGTTTTGTAGGCTAACTGAGTTAATGATGGTTAAAGTGTCAATAGCTAATGTTATTTAAGTCTGTTGTATAGATCCTATAGAAGTAGGAAAGAATGTAATATTCTATTTTTTCATCTTCAAATAACTTAATAAAGTGAATATCTTCCTGGCAAACCTTAATTTATCATCCTTTTATATCACAATATCTAGAGATATCTATGAACCAACAATTAATTTTAAAGCATGGTTATTAATATTGTATGATCTGATCAATATTAACATTCTTATTCCATTAATGAAAAGCAACTATCCATCCCTGTTCTAAGTATCACATAGAATATTTATTAAATTATATCGCATTCTAATTAATTTTAAGACAGACTTGTAGTGACAAATTCAATAAAATATTTTTTTATCTTTCTGCCCACATGCCTAGTGAGAGTGTATTTTTTCCTCTTGCAAATTCTCATGCCACTCAGATTTTTTTCAGTTTGACCTTCATTAGTCTGTGTGGGTTTGGTTTCATTTATCTTTGTATTTTTATATCCAGACTCAAAGTCGGTTTGAAGATATCATTTATGTGTAGTTTCCTATCTATTTGTAATTTTGTAGCAGCGAGTATTTTGAGACATTGTATGCATCATCCTGAATTACTTAATCTTAAGCACCTTTTATGTGGGAATGTAATGGTTCTTATCCAGATATATTGCTGGTGTGAATTCTTAATACATGGAATGTTAATACGTAGAATGGGATGAGCAGCAAATAAATATATATTTTTCTAGGCTGTTAGTATTAAATTAATTGCGATGAATTATTTATTTTTTTGATTTTGGATATCTGCTGCTTTTAGAATAAATAATTATGGTAAAGTGTTATTCATTTATCTGCATGACTTCGTACAAACTCAATAATATTCCATAACTCTTCTGATAAAGTTATTCTACTCATCCTATGTTCTTCCATATTTCAGATCTGAGATTATAGTGCTTTCTTATATTACTCCACAGTTTCTGATTGCATTGGTAACAACTACTTTAGGCATCATAGAATAGGCAATATTAGCTTGATCTGCCTATTTTGGTGTTTACCATAGACTGATTAAATCCTACAATTTCTAGCAGATATCCCTTAGATATTTAACTTGTTGCCACATACTTTTCTTGTTTACCATCCCCGTCTTCTCTAAATTAATTTATGTCATTTTGAAAATTTTTGTTCTTCTATAAACAATATTCTTTATTGATTTGATTTTTCAGAAATGGTAAATTTATATTTACAATCAGTAAGTAAACATAAAATTAATCCAAAACTGCATCAAGAGAGGTCTTATAAGTAATTTTAAGACAGACTTGCAGTGACAAATTCAATAAAATATTTGTGGAAATTAATATTTTAGTTTATATATTTTTCTATCTTTCAACCCATATGTTGAATAGTTACGAGATTCTATCTACTCCTCTTGCAAATTCTCATGCCACTCAGACCCTTTTTGCTTGGGCCGCCATTTTTATGTGGGGAGTTGCTGCCGTGTCTTTTATTATTTGTGTGTTCAAGCCCAAGACCAATTGGAAGGAGATGTTCTTATATGGTTCCTTAGGTCTCATTAATCTTACAGGATCGGGTATAATGATGCATTGTATACACTATCCTGAATTGCTTAGTCTTATGCGCCTTTTATTAGGATGGGCAATGGTTTTTTGCCAGGTATTTTTCGGTTATTTATACTTAAAGCTAAAAATGAACAGTAAATAAGTATATATTTTCCTAGGCAATTATCATTAAATTAGTTACGATAAATCATGTATTTTCTAGTCGGAGCAAGCAGTCAAGCGGTAATAAATCTAGAGAATTTCTGGTGTTCACATGTTTTTGGAAATTTAGTGGTATGATGTGTTATACATGAGGAGAACCCGATTCATAGATGGAAAGTCTATACTGATAATTTTTTAAAAGTTTTAGGCACCAAACTGTAGATTGATAGATTAAAACCCCCAGAAATAGGGGGTATAGCTCAGTTGGTAGAGTGTTCGCTTCGCATGCGAGAAGTCGTGGGTTCGATTCCTGTTGCCTCCATCGCGTTTTTCTCCAGGATGTGTGGTTATCAATGTTATTATTTGCAGTAATGGTTGGGTCGTTATTAGGATGATTGATGTAGTTGGCCACTTCCTATGTATATTAGTTAGTTATTTGCATCGAAAAAAGCAGTAAGCTTCAAATAAACAATTTTACAATAGAATAAATGTGGTGGTGTATCAACTTTGTTATTGAGTGATAATTCTCGTTCCTGAGATGCCTTCGAATTTCATCTAGATTTTCCCTCTCTTTTAAAAAATTATTTTAATTATCAAATTTTATATCCCATGGAAACCACAATTAGCATAAATAACTATCGCTCTGAAATAGTAAATTATGTTCGAGCATTTGGGTTAAATTGTATTGATGTCGACTTATTTTTAACAAATATCGATAAGGGTCTTATATCCAACATCAGCTGCTCGGATTTGGCAGCATACTGCTCAGAAACAGCGGCCTCCCTGTCCACTGTTCACCCTCAGTATGAAAAGCTTGCAAGCGTTATCTCGATGACATATCATGCATCGGTTATTCAAAGAACATTTAAAGAAAAAATAGTTTATGTACAGCAATCGCTGGATATTCTAAACCCGGAAATTGTGGATCTCGTTGTAAACAACAGTGATATTATTCATTCTTTTATTGATTATTCCAGAGATTACGACATCAACTATTTTGGTCTCATTACTCTATTAAAATCATATGTCATTACTGTAAATGATGAAAAGATTGAGAGACCACAGGATGTTTATATGCGTGTTGCTCTACAGTTACACAGGGATAATTTTGAAAAAGTCAAGGAAACATATGATCTACTCAGCTTCCAATATTATACACACGCTACTCCGACAATGTACACATCGTGTTTCAAGCTGTGTCAGTTAGCTAGCTGCTATCTGGTGGCATCAAAGGCCGATACAATTGAAGGGATTTTTAAAACCATTGAGGATTTAGTAAATATTAGTAAGAGAAACGGTGGTTTAGGCCTTCATATCCATAATATCCGTTCAAATGGATCTCGCCTGATTACGTCTGGAGGATACAGCAAGGGGATTGTTCCTATTATAAAGATTATTAACGATGCCTTGAAGTATATTAACAAGGGAGCCTCAAGGAGACAGAGTCCCATTGCCATTTATTTAGAGCCATGGCATGCCGATGTTTTTGAGTTTTTGGATTTAAGAAAAAATTCTGGAATTGAGGAATTTCGTGCCAGAGATATCTTTACAGCACTTTGGGTCAATGATTTGTTTATGGAAAGAGTTCGCGATGATAAGGAATGGAGTCTATTTGATCCCAATGTTGCTTTTGGTTTGTCGGATGTCTATGGGGACGATTTTACAAAGCTATATGAGAAATATGAAAAGACACTGTCTAGAAAGGTAGTTAAGGCCCAAACACTTTGGAAGGCTATTATTAGCTCTCAAATTGAAACAGGAACACCATATATGTGCTATAAGGATTCCTGTAACAGACATTCCAATCAAAAGAATCTTGGAACTATCAAATCAAGCAATTTATGTGCTGAAATTGTCGAATACTCTTCTGTCACCGAAACGGCTATGTGTAATCTGGCATCGATCTGTTTAAAGAAATTTGTTAGATCTGATAAATCATTTGATTATGATAGGTTGAAGGCTGTGACCTCCATCGCCATCAAAAATCTGAATTCTGCAATCGATACAACATTTTACTTACAAGAAATATCAAAAAGAAGTAATTTTTCACATAGGCCAGTAGCATTAGGTGTGCAAGGACTAGCAGATGTGTTTATTCAAATGGGGTATCCTTTTGAGAGCTTGGAGGCTCGAAATATCAACAAACTAATTTTTGAAACAATGTACTTCTCTGCCTTAGAAACCTCTTGCCAGTTAAGTAAAGAGCTAGGCCCGTACTCTTCATTTCAAGGATCTCCACTTTCAAAGGGTATATTTCACTTTGAGTCATTTTCTCCGGGCAAGAATGTCACCAGTGGAATGTGGAATTGGGAGTCTCTGAGACAGGATATTGTACGATTTGGTGTTAGAAATTCTCTGACGCTCTGCTGTATGCCTACGTCTTCTACCTCACAAATATGCGGTAACACAGAATGTATTGAGCCAATTTCCAGTAATATTTTTACCAGAAGAACCTTTGCAGGTGAATTTCAAGTTGTTAACTACTATTTAATGAATGATTTAATTAGTCTAGGTATTTGGAACAATGAAATGAGAAATTTAATTATCGACCATGAAGGATCCATACAAAATATTCCTACTATTCCCCAAAAATTAAAAGAATTGTATAAAACAGTATGGGAAGTCAAGATGAAGAGTGTAATTGAGATGGCAGCAGATAGGCAGGCATTTATAGATCAATCTCAGTCGTTGAATATTTTCCTGAAGCAGCCTACATATTCACAATTATCTTCTATGCACTTCTTTGGATGGTCCAAAGGACTTAAGACAGGGATGTACTATTTGAGGACGGAGCCTGTAGCTAGTGCTATTAAATTTACTGTTAACCAGGAGATGGTTGAGTCTACATTGAGCTCATTAAGAGATATCGAAAACTCTGCAAATCAAGTAGATAAGGAATGTGAATCATGTTCTTGTTAGTGCTGAATCATCATCCTATACTAAGATAATATTTATTTTTAATTAAAATTTTAGCAAACTCATAATATATTAACCTACTTAACTTGCGTGGATAAATGGATAGCTAGTTACAATTTATTTTTGAATTTAATCATCTGAAGATGTTATTATATAATTTAGTACAATTAAAGTTTATCATATACAGTATAAAATACATTGTTGAGGTTTTAAATACACCATAATATTCTGTAAAAAATCTTTATGGTTGGTTCCATCTATTTTTATATCACTACTTGTAAATTTTTAATCTCTTGATATGGAGAATATTGCTAAAAAATATCTTTTGTTTTACAAATTCATTAAATCACCAAGCATGGAACAAAAATAGTTCCAAAGCAATCTGCCTGGTGTAGAGTAAATAAGAATCTATACAAGATAGAATACTATTCTTTCTCGATATAGTTATCAAACCCCATTTTTATTCTAAAAAGAAAAGTAACTGCCACAAAACCTTCGTTATGAATTATAGAAGGATATTTCTTCCAAGTCTGCTAAAATATTGTATAACAACAACTAAAATAAAAATAAGCCTTTTTATTGAATAAAAAAATTATTACTTGGAATATTTCGTTGAATGAGATATTTACTATTCAATTCTAGTACTAAATTAGTTATATGGTCTGTTAGTTAGAATTGTGATACAGCATCGTTTTTATCATTTGTAAGGTTTTTGAAAGCGGAATGAATCTAGAACGTTAATTTCTTACCAATTTGTATTTTTGCAGCAGCCAAATGATGTTCTTAAGAAATTGAAAATTTTTGTTATTGGTTTTCTAATATAATTTAACATTTTTAGCTGATGAAAATCAACCTCTACAGAAATTTATGTATGTCCAATTTGAAACATTCAGCCTTTTTATACAAAAACCAAAAGTTGGCTAGTCAGATTAGTTTCTTTCTCCTTTTGAAGAATCTGCTTTCAAAATTAAAAAAAGCCCTTAAATGGTAGAAAGGAGGGATAGTTCGTCGACAGCAGCCAACATGCAGACGGATGAAGAATCACATACTGATGCGGGAAGTTTATTAAATATTGAGCATAGAACCAGCAATGAACCAGTATCGAATAAAACAGAGCATGTTGACCCGAACAATTCTTTGGTTATGTGTAGTTATGAAACTGAAATTGATTTTTTTCCTTGCAAAAGTAATTTTGCTTCAAAGACCCATTGCCAAAAAACCTCCAAATTGGACATACCATCCACATCTGAGTCGAAACGTTTCACTGCCATACGGATTATAATGCTGAGTATTAAGCACATGCCCGGTGTGGATTATAAGACACTTTTTCTGGTTTCGATTATGTTTCTGATTACAATTAGAAATTCCATCACCTGTATGTGCTCCATTTTAATTGATCAAGTTAACGCACAGAATGTTAAAGTACAGATTCTTTCTCTGTTTAGTTTAAAATTTATGGAGATGATTATAGAATATGCATACTGCCGAATCTTCGAGGTGTATAATTCCAGGTATGGTGTGGGCTTGGCAGGAGATTGTATCAATAGAATCCTGTACACTGACAAGCTACATGTTGGAGAGAATGCTCAAACCACCAAATTTCAAATTCTGCAGGGGTCCAAGGCTATGTCCAATGTAAGCAAGGAGCTCATAAAAGGTGTATATAACAAATCAGTCCATCTACTATTCGATATGTATTTGGTTTGGTATAAAGACACAACTGATTACAAATATATCTTTACCTTTTCTTTAATGGTTGCCTTGCTGATTAGTTTTTGGAAAATCGTCTCCCTAAAGAGGTCTATGAGATACATCAGAAAATGCGAATACCATGCAGATAAAAAGGAGAATATTGTTCGAGAAATTTTGGTAAACTCCCAGATAATTAAAAACTACTCCATGGAGAGTAGTTTGATACATCAATATGAAGGCTCTGGGGTAGATTATGTAAATGCTAGGCTTAAACAGAAAAATTCATCGTATGAGGCCGAGATGATTGGTGGATGGATGGCAGAGGCTTACAAGCTTTTAGTCTCATGGCTCTATATTTCTGCATTTCCAGGTGATATCTTAGGGCTAAGAACTATTTTGTCGGTTATGAAGGATATTTTATCAACTCTGTCAAACATTACAAAAGTTCATCAAACTATTTCTGAGACAATCATAAAAGCGGAGCAAATTGTTGATTATTTGGGCATTGAAAAAGAAAGAGTGGAGAAAAAGATATGTGTTGATTCGTTCTATGAAAAAATAGAGATTGTTAACTTGGTGTATCAAATTTCAAATAGAATGATTTTCAGGGGTTTGTCCATGACAATTAATAGAGGAGAAAAAATTGCTCTGTATGGTGGGAATGGCCAGGGTAAAAGTAGTTTGTTCAAGCTGATATTGAACTATGATGAGTTTTTGGGTGATATTTTGATGGACGGAATCGATATCAGACGTTTGTCACAACAAGGATACAGGAAATTAGTTACCGTTGTCCCTCAAAACACTGATCTATTCGACAATTCTATATTCTACAACATTACTTTTGGGAATAACAGCTCATTCGAAGAGGTTATTAATGAGTGTAAATTCCTAAAAATTCACGATTCTATTATGGCATTGCCATTTGGGTATAATTCGGAGGTGGGACTTAGTGGAAATCTTATTAATGGGGGACTAAGACAAAAAATTTTCTATGCCAGAGCATTTCTATGTAATACACCCATCTATCTATTTGATGAGCCAACTAATAATCTTGACACGCTTCATACTTCCCTATTTCTCGATCGAATCTTTTCATCCAAATTCGCAAATAAAACCGTCTTTACCATTTGTCATGATGTGGAAGTAATCGAGAAATTCCCCAAAATATATCATATGGAAGATGGACTAGCCGTCTTAGAAAGAGATTATCCTAAGCATGAAGTTTCTGAAGAGTTTAACGATCCAGACTCTAGTTTGGATCAGTTGTCCATTGTTTCTAACAATCCTGATGGAAATAAATCGGCCAGCAGATTAGATGCACTTTAGATGATAACGAGGATTTTTCTGAATAAATTAATTTACTATTTTGATATTGATATCAAACCTAACTCATCAATTATAAATTTATTTGGATCGTGGTCTTTTCGGGCTCTGCAATGTTGGATAAAAGTTCCCAACAATGGAATTTAAGCATCATTTAAATATTTTGATCAGTTTAAGATTCGCAGGGGATTTTTATAATATTTGTTATATCCTACAGCAAACAAATACTCATTGGATCAAACTTAGAAATAGCTAATTAACCAAGATGAAAGAAACCTGTGGGACGTGTATTTCAACAGCTTCTTTATTTAACAAATTATATTACTGATTGTTAAGTAGCAATCCCTGTTGCTATTCATTTCTATTTTGGAATAGATCTACTAGAAAAATTGCTGATGTAAAAAATACCATTGATAGGTTCCATCCAAAAAAGAAAGTTGCTGGTATATTTGCCAGAAAAACAATAGATTCCAAACTAGTAATATCTGGTATAATAGTTATCAGAGTACTCATGCGCTTATATGATTTCGAAATTGTACCATCACCTTTTCCATCCAAGAATCCTTTAAACATAGCACTAGCTTGAATATGAATTAAAACACATTTACAAAACAAAACCAATATTATACATAAACCTAGCACAATAAGTTTGGTGGTAACTTTAACTGATGGATTTCTTGTTGTGAATCTAAACCAAAGGAATGAATAGTAGATTTTATCTACAATCATATTCAATTTCGAGTTTATAGAAATCAATACTGCACTTTCCTTTTCTCTAGAAAACCTACTGCACATTTGTGTTCTGGCCCTATCATCAGCAAAATTATCAATAAAATATTTATGGTTAGTGTTTTCGGAAATGTAAAACTCTTCAGACGATTTTTCAGCATAAAAAGAAGCATTTAAAGAATGCCCGTTCATTTTATAGCACAATCTCTTGCCAGTCTTTGAATGAATAAATCTTACAATGGAAGTTCGTGCACAGAGATACTCACAGGGTATACTTACAGTCCACAAATCATAATCAACTGGTTGCATAGGGTGATGCTGTGGGTTAGCATCTGTTGCGGGCCTTTTGTCTGGCTCATTGGACTCATCTATGATACTATTGTCATCGTTCCCCCTAAAGGAGATTTCAACAGCTTTAGCAACTACTCGGTTAAATTTCTCTTCCTCTTCTCTATCTTCCATGACTAAGTATTCGTCCTTATCAGAATATTTTAACTTTACACAGTCCCCATTTTTAATAAATCTCTCATCTTCTCCAATTTCACTACTCGGATGAATTTTTTCAATCTCAATAAACCTAGCAGCATCAACAATAATTCTGGAATGTTTTCTTGAAACTATTGATATGATTGATCTATCCATTACAAAGGCATTATAATATACGCCTGTATCTTCGGATAAAAGTTCTTTTTGTGGTCTCAAGGTTGATTCCAACTGGGATGATCCAATATTCCGATCAGCATTATTATTTCTGTTGTGATCCTTAATCTTGAGAATATTTCGTATCTCAAATGGATATTTATACAGTGGACTATTATCCCCACCATAAATCTGGGTGGACAATATAGTATTTCTATAAGACAGATCAACTATTGCTGGTATAGTAACCGAAATAAGGAATAAGAATACAATGGAAGCATACGAGATGAATATTCTAATCCAAAAATACTTTAGGGATATCATTTTTGTGGCTGATTTGGTAGTAAATAGTTTATGGGATGAGATGATAACAGTGCTATTTCCACTATCACTAGCAGGAGTTTCACACATATCTGGATTTTTATCATACCTGGAACTATCAGGGATGTTATGGATTGAAGTATGGTCAATAAGGCTTCTTTTGTTTTCTCTGACCGTCTTCTTGAACTCAACCATAGATATCTGTATAACAAGTAATCCAAGAAAAGGAATGCAATATAAATCAGATGATATTGAAAGAAACAGAAACATATAGTTTAGAACAGGATTACCTCGGAACCAATAGGACACTAATGCAAACACTGTTGCAAACGTGGAATTTGATAGTGGTATTAATGTGTTATCAAATATAAATATTAAAAGAGCAAATATCAAACTAGATGTGAATAAAATAGCACAAATATTTGATTGGGAAAGGCGGATGCAAGCATGGCTTAGCTTTGAATTTGCATAGTATTCCTTCAATATCCAAAATAATGCAAGTTTGTTCCTAATAACACCATAGAGGTGATTGAAGGAAGTTGTACAAGGTATTGAGGAGTTTAATGGTTTGAGTTTTGGTAGCCATGGATCATTTTTCAACTTACTTAGTAAAACTATATTCTCGTCAGGTTTTTTAGGGCTATATCTCCTTATTGAATTCTTATATTCTCTCTTGTGCGTATTGCTGTGGCTAGGCATAGATGAACTATTATTAAAATCATATAATGCATGGCTATTGTTTGTGGTGTGCAGTGCTTGTGGTGATATAGTCTGCTTTTTCACCAAATGGCCATCATGAGACTGATTTGTTTGACCGTTTGTGATCAATATATGCTGATTTTTTCTTGGTTTTTCATTTATTGATAGAGCCTCAATTGCTACTATTATGCAACACAAGTACAGTAGAACTATATTCATTGCCTTTGTTAGTAGTATTTTGTTTATTTTTGCAAACAAACTCACCAAAATATAGGTAATATAAGAAGGTAGTGCTAAAGTGGAAATACCAGAAAATGACCTACTCTCAATATGTTGCAATGAGTCCAAAAAACTATTTCCAGTAAATGAAATAAGAGGGGTTCCTTCTTCTACAATCAGGTTGGACTGAGTGCCTGCAAAGCCCATAACTGAAAAATACTGAAAAATCATTTGGGGGCGGTAATACAAATAATTTATTTGTCTACAGCGAACAACACCATAGGCATCATCTTATATAGAAGGATCCACACATCACTCAAATGAGGCATATTTACTAAAATGTTCTAATGTGAGTTATTCCCGAACCATTTATCAGCACATCACCAACTTTTTCCATTGTGAATTCTCCGATTTTATTCAAGCTTGCTCCAATTCTGTGATATTCTGCGTCTGTTAATGTTATGTTGGCAAATGTATCAAATCCTATCAATTTTCCACAATACTTCTCTCCAGAAGAGAGAAAAACCGAGATCTTACAGTTTTTAGAATTGTTTAGAAAATCAAGAGTGGCCATTAGGGGGGTTTCAACTCAAAAAAATGTGAAATATAAATATAAATATACAGATTAGATTAAATGATTTCATGATTTAGTCGGATGGCTGTGAAAGCATTTTAAGGGTACATTAACCTGATTTTGCCTTCTTAAAAATTTGAAAACTATCGATATTTTATCCTCTGTTTTGTTAATTATTTGAAATGTTTAATTATCCAACAATGGAATATTATAATTCAACTTATAAGCTTTCATAAAGTGTTTATAAGTTGAATCAATACCTTGATACCACTGATCCCAACAACTTCTTGCATATAAATTAAAAGTGAAAAGTGCCCCTAAGAATGGCAATAGAAGTCCAAGATAAATTCAATGATAAAAGTTCCAACGAACAGGGAAAGATGTCCATTACATCGGAGATTATTAAGTCGTCGCTTGATAAAAATGATTATCGATTCAAGACCCTTCCGAACGGCCTTCGACTAGTTTTAGTCAGTAATCCAGAAATAAAAATGTGTTCCTGTGCGTTATCAGTCCCTGTTGGATTCCACAACGATTTTCAGGACTTTCCAGGAATTGCACACTTTTTAGAACATATGCTGGTGTTAGGAGATAGAGTTCATAGCTCAGACAACTCATTTGTCGAATTTTTTTCTACACATGGAGGCCATCGAAATGCCTATACAACAAATGAAACTACATATTTTTATTGCACCACCCAATCAATTCATTTAAAGGCTATGAATGATATTTTTGGAAGTTTCTTTATCAAGCCACTCTTTAGGAAAGAATCGGTTGAAAGGGAGCTTAGTGCAGTTGATTCTGAATTTTTAAACTGCATTAATGATCCTACACACAGGTTTGTTGCACTTACCAAGGAGTTGATGAAGAAAGGAATAAATGAATCAAATTTTTCTGTTGGAAACAGAGAATCTCTAAAGTATGATGATATTCACATTAAGGTCGAGGAGTTTTGGAATGAAAATTATTCTGCGAATGAGATGGTTGCAGTTTTAGTTGGTTGTGAAACACTGGATGAACTTGAAGAGATTGGACAGATCTATGGTAAAATTCCAACAAGAACAACGGGTAGATTTTCTAAGGAAACCCAATGCAACCGTAGCGATTCGACAGTTGTTTATGAAAAGCAAATCTTTGATGAGGAATTTTACCAGAAATTGATACGTTTGAAACCTCTGGACAATGATAGGTCACTAAGAATTCTTATCACTCTCCCTACAACGTATATTCATTACAAACAAAGCCCGCTTACATTTCTGGCCAATGTGCTTGCAAAGACAGATGAAGATTCACTTTATTATAGATTGAAGGAGAAAAACTTGGCTTTGGGATTGAGTTTCCATCCGCAAGAAGAGAAGGAATTTACTATTGTTACAATATACATAAATTTGACAGCTCAAGGAGAAAAGAAATACAAAGAAGTTTTAAGTCTGATTATGAGCTCATTAGATTCACTACCTATTTCAGAGGGTGAATACCGTAGATTCTCTGACATATTTTCTAAGAACTTTAGTCTTTCACAACCTCTTCCGGTGGAATTACTGGCTATGTTTATCGCTCTCAATATGCAGTGGGTTCCGAAGAAGTATATATTTCGTCGTTCAGATTTTTTTGGAGAGTTTAATCAGCCATTGATTACATCTCTGCTAGGTTATATTAAGGACTACAAGAAGTGGATAGTTGTGTTAACGAGTAAGGAAGGTGATTTTGATAGGTCAGATAAATACTTTGGAATACAATATGCAATAGATGAAAAGATTGATTTTGAAAGCTTGGTTACTGAAAAAGTAGAGCGTAGTTTTAAGGAAAATGTGGAGGAAGCGTCATGTTCCAAGCCAGAAGTTATTCCACTATCAGAGTTAATTGACCTGCCAGGATTCAAGTCATCATCACAGGGATATCTCTACAAAATAGAAAAATTAGAAAATGGGATGCTGTTCTTTCAATTTGATGACTCTTTCAAGTCTCCAACAGTGAATATTCAAATTATTATCAAATCAAGGGAAGTTTATGAAAATTTAGCTGCTCTGTCTGTTTGGATTCAAGTGGTTATAGACTCATTTTCCTCCAAATATTCTTTGAAATTGCAGGATGCTATGGCGTCAGTATGCATGATATCATCATATGAAGGTATTTTCATCACTGCAGTAGGACTCAATTCCAAAATTGTTGATATATTGATTCTTTTATTCAATGAATTTCATCTTCACAATAAAAATACCTTTGAGTCTTTTGTGGATCTAATGAGAAATAATTTGCAATCTGAAATTGCTGGTAGTCCATGTAATAGATTGGCCTCTGTTTTGGCCCAAGAAAATACCATTTATGGTCTAAAAGATGAAAAGTACCTAAGAGATTTGGAAAATATGCATATTGAAGATATAAAATTTGTGGAGAATTACATAACAGAGATCATTGCAGTGGGTAACATTCACTATTCGGAGGTAAAACGGCTTTTTGAAGAATTTTCATGTAAAACTTATAATCCAGAACCTATAGTCAATATAAATAATTTCTCTAAACGAGAGATTCCGTTTAAAACCTTTGATGAGTCAAATAATGCTATTTGTATAGGATATAAATGTAAGGACACCTGCAAGGATTATGCAATATCCCTAATTCTTACACAAATTTGTAGTGGGTCATTTTTCCAGGAATTAAGAACAGTAGAAGAACTAGGGTATGTTGTGAGTGCTCAGAATTCAATACTAAACCACAAGGGATGGCTCCTATTTATTGTCCAGAGTACTCAACCGACAGAACATCTAAAAGCAAGAATTCTGAAGTTTGTAGATGATTTGAAAGCTAGGCTAGCAAAGTTGACTCCAGAGGAGTTTAATGTTTTTAGACAAACAATATTGGAAACCTACAAGAATCCCCATCAGAATATTTCCTCCTTATTTGTTTCTGCTATTATCCTCTACAGCTTTACAGGTGTAGATTTTGAATATAATCAAAAGATGATTGATGTGCTGGAAAAAATTGAGTTAAAAGATTTAGTTGAAAGTGATTTCCTTTCAGACGAATTCATTGTTTATTCCTATTTGAAATAAATATCTTAGCAGTGATGTAGTGTCGGTAGTAATAGTCTTTTTGTATAAAGGGTCAGCCAACTACACATTTTGTCATTGATACATAAAAATCTATGGGTATATGCTCAGGATATTGATAATAATGTACACCATCTTATGTTGTGGTTCGGCTTGACCTGATTGATGCTCTAGATCTTCTTTACCTTTTCCTTGATTTTTAGAAAAACAAATTTCATTCCAAGACTGTTCTCCTTATCACTCATCACTCTGTCTTTATAACAAATCTCTTGCTTGGAAACGGATATTTTCAACAAATTGTAGAGAATCTTTTTAATGTCCCTAATTTTCACAGATCCTATACAGACTGTATCAGTAAATTTGATGCATGATTTATTACAAATATAAGGGATACAGGAGTCATGTATCTTCACCAGTGTTGAATCATTATCAATGGCTGCAGTACTTGTTTCTCCATGGGAGTTGTTACTTTCTATTGTTGATATTGCTGGTAATTCGCCCAAATACTTAAAATTATTGAATTCCCAGATTTTGTTCTTAATATTCCTGCCACGTGCTTTTTTCTGCCTCTTCCTTATCAAACTATTAACAAAATCAGAAAGGGAATTGTCTACGAATAGAAATGATGGCATACTTCTTATATTTTCTAAGGACAGATGATTATTATCCAAGGCAAACATATTTCTAGGGGCAGTAATACTTTACCAAAATGTATAATAATCATACAATCGATTGACTTAAGGAAAAGCTTAAAGGTTAAATGTCAATTTCTATGTTATCAGTTTAATAACAAATCTTGTTGTTATAATATTTATTTTTATACTTCCGGTTCAAAATCAGAACTTTTTAATTTAGAATTCTCTCCTGTGGTTTTTGTTTTCCTTATCTGTTGGTTTTTTATCTGATTGGAGGGATCTTTGTATTGACATAGCCCCAATGCAAAGTTCAAATGGGGGGTTTCGGTTTCTTCACAATATTCCAACTTATGAGAAGTAAAGGATTTTTCGGAGAAAGAGTCATCTATGGAACCATGGGTACCTATATTTCTGTCCACATTAGCTTTAGAAATTATTGATGGCTTAGTTGGGCTGTCCTCATTTTTGCCAGATCCTTCTGTCGGAATTCCAACCAAATCTTTCACCGTATTCAGAAGTGATTCCTCAACAATAATTGCTTTAACAGGAGAGGGCTGTGTGGTTTTGACATGCTTGGACTCACTGCCATGCAGCCTTCGACCCTTTTTATTTTTAATTTCATGATTTTTTTCTATTTTATCCACTGTCGGTCTGTTTGAAAACAGTTCATCTGTATCGTCTAACTTATACTTCTTGCTATCTAGAGATTTCACCTTTGTATTGAGAGTATCTATCTGATTTTTTACGTGTCTCAGCTGCTGATCAACATTTTCAATCTTTTCCTCAACATTACTTAAATCTGATGAGGTCATTTCAGACTCTGAGGAAATAAGATGGCTTGATGAAGAATTAGGGGATGATTGTGATACGGAACTTGAAGTTTTTTTAGATGATGTAATAAAAGAATCCAATGCTTTAGAATCTTTGGATTGTGTTTCATTGTGGCCCAATAAATAGCTACCCTTTTCCGTGATACTGGTACTGTTTTCCAGTTTACTGTCCGTTTTGATTGGAATATTCTTCTGCATCTTACTTATTATATTTTTCCTATAATTTTTATCTGTTTCAAATCCTGGCTGATTCATGGGAATTGGTACGTCTAAGGATACCTTTGGGCTTGACTTGTTGTACCTATTCAGTATAGGATCGTCTCTAGTAAATCCACTTGGAGTGTCATGTATCGGTACAACTACTGGATGTTCGTATATGGGATCTGGAATAGTATAATTACTGATTGGTGCATCAGCTCCAATTGTACTCTTATCACGTTCTTGGGCAGGATTCTTTCCACCGAAATTATCTGAATTTACTCCGATATTGTTGTGAGTAGAACTTCCTATTTCGGCATAGCCTTGTTCAATTTCACTAGAATATGGCTTACCCTTCCTATCTGCTACTATAGTGTCGGCCAATTTGTTGGATTTGCTATTTAAGTTTCCCTTTACATTCGTTGATTGGCTATCCACCCCCAAAGAATCTTTCTTATTGATCACTAGTGATCGATATTTTGATAGAAAATAACATCCTATTATAAAGACATTTAAAAGGATTGCCGTGCTTATTTTTGAAGTAGACTTCATAGTAGACTTTCTCCTCGGATATTTTTAAACAAAAAGCTAAACAAGTGTTTCATAGTAAAGTCAATGATTTATGACTTTAGCCTGTTTCATATTTCAAATCAAAATATATTGGTGGTAAATGGTAATCTGCTGTTTATCAGATTATTTATTGAAGATTATTTTTAAAGCTTTTGTGAAATCATAGTGCACATAACCTATTGATAGAAGTATATTCTGTCTTATAACCACAGTACATTTGTGGTTTCTCTTACACATTGTTCCTATCAAACCGTAGATAGAAGGTTAGAGGGGCAATGGTTAAGACCAACATTTATTAGTTGAAGTCTCCATATACATAGAATGTTCTTGTGTGAAGTTGGTTTTTAAAGATTATTTATTGATTTTTGACCTTATAAAGTCAAATGAGGTTTCTAAAACTACCATATTTTCAACAAAACTCTGCTCCGTCTTTACCATTAACATTTTATTGTATGCTGAATAATAAAGAGTAGTATCCTTGTATTTGAGAAAGTCATATTCAGGAACTCCAAGCAAAAAAGACGATGGAAACATACCACAAATTTCGTCAAACCCCTTGAATTCTTTTTTACTCAACACAAAATCATATGAATCAAAATCAGGCAACGGTGGGAGTTTGAAACAGCATTTGTCATCAAACTGGACATACTTAAAATTAGGGTCACTACTGGATATCTTATTATTTTTTGGGAAATTGGCAGGGTCCTTACCTTGCGGCACATTAGTTAAACCACCAATATTGTCTGAATCAGTGTTAGAGTAGCATTTTGATGTAGAATTGTAATTCATGGTCTTATCCAACAATGAACAGTCTGCATCACACGGTTTGTCATTATTTTGTGCTTTAAGTTCTGAAGAAGAATTGCTTGAGATATTTTCTAATTCGACATCACATGGAGATTGTATAGGCGATTTTTTCAATACTCCAATAACTAGCCGTAATTCATCTATAAGCTCTCTTTTGGGAAGGTTGAGTCGGAATTTCTCTCCATCAGTAAAGATATCTATAATATGGTGAGACTGTTTAATGGGATTACCATCAATTTTAGAGGATGTCAATTTCAAAGAATCTAAATCTATTATTGAAGTATTGATGGAAGTGTCAAAAATTAGTTCCAAAAACATATCAATAAACTTTGCATCTCCAATTACATTTCTTACTGATATTGAAATGGCATCAACCATAAAATCACTAAAAATAGATGGGTAAAATCCATAATAGGACAACAGACTCTTAACCATTCTGATCTTTCTTTGTAAGCTCTCATCTTTAGATATTATCCTCTGTATTTTCAAACTAACACGGTATTTGACACCACAGTCTGATTTTAACATAATCTTTAAAGTAAAAAATACATTCTTATATTTAAATGAAATGGAATCTTTGGAGATATGGCACTTGAATTGACTCCGATTGAACATAAAGCAGTAAAAAGCCACTTTTGCATAGTTTCTTGCCTCATAGTCATCTGGCCATTGGGCAGTTTCCTCTAGAAAAATATATCCCATGTAGTGATTGGATATATTAGTAAATGGGTCCAACAGCTCATAGTCAACTATTTCTAGTGGAAGGTTCAATGTTTTTAGGTGCTGAACCAGCTCCATAAAATATTTGTGTGCATCTACAGGAATGTGCCTTGGGATATCTATTCGTTTCTTTCTTAAGTCTTCTCTTATTGGCTCATATTTAATTTCATCACTGAAAACTAGCTCATTAAACTTAATTTCTGAAAGTTTGACAATCTTACCAATAAGATAGTATGGAATTAGATACTCTCTGATGGAAATGTTCTTCATAGGCTCATAGATCTTACAACTAAATTTAATCCCAACAAATATTTCATTTTCTGCATTTTCGGAATAAATATATTCTGTCCTATCACCAAATACCTTTTTAATCTTCTCTACATCAACGGATTGCTCTACAAGGAAGCTTAAGTCAAAAAGATAGTTCTTTCGCAAAATAGATTCAAATACTGGAAACTGTTTTGAGTGTTTTAGTAAGAATGTGGTGAATGCTGCATTAAGGGACATTCTATCATCTATTAGACTAGTATCAATCATCCTCCGAATTTCCGGATGGAAGTTTCTATTTAAACCATTTTTCTTGATTTCTTTTGAAATAAATTTCATAATTTTTTCCATGGATTGCCAAAAAGTATTTTATATTTATTGTAAAAATTAGACAACTCAGACAGAAGTTTTCCCTAAGTCTACAAATAAGTGCAGACAAAGACACTAATCATGGTACATACTCAGTACTCGGGCAATTAAGTATTTAAATTTCATTGGAAACAACAAAATTTAGAGAACAACCACTTATTTATTAAACTATATACCTACATACTTAAAAAATTTATTCTGTTTTGATTACATCGTTTATCTTTAAAACAGTGTTAACCAAGTCGGTCGCCATCTTGAATTGACTAATTTTACTAGCCAACGATTCAAACACTCCTTTTTTCTTCATATCTTTCTCCCCACTATCAAAACAGTCCACTCCAATTCTGAAGTTTCCAATGCTGGAGACATGTAACTTTCTCAGTTGTTCAACATAGCTCAACGGCTCAAATCCACTATTTTTTGCAAGCGAGAGTGGAATTTCCAAAAGCGATACCGAAAATGCTTTAATGCAATCCATAATCTCTGGAGTGTACCCGTTTGTAACACGGTCAGGACTATTCGCCAAATACTCGCTATTTACAAGCTTGTCCAAAAAAACAGACAAATGCAACTCTATACTTCCTCCCCCATAAACTATTCTACCATTACAAAGGATGTTTCTAACAGCACACAATGCATCTCTGACAGATCTTTCCGCCTCACCCATCACATACTCCGTAGAGCCTCTAATCACTATTGTAACACTTCTCTTACCCTTTAATGCTTCATCAGTGTCAGTATCTACAACTATACACTTTTTACTATCAGTTCCTAGGGACATCTGCTTGATATTGGCGGTCCCTAGATCACAATTTCTTAAGTCTTCAAACCTAGAAATAATTGCTCCATTTATATGTGTTGCAATATGGCCAAGGTCATAGCCTCCAACCCATCTAATGGCTGGTAAATCATGCTCCAAGAGCAGACTATTTGCTTCATCATCGAAACCCCATTGACACATAACCATATCGGCCCCAGCTGCCCTAATAAATTTAATCATCTCCAGGAACTTTTCTTTTTCATAGTCTTCTAGTTTTTTATACTCATCAACCGTTTTAATTAAAACTTTGTTCTTGTTCTTAAGCCTCGGAGGCTCAAATGGACAACACAAAAGAGCAATCTTTGCATTTTTAATCTCTGTTCTCATCTGAACGTGACTGAACTCCTTATCCAAAAAAATTCCATTAATTAGTTTGGTTTCAGTCAGACATTTGCCGATCTTAGTTCGGACATTAATAAGCTCTAAATCGACGTCCTTCCTCTCTAAATCTGCCACAGCGCATATTGCATCGACACATATCTGACTTAAATCAGCGACAGAAACTATCTTAGATCCTAAACTTGTTCTTGCTGCATTTAAGAGGACGCTTTTGCTGACGCCTCCGACCAAATCTAGTTTCTTAGTATTGGAAGCATCTTCCGAAACATCTTCACTGATCCGCTCCATCTCTGACACAACCAACTTCAGGGCAACATCAAACCCTTCTGAAATCTTTATAGGATGCATTCCCTTTTCGATAAGAACCTTAGCAGACTGAAGCATTGCAGATGCCAGGATTACAATGCTTGTGGTACCGTCTCCTATTGAATCATCCTGAGATTGACTCAGTTGAACTATCAAAGCACTAATTGGATTATTGGTCATGTCCATCTCATCCAAGATAGTTGCTCCGTCGTTTGTGACAGTTATTTTGTCATCTTTACTAACTAGTATTTTGTCCATTCCTGTAGGCCCAAGAGAGGTAGAAAGAAACGATGCAATGGAGCTCACAGTATTGATATTGGCAAAAATACAATCTTTGCCAGCTATCTCGTCAGTTCCATTCTCCTTCACTTGAAAAGACAATCCAAATTCGTCGGAAATTAGCCTAGACATGGGTGAAATTTTTATCAAACTGTTATCTGTTTGCCGAGGGTAAAAGTTAGCTGGGTAGATCTGGATCAAGGTATAAAATAAACCTAACCACTTATATTCACCTGCTTTTCGTTGCAAAAGACAAATAAGTAAACACAATATGCATACCCTAAATCATTTAAAATAAAAATAGACTACCCGACGCGGGGCTCGAACCCGCAACCCCCAGATTAAGAGTCTGATGCTCTAGCCGATTGAGCCAGCCAGGCGTATTATCCAACACATCAACCAATAGATTACACAACTAATGTTCCTTTTCTCATAATAACGAATCGTTAGAGATAGTTGAATCAGAAATGGTTTGTTGCACTTTAATAAGCTATTGATGCAGTATACTTATCCATTTACAATTAAGGGTTTGGAATGGAAAAATTGTGTTATTATGAGGTAAATACAAAATATACAGGGCAATTCCTCTTAGTTCTATGCCATAAAATACCAGATACCTATATAAATATTTTATTTCCAGTAAACTCCCCACCCCTCTTCTATGGTTAAACTTGATAAATCTGTTTCATGCGTAGATGACGAGTCTTACATTAACACATTTGTAGAGAATCAACTAGAAATACATTCGGTAAAAAATCGTTTTTCTACACAAAAATATTTGTGGGAATATTTCCTAGAAGAATAAATTTTAGTTAGACAACCTTAACCAGTACATTTACGTACAAGGAAAACAAAATAACCGCCTACAAACATTTGGAACAGTTTAGAGTGACTTGTATCTTACCCTCTTTGAGCCTCTTCTTCTGCTACGAAGAAGACGTAGTATCTGTTTTTCCTCAGATACTTCATCTTCCATCATGTAGTTATCAGCATTATCCAATTCATCAGTAAAAATTTTGTTTGATCTACCTCGACTTCTATGCTCTTTGTGACTCTCATGATAGGTCCATTGCCCCAATAACTTGCTAATTGGCAAATATACAGATTGTAAAAACTTTTCAACATTCAACCCAAGAAATCGGGAAAGCAACAATTCTAGAGAATCAATATCTATTTCTTCATAGTTACAATTTAGTGATGTCTTACATGCCTTTTGTTGCACAGTATCTGAACATTTAACATCCTCCACGCCTCGAGTTACCATATCATTTCTATTGGAAGTATTACAAGTTGTGTTTCCAGAATTAATTTCGTTAGCAATAGAATTCGCTGTGGCTTCTCCCCAATGTTGTTCCCCATTGCTGTCTAAACTATTTATCCCAGAATGTTTTACATTTCTATGATCTTTTAACTCAGTATCCAAATTAGTAGTTGAACTTTCCAGTGCCTGCACATTCGACTCTTTTAAGCTTAAAAAATAGTTTAATAGAAAACCACAGATTGTAATTTCTGGTACATAAAGCTGTTGTGGATCCAAAATATAAAAGAATTTTTCGAAATAAAAGACCATTAAAGATGTAACTACGACATTGCAAACTTCACAAACACAGAACAAATACTTTTTAAATGTTTCGAAATCAGTATCCATTCCGGAGGTAAACTTATTGCACATATGCATTACCATAGTATCTGGTCTTACGAAAGAGGAGCTTTCTGCAAGACGTCGAACTCCAGACTCCAATCCAAGAGTTGATCCAACAGACAGAGTCGAATAGAATCCGCTCCAACTTTCCTTTGGGAATTGACGTTTTTTCACTATATCAAAGAGACGCTGAAACCCATTAAACAAGGCATACCTTTCATGAAATTCCTTTACGGTATAAATATTTCCTGTGGATTCTCTCTGGAAACGAACTGCCATATAGACAACAGCCTGGAAATCAGCAAATGAGGGTGATGTTGCATGATTATGCAGCTCAGGGTCTGAAAGAATACTTTTTAAAGACGAATCCTGTAGATTTGATGGAGGGGTACTCAGGGAATCAAAATGTAATATGCCGTCCTGTTCATTTGACAGCGCCATTTGCGCCTCATTGGCCTTGCGACACTTCCACCTCCTTCTCTTCTCGTTTGCAATGTCATTGACCCTCAAAACCTTTCCTAATTTGCCATCTGTTTTTCTATATAACCCCGTGAAATATTTAAAATAGTCCTCTGATTTTATATCAAAAAAATCCATCGCTTCCCGATACAAGTCAAAAAAAATAACTAACCCATGCAAAGTAGCGACATCCTTATCCGGTGGTTTTGGTTTGGCTTTTGCTTCTGCCTTCTTATGAACTATTCTATTTTTTCCCATAAGTGCAAACTCGGTATCGTCCATAAAAATTGTATTGTGTACAATGTGTCCTTCTGCACAAACCATAAAGTTTTCCACCTGTTCCATCTTATTATTACACACAGAGCAAATCATTTTTCCAGGGGTGTGAAAATTATTTTATCAGAAATAACTTTTACACCTCCATTTCTATTATAAATATATCACGACTTATTATTAAATTTGATGGTGTAACGACAGTAAATTATGTATAAAGTTAAGGAGAAGTAGCCGACCAGACTGTTAATTATTTAGTTGAAGAGATGCAATTAACCACATATATTAAGTAGCTATCATCAATCCCATAAAGGTCAACTAATAGAAAATAACTGTCTAATAAATAATATATTGATTTAAATACAGCTTAAAATATTGTAATCAATGCTATTCATAAGCTCATGGATCCCAAAGCCTTATTATGAATCCCAAAGTTCAATTTAAACTTCAATATGTGATTTTCAAGCTTTTGGAAGTCAAATTCTCTTATAGAGCCTAAATAATCCAGAATCTCGAGGTATCAGTACGGTATTCTAACTAAGTTACGGGATAATTGTTGCAAAAACACATACCTATATTTTAATCATTTGCAAATAAAAGATGGGTTTAAATTTAATGGCTAGAATGTCCAAAAATTAATCTTTTGCATGGAAACTATACCGTAGATACTATCTTTCAAAGAAATAGCCACTAATATGGTTTTCACAATTTTGTTCTGTATATGATATGGTGATATATACCAAGAATGATCAATACGATTATCTTTATCTTGGTTGAAGTATTATTAGAATATACACTCTTACAATATATTGTTTATGGCCGGGCTTTATATCATTGGTTGTCGGAAAACAATAGTTTATACAAATATGCTCTGCTTAATTGTGAAATTAATATTCCTGGTATTTCATACGTCAGTGTCAGTATTAGTTATTATACACTGTTTATTTGAGAACACATTCAATTTTACAGGACTATCATTGTGGTAAACTTTGATCATTACTTTTCAGTGAAAGTTTTCACCCATCTTGGACATGGCCAATGAAAATTTTTACACATTTGAAGAACACGATGATTTCACGTTGATTATATCTTCTAGCATTCTTTTACAGAGGAGTATTCGGTTTCCTTTCTCTTTAAACAAGTCAACCATCTTAGATACACTAGAATTTTTGAATAAATTTAACGGAAGTAAATATCAAATTGAAAAGAATCTAAATCCTATCTCTCAGTCATTAGAAGACAAGAACTGTCCGGAATTGCAAGACCACAACAATGCTTTCTCTCACAAGCCGATTCTGTCAGTAAACTGCCCACCAAAGGATTCTGAGAATCAATTCATTAGATTCTTTCCAGGTAAATTGGTTCAAATTGCCAAGAATATTTCTATAACACACATTTGTAATGCATTGGATGTTTTGTGTATAATAGGTCCATTTTTCCAAGATAATATTCTGGTAACTGTGTCTGGAGTTACAAATGAGAGGACTAGAATCAGTAGGAACGGCAAAGACAAGTTTATTTCTAGGTCAGTTGATTTGTACAAAATAACATATTTTACAATTTATAAGGCATTTGGAGTTACTGGATTCAATATAACGGTAAAGAAAAGAGGATTTTCACCTATTGGCCAAGGACAGATTCAATTCCAAATTAATTCCATCAAAAAAATTTCCAGGATTAATATCATTGAAATAGAACCAATTGAAAAAGTCAGGGGAATGGTAATAACATCTCGAATCGGATCAGAATATTCGCAAAGAATGATTAAGAAAATTAAGGAAGTTTTTGATGGGATGGTAAATACAAAAGTATTCTGCATATTAAACAATAGAAACGACTCTGGGCCATCTGCAGGGTTTGAATGTTCTGTTTTTGCCGAGTCCAAAAATGGAATCTTTTATCACACTAGTTCTAGTGGTAAGACAGTATCCAACTCTGAAAATAATGATCGACAGTCATTCCCAAAGCAAAAATCCTATCCTCTCCTACCAGAACAACTTGCTGAAGAATCTTGCTTGGAACTATTAAAAATTATTGATCAGAAGGGTGTTTTTGACTCAAAGCTGTTCCCAACAATCCTGATGTTTATGGCACTCTCTGATTCTATTGGATCAATTAACCTGGGTGACAACAAGTTTGAAGAATATTTGAGTACAATACACAAAATTTTTAGACAGGAATCCACAGTTAAAAAAACACCAAATGGTAGTATTCTAACAATTGTCGGATGTTCCTACTGCAGCAGTCTAAGATAGATGTACGAACTATTTGAAGAAGTTGCCATTTGAATATCGATAAAACTTGGGGATTTCATGATTCTTACATCTGGTTGCTTTTTTACTCAATGAAAGCCCTTAAAATGTCTTTTAGAGAAGAAGACTCTGTCGAAATTACTTCTGAAATGTATGAGGAGATTGACAGGAATTTGAGTTCGGAAATTACAGAAGTAAAGAATTCAATCAAGGATGTTTTGTTCAATAAGCCCCATAATAGTAGCGGATATCCCCCACAAATGGAGTTGTTTGAAATTTATGAAATTATAGATGAAATTGATGGTGTTGTTGGAGGTGTTGCGAAAAATAAAAGAAAGATAAGTTTGAAAGAACGTATTAGCAAAGAAATTTCTGAAGATAGTAGGCAAGGCAAGTTCACCAATATGAAAACAGTTTTGGGGGAAATAATCCAAATCGATTCTTTTCAGCCTCATCCGACTTTCGTTGAGATATCCGATAAAAGCAATCAGGCTATTATGGCTCCTAAGGAATCAACTCTTGGGATTGGAACCAATAATAACAGTATCAAAATGGAAAAAAGCATTACTAAAAAAAGAGGTCACAAAAAATTAGATAAAATGATGGAATTCAGGGACAAACTGAGTGGTTTTATTATGGAAAAAAAACCTCTAAAGTGGGATGATGAAAGAATATCCGAGTTTATTAATTCAATTCGAAAGGCTAACAATTAATTTGTTATTTAAAATATCAGTAGAGTACAAAATAAATGTAGTCTTATTATCAATTGATTAAGTGTCTGTTCCAGTATTCTTGAATCCACAATATCTAATTTTATGAAAAAGCATATTTAGAAATACAACCATAGAGATAACCAGTTTACATTGGCTGTTGTTTGGATCCCTGATCTTATTTTTAGTTGTAAATCCATAAAATTTCTCCAGCAGATAGATCCACAATATTAAAATATTTAGAATCGTAAATAATTGATTTATTTAGCTTGTTCCCTACTCATATTAAGAGCAGATGCTTGTCTCTGTAATTCTGCCATTCTTTCTGCTTCTGCCTTTTTCTTGTAAATATGCTCAATCATATTGTTCTTATTCAGCTTAAACATATTTCCCTTAGCCTGCTGTTTGTATTGACGGTACTCACCAGATGTCAACTCGCCCTTCAGCTTCATTTCCTTCAGCTCCTTCCTCATAGACCTAATTGTCTTCATCCAAATAACCTTCGATGATAATCGAGCATTCTTTGTTCCCTTTCTTGAACCATAGCCCATGTGCCTTCCCTTTGACTTAGCCAATGCCCTGGCTTTGGCTTTAGCAGAGCTATTGATCTTATCCTCTCTCTTCACTATAATACCCTCCTGGATCAACTCTCTAACTTGGTGGTATGTACTAGCAGCCATCACCTTCTCATTCTCATTTGGATCTATCCACAGTTTACCTTCTCCGCAGACAAGTAAATTCTTGGCCAGTCTTTTTATGGAAGCCAGCTTTCTCATTTAAGGGTTTTGGAAAACTACAAAATTTTTGAAAAAATGTTTTATGCAATTTTGTGTGACAGGACTGCCACGTTATGCACCAAGAATATGATGCAAAAACATTTTGTTTTCGTTCTACTCAGCAAATTCCCTACAATTTCCACATCCATGCTCTAAAGATTCCCTCTAATTATTTATTGATTTAGAAAATACTGTTTCTTATCCCCAAAATGGCTTCAAACTTGAAATATCGTTCTTTGATTGAGAAATGTGTGGATTGTGGAGAAACTTCAAATATTATAGAGGATTATAAAAATGGTTATAACGTGTGCGGTAATTGCGGTTGTGTCTTTAAAGATAGGCTCATAGATGAAGGGGGTGAATGGAGAACTTTCGGAGACTCGAATAAAGCAGACCCATCACGTGTGGGTAGTGCAAATAATCCGTTTCTGGAATCGGAGCAGCTTGACACTATGATTTCATCCTCAGGTGGATCAAATGCCTATACACTTAGTAAAATACAGATGAAAAACTACATGAGAGGTCCGGAGAGAACCCTTAAGAATGGATTGAACTTGATTACTGCATATTGTGAGAGGGCTTCCATTTCAAGGACAATTTTGGATCGAGCTCAACATGTTTACAAAATTGTAGAATCTAAAAAACTACTTAAGGGAAAAAATTTGGAGGGATCTATTGGCGCTTGTCTTTACATTGCGTGTAAGTTGGAAAATTGCCCGAGAACTTTTAAGGAGATTAGCGTAATTACATCAGTGCAGAAAAGAGAAATTGGTCGTTGCTACAAAATTATTTCGAAAGAGATTGATTCTAAAGGCATCATGGCAACTGGGGACATTGTGGCAAGATTCTGTTCTGACTTGAATCTGGATCTAAAAATTCAGCGTGTGGCTGCCACTGTGTCTAGAAATACTCAGGAGAATGGTTGTCTTACTGGACGTAGCCCAGACTCCATTGCAGCAGCTATAATATACCTTGTCCTGTATCTATTTCCTGAATCGAAGGATGCTCAAAAGGATATACAGCACATTACAAATGTGACTGAGGTGACTATAAAAAATACCTATAAAGATCTAGTGGCTCATAAAAACGAAATTATTCCAAATGATCTCGTAGACCCATCGCTTATTGCCAGTTTACCTAAAACATAATACACAGTAAAAGTGTCTTACAAAACTAAAGTCAAATTAAAAATTAGAGCTTGTTTATTTCTTCTTGGCAGAAAATGATTTTTGATTTCTTCCATTGCATTTAGTTCTCTGTCCATTACACTTAAGCCCAACAGCAAGTCTACAGGCTCTAACTTCCTTGAATTTCTTACCTCTTTCGATAAGCATTCTGAGATCTCCATCCAGTTTGATACCAACTAGTTGGGAGCTTTCTCCTGTTACAATATCCTTTTGGTGGTTTAAAAAGTATTCTGGAATACCAAACTTGAGTGGCTCAGAGATGATTTCCTGGATCTTATTAATTTCGTCAGCAGTCAACTCCCCAGCATATTTGTTGGGAGAGATTCCAGCCCTTAGGACTACAGCCTTAGCAAATCTCATTCCAATTCCCCTGATTTTGGTTAGGGAAAAAACAACCTTCTTTGTTCCATTGATGTTTGTGTTGTAGAGACGAATAATGTGCTGCATGTCCTCAGCATTAAACTGATTCGATTGAACTTTTGCTGACATTTAGGGCCACAAAAATTTGGCAAAAATTTTTAAAAAGTGAAAATTTTTGTACAGCTTATTGTGGCAAATCTTTTCCACTCTTGACTGAGACTATTCTCTGATTAATAACCAATTTTATACCTACAATTTTTATAAAATATTTTTTGGCCCAAAATGGCTAACTTATTGAAGAAGTCATGGAAGGATCGTAAGCCGAAGAATGCAGCATCTGTTATTCCCTATGAGCAGAGACAGAGATTCAGAGAAATTAAAAGGATAGAAATCAAAGCCAAGAGGGAAAAGATAAATGAGTTGAGGCAGAATAAGAAGGAATACTTTGAAAGAATTGAAAAGTTAAGAGAGGAGAAACTCAAGAAGAAAAAAATGACAAAATGATGCAAAGAATCTTTCATTTTGTCCTTGATGACGGTAGATATTTACCAGCTATTAATAAATGGCATAGCAGTACAGACTTTTCAGTGTTGTTGTTTTCTTGCTCGATTTACTGACTTCTCAGAACATCAGTTGGTAATTTTTTATAATTTTTTTACAAATTTTTCATCCTCAAATGGCTGCTCAACAGATGAAGAAGTTCTTTAGAAGCAGACGTGTTGCTCATAAGACCACACCACTTCCTGCTGAACATTCTCCAGCAAAGAAGAGGGATTATGGTTTGAGCGAGTCACAGAAACTAGCAAAGCTAATTGTGGGGGAAGTCAGCGGATTGTGCCCATATGAAAAGAAGGCAGTAGAATACATTAGAGGTGATAGTATAAAGAAGGCAAGAAAATTCCTAAAAATCAGGTTGGGCTCATTGGTGAGAGCAGAAAAGAAGTTTGATATTTTGATGAAACAATACAGATAAATAAAGTACTTTTAGGATTAGGATGATCGATCGCATAGATGTTTGTAGTTAGCTTTGACGTGTGTAGAAGTGGTGATATTTAAACAGTACCATATTTGCTAAATATATTAATTTTAACCATTTTTCCCTTCCCCTTTGGTATGGTTTTGTGTGAATGGATAGACTGTAGTGAGGATGTGGATGATCTCCAAGACCATCTTAGAAAACACATTCCCGGCAATGGAGATTATAAGTGTCAGTGGAGAAACTGTTTTCGATTCAACATTCCCCAAACCAATAAATACACCTTTGCAGCTCATCTAAAGTGTCATTCTGGAATTAAGCCATTCATTTGTAAACTGTGTGAAAAGCATTTTGCACGATCAGATGCATTGAATAAGCATATCAAAAAGCATGAATTAGAGGAAACCGATAAGAGAGAAAACTTTGACAGAATATTCTATGCTTCGGAAAGGAGAGATTGGGAAATAAACCAAACTAGCGAATTGTTGGAAGAAAGGCAGCATTACAACAATTTATTGAGGATAATCCAAGAAGAAAAGTGTAGAAGGTATGACACAAACAATTACCTAGAAGATTCATGGGAAGATTATCTATAGATATCTTGCCAGGCAATCCTCATCTTTAATTAAATCAAGTATAGTGGCATTTGCCCAGTGTGGAAATTAATGATTATTTTATAGTTCGTTCAAAATCATGAAGTTATCAGTCATTATTGTACAAGTATTATTGATTAGGCTAACATCTCATTTTCTCATTTACATCAAAAAATTCAGTTGTAATAAAAAAGCGCTTATAGCATGAGTACCTGCCAGCATAAGCACATATTACATAAAATTCCCGACTATTGGGCTTAGAATTAAAGAGTTTTTCAGGTAAGTATTCTCCACTTGTAATTTTTCATATTATGACTGCTAACATTATTTACATATTAAGATTTTCTTTACTAAAAATATAGAAGATTATGGGAAGTCTGAGCAACTACTCACATCCGTTTTAGAGAATAGTATTTAAAATACTGTTTCTCCTTTAGTTATTATTTTTTGATGGCCCCTCCCCCTATCTCTGCTTCTATGCGCATTTCTACTCGCATATACAATCCAAAATCATTTCTAACCATACATTTTGTAAATACCCAGATGATTCCATTATATTTTACTTCAATAGCAGTCATAACACTAATATATATTATAACTATGTCCGGCGTATCTGGCCAAAACAGGAGTGAGGACAGTAACTTTAGCCTGTTCCATTCTCTTCATTTCTTCTTGGCCCTAGTGTATTTCCTAGCCTCAATGATGTTCAAGTTGGATAAATCAGTATCCACTGAAAACACTCTTGAAGTACTTCCTGAAGCTATCCTGTTGTATTCACTGGGAAGGATAGTCTTCTATTTCTTGGAAAATGCTTACTTTTACGAAAATGTCCTAAGCATGGGATTCATATGGCTGCTATATGATGTGAGCACTACGTTAAAGAAGGGATTTAATAATTATCTCCTGATATTTAGTGGCTGGATACTTTTTCGACTCTTCTCGACATCTTCTAATCTCATCACACTTTTTGTGATATTTATATGCTTATACTCCATAGATCTGTCACCTAACTATGTTTCCAGAAATGGTGTAATGTCGGTGGTGTACTTTATAGATCTTTTTCTTACTTCTAAAAATTTTATTGAAGAGTCTTGGAACCTTTTCAATAACGGCTCGCTATTTATCATAAGTTTGCTTTACTTTGGACTTTTGTATGTAATTTTCGTTACAGAGTGGAGTCTGTTCTCGAGGCCAATTAGTTACTTTATTTCTGTGGCACTGGTATTTTCAATATATCCTAAATGTGGTATTTTTTTTACCGTTCTTGAAAGTAGATTGGTGCCCTCGATTATTGCTTTTTCTATATCTATGGCAGTTCTGGGGATTCTATATAAGAAAACTACATTGACAGTTCACTTTCCTCCAAACGATCAGAGTATTTCTGATTTTATCGAATACTCTATAAAGCCACTGATATTTGCCACGAAACTGGATCCAATTGGAATAACAATACCCAAAAATATGATTCTTGCTTGGGATGCTGATGATACCAGTGATGGCAAAGACACTTCCAGCAATTGTACGATTTCTTTTAGAGATTTTAAAGCCATCTCTATCCTGCATATTTTAAACAATTTGGTTAGATCTGAAAATAAGCGAATTAACACCCTAAGTAGGCGTGTCTGCGAATCAATATACAATTTTAGGGACGAACTAAAAATGGCAATATCAAATGCAAAAAACCACTTTGACAACTTAGACCGGGACATTAAATCTGCTATAGAGAATATTATAGAGAGAAATAAGAACAGCATCTATAATACACTGAATGCTTATCAAAATACTGAAGGGAATGAGAATGCTCTATCTTTTGTTTACGACCTTACCCATGAAGAATATGCATTCTTCAAGAACCAAATTGAAAATAGAATCAAGAACGAAGAGTTTGAGAATATGATAATTTATTTGAATGGATTTTATATAGAATAGGGTGAGTGAGAGCTCAGGTTGTGTGTAGTACATCTAGTATGTGCATTCATGTGATAAATGTTTTGTTTACAATAAATGGTAGTTCATTATAAAATCCTCTTTTAGTTTGTTCTTCTCTATGTCGTTTCCTATCATGTTTCTATATGTATGTGTCTTCAATGCGGCTTGTCTTAACAGTTTTTTGGTATTTCCTAATATTTTATACGCTTTGTCTTCAGAAATTCCAAACAAGCCCAATAGCTTGCAAATATCTGGTGGTGATTTTATTTCGGTTCTATGCCTGGCTCCACTAGAAATTATTAAAATCGGAGCCGCACCTAATTTTAGTAATCTTCTCAGATATGCCATGAACTTTATTCTTTCTTCAGCTTTATATAGAGCATCTACAAGGACAATTTCTACAAAGATGTTGTTTTCTTTTAAACTATTAATTGTTCCCTTTCTAATATGCAACCCATTATGAATCTGTAAAATATCTGGGGCAAACTTTATTATAGTAGAAGTTACCTCACTATCAACTTTGATAGAAACAATGTCGAAATGATTTCTAATAGTGTTGAATTGGTTTGTGTTGTTTAATGCTCCAAAACCGCTCATCTGGGTCGTATCAAAATTAATTCTGGAATATACCCTTTTATCGATTTTTGGTAAAACAGTTCGATTGAAATCGTCTTTGAACACCTTAGTTATGCAGAATCCGGAAATATTGTCGAAAGAGGACAATTCAGAGAAATTCTCATAATTTTCGCTAATATTTAAGTCAAAGTACATTCTTGAAAGGGCTAAAAGTTGGAGATATATTTGGATGGTAGATAGAAATATGTCACAGTGGAGTGTAGTTGTATAAGATGGCATTCATTAGTACAGGTTTTTGTAGAAGAATCTGCAATACTATCTTGATGTGCTTTTTCGGAGTGACATATTTAGGTAATCATGGCAATGATGTGTATTATGAGCTTTAAAGCAAATTAGACCATCTCGTCATAATATTTAGACGAGACATCTGATAAATAGACTTTATTTCTATTGTCACCATCAGATCATAAAATGATATTGAGCCAGAATTATTTTACTAGTGTTTCTAACTGGTTAATTATTGGTATTAGAAGCTTGGGATATAAACCTTAGAAATTCATCATTCCAATAAGATAATGCCAACAACAATTTATTCTTATATAAAATTAAAAAAACATAACACCAGTGTGATAAATCAGCCAACCCTGTTATGACAATTTATTGCTTACAATCAATAATAGGTATACACATTAAAATATCATTTACATTTATCCAATCAATCCACATATTCAACATATTCAAGCTTTCCATTAAATAACTCCCACAGCGTCTCAAAAACCTTTAAATATTTTTCACTATATTTACCTTTTATCTGATATTCCTGGTCGTATTTGTCTATTTTCTTTCTAACCTCAAATCTACTTGGATGCCATAATTTTTTACAATTGATATTCCTTGCCATTATGGGTAAGAATACGTGACTGCAAAATAGAAGGACTGTTATTTATAGCAATACCGGAGATTGGAGTTGATCAGTCTCATTATATGTTTGGATGTAAAGTCATGGACTATCACTGTTCTTAGATCTTTATTTCAATTATGTCGACAACTGCAGAGCTAATGCTTGATTCTCCACCAATAGTAGATATTTTCCTGAAGGAATTTTAGCCACATATCTCAAACTACCTAGCGATAGAGCTGTGATGTTACTATCGGTTCCCAAACAAACATACATCTATTAGGACCATTTGGTCTCCACTAAAAACACCATTAGTTTACAAAGCACATTTATTGAATCAAAAAATGGAAATTAATCAATCCAAGAGAAAAAAGGTAACAAAAGCGATTAATCATGGGAATATCGTTGAAATAGAATTTGGAATTTCATAAAGAAGATATCCTAGCATCTACCATCTTTGAATTTGATCTCAAACAGGATATTAATCAAGTTCACAGACAAACCTGTTTTCAAATATTTCGATTTCCTTATCAGATGAAATTATCGTGTCGTCAACATTCCTGGCAGATGTATTCCTATCTGCAGGATTATAAATGCGAGAAAAATTCTTCTTGAAGAAATCCTCATCGAGAAACAACTCACAGCTTTCAATTTTGTGCGATTTCAGCTTTTTTCTATTATAAAATACATCATTGGAAATCGGTAGATTCTTCTTCATATTCAGTTTCTTTCTGGCCGAGTTGTCAAAATCCTTGCCAAATTCCAGAATCATCCTAATTTTACTTTGATAGACACTCTGCTCAATCTCCAGTCGCTCCTTTGTCAAATCACACAGCTTGTTTAAATCGTGGAATTCTGCATATAACTTTTCTAATTTATCGGTAATGTGCTGCTCATTTTTCCTGGACTTTACTTTCGGATATAATATTCTGTTTCTAAAACAAGCATATGCCTCGTATCCACTTTTTTCATATCGAATAAGACATCTATCCAGAATAAACTCAATAAACTGATCGTTCTTCACGTAATTATAGAATTTTTGATCCTCTCCAAACGTATAGATAGCATCAAAAAAATTGTATGTTTCCTCGGTAGAGATATGTCCCTCAGCTTCTGTTTCGCCAGCCCTTTCGAGAGCTACCAAGTTCAATATTCTAATTGCACCCTTCTCGATAACCCCACTTGTCCCAACAATTTTTTCAAGCTCTAACTTGTCATTTTGGCATTCTATATACTCATTCTGGCAGTCTCTTTGCCAATTAATTTTTTTTCCTACAGGGATATCTTTGTACAGCCTTTTACATGGATTGTCTATTTCTATAATCACCGGTAATGGAATCGAAATTCCTGTTCCCTTCATTATATTTTGTAGGTGAATTTCTTTTTCTTCCTCCTCCTCCATTCCAGTACTTTTAACTTCTTCGTAGTCTTCAATTACTTCTTCGTTCAAGGCATCGTACATAAAAACACTATAGTCCGTATTATTGTCTATCTTTATGTTTCTTTTTCGCTTAAAAGCCATTAACGGATAATTTTATGCCAATTATTTGTTAGTGAAAAATTTATCTGTAAAAATACTTGAAGGAGAAACTTTTCAAGCCTAATTCTAGCTTTGCTATTATTACCATAAATATGGAATATGAGCTTTAAAAACCACCTTAGCTCATAACTCTTATTACCAGTATTGAGTGATGGCCAAATAATAGTTTCTATAGGCGAATGCTTAATTAATAAAATTGTGTAATACTAGCATTTCATCGACTTCTGCATCTTTTCTACGTTTTTTCCCTTACCTCGCGAATGTTTGTGATAAATTGAGGGGATTCAAATGTTTTGATCTTAATCTTGTTGCACAAGAATTTTGTTTCTGGAATAAACAAATTTTCATTTGTGAATTACTTTTAAAATTCCTTTACCATATTGGCCATGGATAATTTGATTAACAAAATTAGAAATAGTCAGAAACGAATTTGTAAAGACAGCAGGAAAATCAATAGTCTTACAGACGTATGGATAAAAAACATAAATACCACAGACATAAGCAACGATGTTCATGAAAAGAAGAATTTGCAGGATCGTACCAAAGATCTTGTTTCCAATTCTTCTCAGAATATGGATTGTTCAAGTGATAACATCATTGATTCACAGCAGCAAATTAATATAGAATGTAAAGATACTTTTGTAAATTCACAGAATACATTTGATGAATCCAACAGATGCATCTCTTCTAATGATGTTTTTATGGAGGATATAGGTAAGTCTAAAAAAATAACATCTGAAAGAGATCTAACAATTGGTAATTGTTCTGAATTAAACATAGATGTAGTGAAGGTTCCAACATCCAAGGAAGATGCTGATGAGTACGATCTATTAAATATTAATACATCCCAATTGGAAGGATTACCATGTAATAGATTTAAGTTGGATTTCGATATTTTGTCCAACTATAATAGCACATCAATAAAAGTGTATGAATTAAAACAAATCTGCAATTACAAGGTTGATGGTAATATTGCAGTTATTGTGAAATCAAAAGAACCCTTTTGCAATTCATACAAGTTGGAATTGTGTGACGAAACTGGAGTAATTATTGGCTGTACAAATGTCTCAGAAATTGAAATAGGCAATATTCTGATTTTGAAGAACTGTTCATTATGGAAAGTTAATGGAAACCACCTAAATATTGTAAGCTCCAATATTGAAGAGATAGTGAGATAATTGATTCAGGTCAAAGGCTTTTTTGTCGGTAAACTGGTTTGAACTGTTCTTGTATTTGCATTTTCTCCAACTTATTCAATCATAAGCAATTACACTTTTACAGTCCTAAAATGGCTTCATTATACAAACAAATCCACGACCACATTTTCAGGCAGCAATTTGTGGGGAAATATAGAAGAACTACTAAAGAGAGAGTAGCATCCAAATTGACAATATTGGGTGGGATAAACATAATTCTTGCGGCAATATCTTTTTATACCTTTTATATGGTGGATGAAAGTAGAATTGTTTATGGAATGGATGGTACTTCTGGAGAACCAAACGAGATAATCACCAATATTTTCTTGAAAAAAGGCAAAACTTTTATGTATATTCAGTTGGAATATACACAGGCATACCTGAAATATTCTAAAAGCATCAGTTTTGATCAATTGAAGGGAGAAAATTCTCCAGTCTCATCAAGTATATCTGCCCCATTCGCAGAAAGAAATGGCAAACCAATTTATCCTGCTGGAGAGCTACCGGATTCTTTTTTTCAGGATTGGATTGATATCGAGGGAGTAGAACTGTCTCAAGATAATATTTCCTATAACAAAGACGATATTAAACCAACAGAATACACTGCAAGTGAAATTGAGATTCCACATTCTTGGACACTTGACACAAACAAAGGGACCAAGCCACTTAATTTTACAGATTCAAGATCTAAGCTTCCTATTCTGAATGAAAGATTCGCAAATTGGATTTACCTGAGCACATTTCCCAACTTTAAAAAACTCTGGGGTATAATTCATGCTGAGGAATCCAAATTCTATAAGATCAGCATTAAGTCAATTACCGATGTGAAAAAACAGCTGATTTTTACCGAGGGGAGTTGGCTGGGGATTAAGAACTACTATATGTCTGCAGCATTTGCATTCGTTGGATTTTCCCTGCTTTTTGGTGCATATTACTTGCATTTGATGTAAATGTTCAATAAACTCATTCTTACTGAACTTTTAAGAATATTACACTCTAGTAAGTTAGCCGGTAGTAACTGATATGATTGTGAGAAAACCTGGATAAGTGGTTAACTGAGTCCTTCTAGACTTTGAAATTCACCAGGATGGTTTTATTTGTTTGCCATTTGTTTCCTTAAAACATATTGTTTTTCTTGTTTTATTCCAAATTCATTTTGTGCGAAACAACATAACAATGGTTGAGTACGAATCACAGGACTTAAAAAGAATGATTATGGCGATAGAGCATGAATCTAAAGAAGCCGTGAGAAAGATAAATGAGGAGTCTATGGCAATTTACAAAAGTGAAAAACAGATGCTCATCAAGCAGGAAACCGACCGGTTAACAATGGAATTTAACCTAAAAAAAACCTCAATAAAGAAGGATTTTATGGTTAAGGAGGTGACTATAAGAAATGAGATCAGCAAACGATTCCAAACAGCAAGAATGAATAAAGTTGAAGAAATATTTAGCTATGTGAGGGATTTGCTAGCTGGTTCTTCTTCTGAGAATTTAATAGAGAATACAATTGCCAAAATGGATATCGACGATCCATCGAAGTACATAGCATTTTGCAAGCCAAAAGATGTGCCTTTGGTGGAAAAGCATTTTTCAGGAGAGATTAGAACAATTCCATCTATTTGCATGGGCGGATTCATAATTTGCTCCAGAGATGGGAAGATAATCTGCGACAATTCATTCCAAACAAGAATAGATATATTTAGGGAATCGCATCTGAAAGAGCTCAATAAAATAGTTTGAAGAACTCTACTGTTAGCATATTCAAGTGGTATGTGTCAATCAATTTATTCACCATAAATATCCTCAAATTAATAGATATTGTGGGCTGGTAGGCAATAGTCTGCACTTTCTTTTGCTATAATATAATTTTCAAATAAAGAGAGCTTTTCCCTCACATAAATTTATTGGCAGGAATATTTTTATCCCCGGATAATGAAGATCTATTGCTTCAATGTAAATGGGCTTCGCTCATTTTCAGAGTCCGTTGGAATGGATTTTAATGAATTTTTACTCCATCAGAATGCTGAGATATTTTGTTTTCAGGAAATTAAAGGATCCCGTTCCAACTTATCCAAATTTTTTTCATTGAAAGATTTCTATACCTTTGCCTCTTTCCATCATAAATCTGGCAGACATGGAGTTGCTACGCTGATTAAGAAAACTTGCTATTGTAATAAGTTCGAAGAAATTGTTTCCGGGAGAATATTGAAAACCTATCATGGCAATTTTTCCCTCTACAATTGTTATATGCCATATGCTGCTACGGATGAACCCAATGAATCAATAATGCTTGTTTACGAGATGTTGCAAAACTCAGTCCTGTCCAGTCGTGCAGATGTAAATTGTGGTCCAAAAAATCTATATAACTCCAAAAATTCTGCAGTTGATATAACAGGTAATAGAACCATTGTGTGTGGCGATTTCAATGCTACATACAACATGTTAGATTCCTATTTGTATAAGAAGGAGCTAGAAAGGCTAATAAATGTTGAGACATGGATTCAAAACGATTGTAAATCGCATCGTACATCTTATGGCCAACAGTGTCATGAAAAGATTGAAGACAGACCAAATCACAGTAGCTCTACTCTTTATGAGCCAGAATTCTATAAGAAACTACTTATCGTAGCAGAAGGATCTGACAAGGTTGAGAAAATTAATCCCAAACAGACAGAACTACCATATTATTTTCTAAGTGTAGCATCTCTTGAGAAGTTCTATCTAAGGAGAGAACAACGAGTTTGGTTTAGAGATTTTATTAAATATTTTCAAGATTCCTATCGAACACACAATAAAAAATTGGATAAATACACCTGCTGGGATCAGCGTCTTCGACTGAGAGACCAAAATTTGGGTACAAGAATAGATTATATACTGAACAGCTTTGATATAGAGTGCTTGGGCAGCGAGATTCACGATGATGTTCAGGGATCCGATCATTGCCCCATCACTGCAGAGTTTAAAATAGAAATATATGAAAACAAGCTTGACAACTTGGTCAAGACTAAAAACAATCTATTAGATTTCTTTAAGAAAAAACAATAACCAAGAGTTAATGTGGAATGGTATCCTGATTTTTAAGACAAAATTAGCAATCCAAGAAAATCTGCTATGAATATCATACGATTCATGAACATATTATCAACAAATACACTTTTCCCCAAATTTCAGTCCAATTTATTTAAGCAACTCTGTAATTCTTAAATTAAGACTGTTAATCATGGGCTTAGAACATGTGAAGACTACAAATATCTCTGTTTCAGCCTCAGCAACTATCCCCATGGATTTTACTTCTCCATTAATTGGTCCATTTGAAATATATACAAACGAGTATTTTCCAGTTTCAAACTCATCGACATTACAGAATATAAATTCCCCTCCCATATACCTGAAATGAGAATATCCATTTTCATTATCTCCCTTTACAGTTTGTTCTAATATTTTTTTAAAATATCCTGTCTCTAGCTTGTCCACTGTGTTCTTTCCAACATGGTTCCCCCCTAGTTGGAAGATTTCCACAGTTTCCGGTTCAAATTCTGCTGCTGCATCCAGCAGATCGTGCAAATCTTCCTGGCTAAATATTTCCTTTTCACCTGAAGACATTCTAAGGGGTTATAGCAAAATTATTTAAAAAACTAATAAAAGGAGAATGAAGAATCTCGGCAAAGGAGTAACTAAAACTGTAGTATTTCTCGAGAACATCAGAAATCTATGCTGTTTGTTTGTACTAAGAAAATGTGCTCTTTTGGAAAAATGCAGTGCTTGCATCTAATAAAGGAGAATCTCCCGACTATATATGCTTCAATCTTTACAATCCATTCAACAACTTGACGATTTTAGACAAATTTTGTTCTATATGTTTCCTATATCCTGAAGAAATGATATTTTAATCCAACGATGAATATTCCATGCCATCTTAGTCTTCTTTTCATTTCTGTTGTGACATTTACTAATTGCCGTACCATAGCTTATAACCGATTGAGAAAGAGTGTTTGAATTAGCTGTATAATTCCAAACCTTTTAAACTTTGTGGAAAATTCTGGTTAATCACACACTCCAACTATATTCTAACACATGTCCAACGAATCATAATAAATAAAATAGAACTAATATCTTTATCTACATCTCTTACTTGATCAAAGTATGGTTTCGTATTGAAACAGTTTTTAAATAAAAAATACAGAACAGATTCCAAATGAATTTTGTGCTGCCTACATTTACTATCCAACCAATTTCACTGATAGTTTTTGTACTTTACTATACCATTTCAATATCTCTCAGCTTCATAACGAAGTGGATACTATCTGAAAAAGGATATAATTTCCGATTTCCGATTTTCAAATCTGCGATTACAAATCTATCACATTTCTTAGGGGCTATATTCTATATTCTATACTTCAGCAATTACAAGGAAGGCTTGGCAGGAAGAAACACTACTTCTTCCAAAACTAACGATAAGAAATCCTCAGATATAAACAGAAATAATCGTAAGTTAGCCCTGGATAGCCATGGTGACATTGAAACAATCACCCACAAGACGAGCTACTATTCATTCTACAAAACACTCTTCTGTGCCTTTATAGGTGCCGTTGACACTGGAATAAGTATGTATATTTTAAGAAGGGTAGAGCTGGCATTTTATACTATTTTAAAATCCTCGACGCCGGTGTTTATTTTATTGACAGGATATGCATTGCAAATAGAGAAAGTGAATACAATGTCATTCGTATCAATTTTATTGATTTCAATCGGAACATATTTAGTAATTAAAAAGCCAGGAGACGTCTCCAGGGAAAGTATATATCTGTTAATAATATCTGCATTTGTATCTGGATTAAGATGGTCATTAATTCAAATGATAGTAACCAAAAAATGCGATGATGATAATAAAGAGCATGATCGTAAGGATGGGCGCAATGATGACGAGCTCATCAACAATGGCAATATTATCCTAAATGATACTAATACCTCTGATAACCATGGTGTCACACATTCCATTTGTGTCTCTATTAGAAACCTTTGTCTGCCTACTTCCATATTTTTATTTTTAATTTCATTTATTTGTGAGGGAATCAAGACTATTTTAGAATCCGAATTTTTTAACACTCCACTATCCTCAATTTTCAATCTATCTTTGTTTTTCTCTCTGGGATTCTGCTCCTTCATTTTGCTATACTTAGAGCTATGGATAGTAAAGAATTACTCTGTACTGTTGTTGAGCTTCTCATCAATCTTCAAAGAGGTTGTGATTGTTGGTGTTTCAATAGGAAGGGGCGATACTTGTATGAGCTATACAAATTATATCGGAATAATAGTAAGTATATTCGGGTTGATCATATACAATACATTGAAATATAAGAGATAGTTTAAATTGCGGAGCTATAATTAAAATACAAATATACAATCAACGTTTAAGACAGATCTACTACGTCTGAGTAAGTTCTTTAATGAGTTTAACTGCTGCTACAACATTAGTTATAGTAACTCTTTTTATACTTAGCCATTCTACATATTGGTTTATATTGTTACGTTTTCTGCCCTTTATTTTATGAACAGTTCGTTGGAAATTTCAAAAAAATTACAGAAAGCAGAGGAGTTAAGAAGAACTCCAAATTATTTCTTGAGATGGTTTGTTTCACCTGACTTTATTGAATCTGCAAGCATTTTTGAGGAAATTGCAGATTTTGCCAGTGACCGAAAGGATAAAGAGAAATATTTGTTGGAAGCAGCCAATACATTTGCACTGGAAAATAAGGAATACAATTTATTTAGAATATCCGAGGTTTATAGAAAGCTGTCAGACCTCTTTAACGAGAATGACATCAGAAAATTCACAGAATACATCCTGAAACAAATTTATTATTTAGAAAAGATAAACAAATACTCGATAAGCGGCCAAAAGTTTATCGAATTAGGAGAGATGTATGAAAATGAAGCGGCCATCAAGGATGTAAAGTCAGGAGATATGGAAAATGCATGTGAAATTGAGTCCATTAATGACATGAATATTGATCACTTTCTGGGTTTGTCTTCTTCTTCCAGAGCCTTGTTCTGCTATTCCAGAGCAGTTTCGGCATTCATCAAGGTTTCTGGATATAAGAATAATTTATTAAATGCCAGAAATAAAGTGCTCGCCATTCAGATTCTCAGAAAAGACTTAAAAGGTGTGTATGACAGCCTAAAATTGATGAAATTTGAGTATTCACAGCTATGCTTGGCACTTTTGGCCATTTTACTGAATATTGATGAAGATATTGATGATTTGGAGAAAAAATCAGAGAGTATTTTTATTAATAAAATAATCAATTCTGAAGGATCGGAGTGTCAGAAGGTTATTGAAGAGTTTAGAACTGACAATGTCGTTAATAGTGTCGCAAATCAAATTATCGATTTGTTTATTGAAAAATATATAGAAGAAGGAGAGAACTGCTGAATAACATTTGGAACTGTTAAATAAAGAATAAATATATCTTCCATGCAACTTTTCTCTGTTTGTGCTTTTCGAAGTTAGTAGAGGTGCTGTCTACATATATCGTACAATATCAGTAATTTTAACAGTCGCAACATCGGGAAGGAACGAGCCACGACATTAAAATTGTTTAAGAGATAAATGAATTTGCGCACTCCAGAGTATAATAGTTTTTTAAAGTATATGAACTGTTTTTTGTGTCAACTTTCTGAATTTTATACTGGAAAAATCAGTGTATTTTCGCTTAGTCATATGATTTGTAATCTATTCTGGAGACTTTAAGCTAGTTTCACAAAGGTTTTATATCCAATGAAATTTACTTGAACTAGTTAAAGTATAGACACAACATTAATCACCATTTAAGTTATAAATTTGTGTATTCTTATACTTAGTCTAGTTAGGATGTTTTTGGTTGTCTAGCCCAAAATTTTTTAAAAGTTGATTCATTGGAAAAGGACAATATATTTGATTTGATAGGGGAACTGGTGTTTTGCTCACCACTTCAAGTTCTACTCCCTATTTTTTTGACTTCTTAATATTTCCCTCTCAATTTTTCCTTTAAAATATTTATATATATTTTTTTATATCCCCAAATGGCTTCTAATAAACGTATTAAAGATCCAAATGCTCCGAAAAGACCTCCATCAGCCTTTTTATTGTTTGCTAACCACTGCAGAGCCAACAATGAAGATGTGAAATCTGTAAAAGTTACCGAACAACTACAAAAAATCGGTGCCCTCTGGAAGGATGTGAATGCTGATTTAAAACAAAAATTTGAGGATGAGGCAAAGAAGCTAAAGGACTCTTACACAAAAGCAATGGAAGAATATACTAAGACAGATAACTGTAAAGAGTTCCTAGAGAAGAAGAAGAATGCTGCAAAGGCGGAAGTCTCGACCAAAAAGTCTAAGAAAGAAAAGAGGAAAAGAGCCGTGAGTATTAGTGGGTATCAGGTTTTTATGAGGGAGTTCAGATCCAAACTCACAGAAGAAGACAAGGCTGCGATGGTAGATTCAGTTATGAAAGTGGCAGCAGAAAAGTGGAAGGAGTTAACTCCAGAGCAGTTAGCAAGTTATAAGGAAATTGCTGCAAAAGAGACCAAACTAGCCCGTGAGAAAGAGGATGGAGATAAAGATGATCACGAGGATGAGTCTGGAGATAGAAGTGATGAAGAGTAATTAAAATTCTTAAGAAAAATGGTGGTTGTTTTGAGCATATTTTTTAAAATGAAACTGTAAAGGGGTCTTTGAGAATTTATAACTGGATGCTTCTTTTAGCTGTTAAGCGTATTTTGTACATCCAATACCCAGCCTTCTGTTGATATCAGGCTGTATTCACTATTACACACCTGATAACATAGATTTACCAAAATTTCCACGGATATATTGAATTATCTGGCTGACTCCTTCAACCTTCTTTTAACTCTGAAAAGTGTGCTTTTTATCCAATTAAATCCATTTCATATACAAAAACATGTATGATTCCCCTTCAACCTAGCGTCTTTATTGGAGCAATAAATACAAACAATAAATTCACAAGGATATTTTAATTTTTGAATTAAAACCTGAATACCCCACAAAACCATACACTTCTATTAGGATACTCACATTATATTCCGATTCTAACTTGATACTTAATTTACTAACAATCATCTAGTATTATTATAATTTCTTTTACGCTGTTCTTTTGTTTTCCGTTCTATTACATAATCATCTTTGCTGATTCCAAATGCTGATGAATGTGTAATTGTTTCCTTGGGACTGTACGGAATGTAAAATTGGTCTCTAAAATCTTTTTTTACTTCAGCAACTTCATCAACTATTTTCCTTGCATTCATTTTCTTGATTCGATCTGCCAATGTGTCTTTTAGTTTAAACTTTGGATGAATTGGAAACGAATCTATTTTTTTCTTAAATTCACTTGGAACAACAACCTTTTTCCTAAAGGCCAAACAGCGTTGGTAACCTCGGACTGCAGCACTTTTCAGGTGATCAAATTCCGAAAAATCATATTTGTCCAAAAAGTCCTGAGGAATTGTTCCGATATCTACATCTGGTAAATGGGTCTCTTTAATGTTGAAAAAATGGAATACATCCGAATATGTCACAAACGAATAATTGTGACCCAATCCCCTAATTCTACCCACACGATGGACGAAGGTTTTCTCATCACAGAGATCATAACTTATTGAGACATCTAGCTGGGGAATGTCGATCCCACGGGCAACAACATCAGTAACTACAAGAAAATTGACACTACCATATGCAAAATCATCAAAATTGGCCTTCCTAGCATCGTCATCCATACTCGAATATATTCCTCTGCAATCGTAATTGTACCTAGACATTATGGCCAAAATAAAATCCACACTGTATCTCGTAGCTGTAAAAATTATTGTCTTCTTGGATTTATCCAAAATACTCAATAGAGCTGCATCCTTACTTTCACTTGGAATGTAGAAAAATGAATGTGAAATGGTTTCTGGAATCTTGTTTTCAATTTGGATTATCTTTATGTCAATCGGATCATCCGGCAATGTTGCGCTGAAATAGATTCTCTGGCAAGTAAGATTTTCGGAAAGCTTGTTAAAATGCTCCAAAAGTGATGGCTCTTCAAAAATCCTATCTACCTCATCTACTACTAACAAATCCACCTTTGAAGTATCCAAGTCACCTTTTAACGTACAAATCTCTACCTTACCCTCACATTTAACTCTAAAACTCAGTACTTTATAGATTCTTCTAACCTGTTGGACTAATTCTTTTGTAGGTAACAGAATAAGTGTGTTGGATCCTTCAACTGCTTTCTGGATTGCCGGAATCAGATAACAGAGTGTCTTCCCACTACCTGTTCTGGCGATTCCCATAATCGACCTTCCCTCCAGTATCGGTGGGATTGTTCTTCTCTGGATTGGTGTAGGATTCTCGAAGTGAATATTGTGAAATAACGAACTGTGGAGATTCATGGACTTAAAAGATCCTCCTTTAATTTTCTTGATTTCAGACATGGCTAAAAAAAATAAAAATTTTGAAATAAAAAATGTAATAATGATCATCCATAAATCTCTATTGTGTCACTACTGTTCACTCACAATATAGCGATCTCATGCATGTTAGAAACAAATGGGATATACCAAAGTAATAAGCGAAAAGTAATTTATTGGCTGCGAATCCCAAATATCACCGATTATCTTATCAAACCGAGTAGCAACTTAAATCTGATTCGATCCACTTTATTCCAAAGATATTATAAAATGTAAGTAAATTCATCATAAATTCTTTTTGACTATAATGCCTAAAATAGTCCTGATCAGGAATATTGATTGGGAATGAATACTACAAGGAACCATTCATACCACAAAAAGTTTCTGGGAAGCTAAAAGAAATTAATTCAGGTGTTCTTTATTTTTTATAACCTCAATATTCCTTGGTAATCCCCCTCTGTTCTTAAATCTGTTTATAATACTCATTTCCTTCGTTAATTTGTGCTTACCTTCCCTCATTTTTTCAACACTTATCTTTAGCAATCCCATTATTCTTTTATTCTTATTGTCCAAATATGACGCAATTAGCTTTGAAAGAATTTCGGAAATCTCATTAACCATCAGATTTTTTTCGATCATTATATTAAACAGGTTTAATATATTGGGAAGGGTATCCTGAGAGTTGAAAACCAACGTCTTAACCAAATTGAATATCTCTCCAAAGGGTATTCTGTGTTCATCCAGGTCTCTAACAACTAGCAGAATTGCTACAGCCTTTAAGCATCCATTGATCAACTCAGTATCAAAAACGGATTTGATGTTACGATCAAGATGAGACCTTTGATTAGAAGCAGATATGTGGTTTTCGCAGTTTAAATTTGATAGAATGATCTTCCAAAAACTACCATCATCTAGATCCACATTTTCCAGCTCTGTCTCAAGATATGATCTGCATTTAGAATTTCCCTTCACTAAATCCCTGAAAAATTCCACGAAAAACTTCTGAAGAAACTGATTTGTCCCCAAATCATCTACATGACCCTCTTTATAATAAACCGAAAATAACAGCGTCATTCTGTTCTTCTCTGCAGACAAATCAACTCCATTTACAATATTTTGATCAAATAACATCTCTTTCAGATTAAATGACTTTAGCTCTGAAAACTTAACAGTATAAATAGTATTCAATAGTAGATATGCCTTTTTCTGAATCTTACTTTCAGACAGAACTAGCTCCAGCAATCTTAAAACTAATGAAAAATCATAGCTCCACTTCTCAACAAAATAATTCATCAATCTAAGACTATTGTATAACTCCTCTGAATCTTCATTTAAATTGAGAATCTTCTGTGACAGCTCTACTGACATATCAACATTCGACAACTTGATCAGCTTTAGCAAGCCTTCATCAAAATCTGTAGTTGCATTTCTATAAAAATGCTCTATAAAACTCATTACTATTCTGCTCTTAGATATGCATTCTAAAATTCTAAGGCTTGTTTCTCTGGAAATAGAATTTCCTAATATACAATTTTCACTCAAATTCTTCTGATGTGAAATAATCAAACTTCTCATAGAGGCTGTAACAATAGCTTGGTGGTCTCCAATCAAACAAATGTATAACTCTAAGAGTTTCTGTATATTATCCTCATAATCTGTGCAAAAATTTGTCATGCTAGGCAAGATCTGAACAAAATATTTCATGTCTTCTTTGAGAGTTGACTTAAATAGCTCTATAACAACTGACAAGTCAATATTGGAAATTTTTTTGAGCACCAGATAGTGTTTGTTGATGTGAACTACTTCAATAATTGAAATAAACTGCTCCAATCCAACATACTTTATAATATCAACTAAAACACCACCACACATATTTGTCTCAAGAAAAAAATCATTCACAATTCTTATGGAATTTATATTGTGTGGAACCAAATGCGGACTTGCTAAAGAAAAAAATTCGGTCAAATTTTCATGGTTTCTTAATTTAGTCTTTTTCTTCCCATCCTTTATAGATAACTTAATAATTTCAACCATTGATTTGACACAGTTTTCAGTAAGTTGGGGAATATATCTTGAAAATACTGGTTTCTTCACCGAAAGTGCTCTTCTATAAATTTCAGATAAAACATCGTACATTCCATCATCGTCAACTAAGAGACCATCCAGTACTGTGAAATCCTCAATATGATGAACCTTTATATGGTTCATAACAATTTTGTTGGAGGAAAGCTTATTGGATCGAAGGTATTCCAGGATATCAATCTTTTCATCAAAATAATCAAAACAGCAAGTTAATAGGACATGTGCATTCTTAGACTCCAACCTATTCATTAAATTATACTTTTCCAGAAGAATTCTTTTGATTCCAGATTTTTCTGAATTTTCAATAAGAAATTCGAGCAAAATCAAACTCTCAGTGCAGTCAGAATTTAAAATTATTCTAAAAAGCAGGGAAGTAAATTTAGCATCGTCATAAGCCAGTATGCTCTTTGCGAAAGAAATAAATCTACTATCGACTACAATTGATGGTGAGTATATCAAAATTACTTCCAAAATATTCCTCTGAATGTCGAAGTTATCCGACTCCAAAATGGTATCATAGCAAGCAGACAAGAAAACCTCCGGTGCGTCTTGTCGTCCACTCTCCTTCAACGTATTTTTAATGGTTGTTATAAGCTCACTATGCTTTTCCAATAGTGAGAATTCAGACATTGCGGCTAAAAATTTTACAAATTTCAAAAAATAAAATAAACTATCCTCATGAATAAGAAAATTTTCGTTGGTTAAAGTCCAAAGATTGATTTCTATTCATTAAATTACAATAAGCATGTCGGGGTATCTAGAGCTCTTTAAAAGAAAATTGTTAAGGAATAATACATATTATGCAAATTTAGTGAATAAATTGGCATTTGTGAAGAATATAACAGCATATGTGAGTTGGTATAATTAATTGATAATATTTCTTTTCTTGCGATATTCCTCAATCTCTTTGATCTTTCTCTTCCTGACGGCCTCTTCATTGTCAATATTCTCTAAAACTTCTCTGATATCACCACTAAGGTTACGAGACTTGACTAAATCTTTGGCTTCGGAAATCCTGCCCTCTTTAACAAGCAATTTCGCTTTAATTTCCTCAAGCCCAGAGCATCTACCCATGCAAAGTTCTATTATCTTCAGATCATCAACAAATTGACATACTTGACCCAATAGTGCATTGGTATCAACAGAGCTTCGCTTGATTTTTAACAGACTAGAGGCTGCCAGGATCCAATCTTCACACATTATGAAACAGTTTGCCAAATTTTTGTAAATAGCATCAATAAATGGATGATTGTTGGTTATAAGATCATTTTCAAGCTGTTTGAGCAGTACTATCGCTTGTTTCGGATATCCCCTTTTGGCATAGCATACAGCTAGACAATTAATAGAGTAGAAGGACTCTGGATTCTTTTTTGTCAACTTAATCACATTTTCATAATCATCCTGTTGCAGGTATAGATGAGACAAACAGGCTATTGCAAACAGATTGTGCCCTTTTTTAATACATTCCTCAAAAATACCTATCGATTCTTCCGGATCTACCTCCATCTGAATATATCCTTGGAGTGGCAAAATAGGTGTACTTCTGTCCTTGCAAAGATACGAAAGAACAAATTTAGATTCTGGGAGAGCATTTTCCCTCAGTAGATCGGCATCTGATTTTAAAACCGCCAAGTTATACTTCAAAGCTTCTACTTGACTAGAGTCTTCACAGATATGGATGGTTTCTTCTAGTATTTCTTCGATAAATTTGGAATTAGGAACATTCCATGTTCCATCCTCATTCTCCAGGTTATTTTGCACCATCTTCAAAACAGCCAGGTTATTTCTTGCTGGAATCTTATCAAATGTGGTCGAATCAATAGCTGATTCTAGATTATCCAAAAATTCCGTGTTTTTCCTCTCTGTATTCAAGGCCAATAGAGCTATTTTTCTTATCTCTATGGAGCATTTATTAAAATCATAGTCATATTTTCCGGAGTTTACACTCAATATTGCATTATAATCGTGAACAGCCACGTAAGCTTCTCCTTCCTCCAGTGCCTTGCCCCGAATTCTAGACAGATTAAATCTAGATGGCAGGTATTCAGGATCGTGGTTCAGAGACATCTCATAAAACTGAACCGCTCGATCATATTCACCATTCAAATGAAATATTTTACCTATAATATAATCAATTTCTGCGGTATAGATGTGTGGATGTCTAAGTTTAATTTCTTTCAGAGAATCAACTTCAGATGTTTTAAATTCTAAATTTGTCAAAACTACATCAATACTCTTGGGATTACTATACACATCAGAAAGTCCAACCCTGTATAAAAAATCCTTATTTGTGACACGTCCAATCTGATCACATCTGGATAAATTAATCCACTTTGTTGAATCAATACATCCAATGAGTATTTCATTCATTGTTTCATACACATGTTTCTTATTATTCAAACCCAAATTGCAAATATCAATTCCCTTCTGAAAATTCGCCTTGGAAAATTCAAAGAGTGCACTTTCATAATCTTGTTTTATAAGCAAAAAATAATATCCCCTTAGTATAGGCATTCTTTTATCACTACAATCTGAGAGAGCGACTAAAAGATCAGAGGGATCATTTCCATAGGACAACTCCAGGGCGATCAGATCAATTACAATTCCAGCCTCATCTTCATTGCTAGATGCACGTTCCCTAGCTAATTCCAATAGAATTTTAGATTCATTGTAGTGATGCCTGTAAGTCAATGCAATTTCCCGAATTCGATCCGAACTAAATTCTGAAACAACTATGCTATTCCTTAGTTCTTCAAATGCATCACCAAATGCCAAACCATATGTCTTCTCGGATAGTTTTTGGATCATCTGGGGCCAGGAAAAATTACTAAAATGAATTCAAGGAGAGCAGGTTGCTGAATCACCAAAAACAACATATGTGATTGTTTTTACAGCTTATTTTACATTTTGACAGAGAGATGGATTTACAAGCATGGTATCTGTTGTAGCAGCATTTTCAACAGTATCTTTTAGTTTGGCGTCCCATTAAATTATTTATGTTTTAATGCCCTAATGCTTTCTCAGTTACAGCTGGAAATTAACCATCTTCTATTTCTATACTTCACCTCAGTCGGTGTTATTCAAAGAGATGCATTTGAAGATACAATATACAAATCCATGGACGAACTAGTCGATGAATTCGTTAAGGTCAAAAAACGGATTGATACTATGCTAGGGGATTTGCAAAGTGATCTAATCATAAGAAATTATGTTGATGAAGAACTTGCCATACAAGAAGCAAAGGAATATGTCGAAGAAGGAAGAGAATTCTTGAACAGAATTGTTAATTTTAAATAATTAAACCAAGGAGGGAAATATTCTAAATTTTATTTTTGATGCCGGCTTTCAGTGAGTCATAGAGGTTCCTAGACTCTCCTATTGTTTGAAAAGCTATTCTTTCCTTATGAAGATATTCCTTCAGAAGTATATTGGCAGTCATATCAACATAGTCACACTCTGTAAAATCTAATGTTATACACTCGTCCCTTGAAAAAATCACACGTTTCTTTCTAATCATCTCAATCAAATTATGAACATTGGTATAATTAACGACTTTTACAATTTGTATTGTTGTCCCTGATTCGATCAGCGATCCCTTATTGATATAGGCGAAATTTAATGAAAAAGTAAACAGAAGTCCAGCCAAAAGTATATAGATAATTTGGCCCTGGAAGCATACACCAATGGAAAATGTAACAAAGACAACAAATTTGTCCAAACTGGATAGTTTGACAAATTCGATGGCATATTCCACAAAGAACGAAATTCCTATGAACTGAATGATAAATGTCGGAATGAAGGTGGGCAGGTATGAACATATATGGTGTAAAAAGAAAAAGAGTGGTATGATTAGGCAACCTGCAAGTAATGAGTGTGACCTAGTGCTTCCCCCTGAGATATAAAATAGTAAGGATCCGGAATAGTTCAGGTTGCTTGGAAATAGTAAAGAGAGATTGGAAAAGCCAAAGGCCCTAATTTCCCTGTCTATATCTATATTTGCCTCTATCTTGTCTGCATACAGTGGAATGGCTATCAAATTGTTCAAAACAGCCAACATTGCTATGGAAATAATATTTGCCAAGTTTGAAAAAATAAATTTCACAGAAATGTTTTTGACATCAATAGTGTTCACCAATTTTCTAATGCTCAATGCCGTGACATTCTCTGGACTAAAAAGTAGATGATGGTACATAAATTCCCCAAAATACAACTTCAATATATTCATCACTGCTGTAATAAGGAATATGTAGCATACCAGATAGACTGGTTCCATATATCTCTTAAGTATACAAATCCCTATAGCAGAGATGACAGTTGAGATAGTCATAAATAACAGGCTATACATCTTCTCAGACGGCACATACAGTCTGTGACACCCCATTAATATCATAAGAAGTCCGTTACAAAGCATCATAGAATATGTTACGGGTTTTGGAAGCATTTTTATGTATTTACCAGCCTTTATGGAGTACAGAATCCTGGAACATATAAAAACCACAAGGGAAGAAATGACAAAACAGCACATAGGATTTGTAAGATTTAAAGGCTCATAAACTGTATATTCATTCGTTAAATCAGTCTTCGCACTTAGTTTATTCTTGGATGAAAATGTATAGCTGTTAGCCATAATCTGCTCAGCCAGACCCTTTGCCTCCATGCAGGGCATTGATATGAATCCTTCATTAAATCCCGAAAAGAAATAATAAACTAGCTGGGATGCTGCAGAGATAAAAAGATAAAGTGTTCTGGATTTACTTTTGTTCTCCTCACCCAAAAGGGTCGACCCGAATGACTCGACAAAAACTGGCGTTATCACCAAGTAAATAACTGGAGCAACCAAGATAGAACAGAAACCACGGATTTTCATTTCTGGGGGTAAAACTTTTCTACAGATCTAATAAGGGTTAAAAAATCATGCTCCAATTTTCCGAATTCGGTGTGTTCGCCTAATATTTCACGGGGCTCAAATAATAATTTGTACAAATAACTCATTTCCCGGTTACAGAGTCTTGGTTTCAGCATATATTGCAATAAGATAGCCCATGTTAAATGGTCCCTGTATTCTAAAAAGATAGTAGAGTTTATGAGAAAAAATTGCTAAAGCATCCACTGGAATATAATGGACGTGCACATTTTCTGCAGTGAGTCTATAACAAATTTATATGTTATAATATGTTATATTAAACTACTCCTAGGATAACAGCGTGGTTAAGACATCATCTCAAAGAAGATCGGATGCTTGCCATAGTTTTTCATTAACTGTCATACTCAAGGAGTATCACCCAATAGAGATAGATTTTTGAAAAATAATTTTTGAAAAATTTTTCTCCCTCAAGCATGTTAATGGTTCAAATTGGGAGAGAGGTTCGTCCTAGAGATATTAACTTCAGATATATTAAGGCAGCCATAACAGGAATAATAGATAATAAATTTGTTGTCATAATAAAGCAGGATAGAACTAGTGAAGTAGTTCGTGTCGATGATTTCGTTATGACCGAGGTCGTCTATACTCCAGAGGAGCTAAATAACTCAAGTTGTGCCTTCTACAAGATTGAAGAGCCAGCTAAGAAGTTGAATGGGTTTGAAAGATTTAAGATTTCACTAGAAAATTCGGTCAGGGATGAGTTGATAAAAAACTCTGGACTTTAGGAATAAATTCAAACTATAGGTTTTATTAGAGACAGTTTTTGAAGAACCATATTAATGCTCTGTTTTCGATTTACTCTGCCGTGAGGCACTCTAAGATCTTGCCGTTTTTAAAAAATACGAATACCTATACTTTTGGAACGAATATTTTATAATGTGTATATTGCCACTCCACACTCTCTGAGATCTATCTTTACTTAGCAGTCTAAAAACTCAAGTGTGGATTCTAAATAGCTATACATCGACAATCCTAAGAATAAAGAACTCTTTTACGAGTCTATTACTCGCTATTGGCCTACGTTAAATTGAAATAGAGGAAACTATGTATTATGATGAATAACTGTACATTTTTTAGAATTCATGTGTTAACTCACAGCCAACCAATAGAATATTAACTAGGAATCCTGCCTATTAAATCCATAAAATTTTTTATAACTGATCAGTTGTTTGGACTTTGATATCCATATCAGCTCTATAACGATCCATTTAGCACATGTTTCATTTTTAAAAAATACTATTTGATCATTATTTGAAAAACGAACTTTACTGATATTTTTGATATATTTAACCAAATCAAACCAATAAAAATTTAAATTACGAATAGAAATGTTTTGATTTTTGTATTGTGTTTAAAACCTATGAATCTATATTTTCCAATGGAAAGGAGAAAACGTAGTGATGTTCCGACACGAGGACGGCCAAGAAAGGGAGAGCTACCAGTGAATGCTAATGCAGCAAGTAACCTAAGTAAGATTAGGCGCATACATGAGCTTTTTGAGAGTAGAATGCAAAGCAGGGACAAAACTAAGATAAACAGTAGTGCTAGTTCGGCTGAACTGTCATCAACTACCAACAATACTGTCTGCAGTCCTTTTGTTAAGTTGGACAATAGTTTCAATCAAGTAGAAAAGAATAGCAACTTCACTCAGTATTCGAAATATCCAAAAATCAGTAGAAATTTTTTATGCAATGAATTATCGGACACATACAAGCAATGTACACAAGATAATCCCTCAAGCACGACCATAGCAAATATTGGTACCCTACAACCAAATTTAACGAACCAGCTTCAATTTTCACAAATTAATAACAGTCCAAGCAAATTCGATGAGACTAGGGATTTTCAAGAAATTGAAGATTTCACTGGCTTGAATACTAGAACACTCCAGAATAGTGATTCTGATCAGCAATCTAATCATACATCACATGACATCACCACCGATACCCACAGATTAAATCTAACTCCATTGAGTGATTTAGATCGAATCTTGAACACCGAGTTTGATAATATTATTTTTCAACACAATATCTTCCCTGATGAGAATTTAATATTTATCGAGCCGAGCTCACAGAATATTGTTTCTGGTTGTTTCAGAGACAAAACACACAGTGAGGACAATAAATGTACAATAAACTTCGAAACGATGTTTCAAGAAAACAATGAGTATTTAACAGACATTATGAAACAGGAAATAAATATGCGTGACAGTACCGTTAGTAGTGAGATAATTGGTGATAGATTCCCCAATAATAGCTCACATATCAATAGGGCAACAAATTTACAAGATTCAATGAACAGGATTCATGATGCAGATTCCACATACGAAAATAACTTCAGGACTAACACCATTCAGGAGAAGTTGGATGAAATAAAAAGTGGAAAGGAATTACAAAGAGTAACCAGTACTGAACGGGACTTTAGACTAGGAAGCAAGCTACAAGATTGTGAGAAGGCAAAAAACTCCGAAGATCCGATGTCATGGATAAGAAGTAATAACTTTCAAGAAGAGCAAAATAATTCCAAGGAGATAAAATTTTCGGAGCATTTCGATTTTGGTGATGGGTATGAAGATTCAACGAAGTATATTAATGATCAGTTGGAGAAGTTCCATTGTAATATAAGCAATTACAATTGTGGAACAAGCAACTACCTGGATACTACAAACTCAAATGATAGTTCTAACAGGATATGCCTTGGAGATCTTCTTGGAAATAATCCTGTAGATAATGCATACAACAAAAAATCAGGCAGCTTCAATCCGTATGAATTTGCCTCATCTACAAAGTCCTCCAATCAATCACCAAACAATCGATCAATTGAAGATTGGAATCTCAGCAACTACTCAAGAGGTTTAACTCATGAATTAGATAACTATCATCCGCTGTTAAATTCGAATATCCGTATTAATAACCCTATTAATTCCTCAAATATAAATTCATCAAGCCAATTGATGAAAAATGCTACAAGTTCTTTGCAGTCTACATTCCGTAATAACACCTTGTATAGAAGTCCAGAAAAAATAGGGAGGGAGATGAATACTCCCTGGCTGAATAGAAAAAGAAGACGTAGTGGCCCCATGGTTTATGGTAATGCGACAGCAAATAAGGAATCTTTTGGGATGGAACATCCCTCCAAATACTCTTCATACGATTATGTTTGTGGAATTGATAGACCTGAATCAATTGTTCACTTTAGGGAAAATAACCTGTCCCTGCCTTCCATTCTAAACGGAACTAATCCGTTGGGGAAATCAGACAAGGGCGTAATAGACTATTTTAGAAAGGAAGTCAGACAGCTCGATATGAACAATGTGACAGTCTACCAGTTAAAGTGCATCATGAAGGAGTTCGGGCTTAACTATACAGGGAAAAAAAACGAACTGATCGAAAGAATTAGAGAAATCGAAAGAAAAATCGCAATCAGAGAGGAGGGACAGGCAAATGAAAACAGTGATACCGATAGAATCGTTAAACGTCCACCAATCAGGGTTCCACAAAAAAGTACATCCAAAATAGAGGGAATCCCGCTTCAAAATAATTCCAATGTTTTCTCCATGGACCAGTATTTCTTCTGACCACCTAGTGTATTAAGAATATGTAATAAATTAATTAAACATAGAGACATCAAGACTTCAAAATAGTTTACGTAATAATATAATTTATAAATGCTTTGCCATTAAACAGAACAGCCAATCTTAGATTTCCCGGAAAGTGTTGTTTCAGGTTACCATTTGTCATATGCTTCTTGATGATCCAGTTATTCAGACAGTATTACCCATACCTTTGAGAAAGGTATTTATTTGAATGCTTTACCAATCTTGGACTTACCGGGAAGCACATTTACGTATTCTTGAACTCCAATTGAGCGAACAAACTTCTCTTCAGGACGATTTTCGGCAATTTTACAAAATTGTTCAATGATGGCCTGAGCAATCTTTTGCTTCTTTTCAGACCCTGGACACAGCCTAACTGCATAGCGGTAATTCTGTAATAAACTCCATGGCCCACTCATGGGCATGGCATGCAAAATATTATCAGAATTTTCAGGATTGGAAACAAAGTCCAAGATATTCTCCGAATCTTCTAGTTTGAATACAATTCCCAGGCCATATTCTAATTTGTAAGGATATAGATAGTTTTTCTTTCCCTTAATCACAAACCCACCTTTTGCAAGAAATTCACCTGAAGGAGCTGTCTTGGACACTTGGTCAGGGGAAACATAGAAGACATCCTTAATAATTCCTTCATCCCAGCATTTTGACATACAGAGTGACATGTATGAGGCTTGCTTAAATGTTTCGTCAGAACCTCCCTTGCATATCACTGAACTCGCCCCATGGACATCACAATGAAAATACGTGTCTGTAGGATCCATGTGCTTTTTAACAATGATGTCATTCTCTTGAGCATTCCTTCCACCAATAACTAAATTCCCTTCTGAACTTATAAAAAAATGATATTTTTCGAACCAGTATGGAACCCTGTTCTGAAGTGGTACTGCCACTTTCTTAGGTCTCATCTTTTTGACAATATTTTCAATCGCGACATATGTCTTCAGGGATTTGTCCACAAGCTTCTTCTTACTTCTATACATCTCTGCAATATTGGCATTCACCGAGAGATTGAGTTTCATTTCTATCAAATTATCACATACGTTAAACAATCCCTTTTTTGCCTTCAGATCATAATGTACAATTGATTTCGCAACCGGGTTGTCGGCTGATTTCTCCAACTTATAAAAATGATCAAAAGTTTGCCACTTGACCTTATTTTTGTAAACTGAATCAAATATTTGCAGTATTTCCTCAACCGATTCTTTATTTTCTTCGACAACATCGATATTGCCTTGGATTGACTCAGCCTGTAGGTTCAGCTCTGAAATATAGTTCTCCTGGGCCTTTCTGATTCTATCTGATTTCGGAATTTTGGATTTATTAGATTTTGTAGATGTCGATAGCTTGATTCTATTGTGAAAGAAAAACTCAGCTGCTTGGTTCATTGACTTAAAGTGTAGGGATGTGATCTTCTTATTTCCCGATGTAACCTTTTCAATCATACTTTGTACCTCATCAAAACTTAGTAATTTGATGGCATTTGATGATCTGGAGCTATCACATGTGGATCTTAATGCTAACTCACTGACTCGTTTTAAGACAGATGCGCCAATCAGATTTCTTCCTTCAGAATCACTCTCCTCTTTGTTTACAAATGACCCAGAATCCACAGCGGTAGATCCTGTTATTTTCTCTTCATCCTCCAATTCCACAATTTTCATATCTGATGAATCCAATAAACACTCCTTCTTATTCTGTTCATTTGAAAAACCATCTAATTCAGGCAGTTTAAGGCCATTGCTGTCAGTTTCAAAAGAAAAGATTTCATTTGGCTTTCTATTCTTCAATTTTATTTCCCCAAAGTTCCCAATCTCTTCAATCTCTTTTTCCAGGTTTCTAAAAAAATCCTCAACTTCTTTTCTAAAATTGTTATTCTTTAAGGTATTCATGCAACGATCCAAGGCGTCACCATTTAAATCACGACCAACATCTTCAGCTGGCAACATATGGCTCACCATTCTTCGCATCGTCTTTTCAATAAACTCCCTCTCAAAGGGCATCATCTGAAATAAGTCCGAAGCCCTAAATTCATCAAAGGTAAATCGGAGCTCAATCTTGTTCCAGATATACTTTGAGCCCTTGACTATCTGTAGGTTTTCCACGGGCCTATGAATCTCCAAAATTATGTCATTTTCGTCCAAAATCATAATATTTCCGATACTGAAAAACTCGAAAACAATTTTATACCGTGAAATGTCAATTACAACAACCCTGTCATATGAGTACTGATATATGTCCAAGATTTTAGCATGACGACATTTCTCTCGTAGCTTTTTACAGAAATGATTTATCTCAGTATCATAGCTTGTTGTTAGATGCAGCCTGGCTCCTGGTTCAACAAGCAATACATCTTTGGTAGACATTTTGAAGTATACAACCCTTTGAGAAGTGCTGTAGATGTTTTGGATGAACTTATTCATCAACACACCTCTCAGCTCATTTACAATTGCATGAATGTCCAAAATGGTAAATCTCTGTTTCATAAAAGAAGGGTGCAGAAACAATTCTTTTTATTATTCTATTCTGAAAAACACGGACTCTAGAATGCCTCAAAGATGTTGAATATGCCTTAAATTATTTTTTAGATCAGCCAGATGGTTTGAAATTCATTGAACTTTTCATTCATTAAACGCAGATCACTGTTTTGAATACTAGGATCAAAATCAAACTAGAATCTCTGTTTAATAAATAACAACCAACATTTGCATCAAATAGTCTAAAGCCAACTATTCTACTCAAAGAATGTTGCTTTCCCATCAAAATTAATGTTGTGCCTCAAATATTTCCACAAATCATCAAATTCAATATCTTCTAGATCATCAATTTTAATGCTTTGAACCATTTTAGGGATATTCTGATCGGCTATCTTAATATATTCTACTAGGTTATTTTTCGATGTTGGATCTATTTTTTTGGACAATACTTTTGAGATGCTCACATTAATTTTAACCTCCTTGATCTCTGTATCCTTTTGCTGTATTTGCTTTTCAATTTGATAAACTTCGTCGTGCAACTCATTATCAAACCAAACTTTGTATTGTTCATCCCAAATTGGGCAAACCGTAACAGTAAGATTACCATTGTTGTTACATAGCAAAATGTTTGGAGATTTTAGTCTTAGTAAGAACTTTTTTAACACAGAGCTATCCAATGGAATACTACTTACATTCCTAACCTTCTCATTTTCTAAAATTTCGCTGGAAACCAAGTATGATAAGTCTTCTTTATAAACAATTTGGAATAGCTGCTCTAAATCTTCAAATGGAATTGTTACTTTTATTGCAAACATATTTACGATCAAGATCTCCAGATAATACCTGTATCTCATCAGCATAATTTTATTTTTACAATTTCTAGGTCCAGTGAGAAATTGGTTGTGTCTTTTTTGGATTACACTTTGATCAAAATGCACAATATACTTTTGGGAAATAATTTCTACAATATCGCTGCAACATAGTAAAAATTTGCTCAAGCTTTCATGCTTGTGTTCAGGTCTATCGCAACTTTGCCTCTTATAATCAAATGCAATTCCATGTTTTTGGCATATCGCATTATTAAATGAATGAATTGGTAAAATAGGAGCTGTATTAAAGGCATCGACGATCAGCTGTTTTATATTCTGGAATGCTTCGACCGTATCGTGGGACACATTTAAATCTGAAAGATTATATGGAGTTTTTCTATTAAGTGGAGTTTTAAAAATGCCTGAATCCTCTTCTGAAGAAGATGGCTCGATTCTGGATCTAAAATCAGATACATAATATTTAGGGAGATTATCGAATCTGGAAGGTAAAGCTTGGGTTAAGCAGCTGGAGATATTATACATTAGGTCGTTCTTGCTTTCAATCTCCTCCTCAATATCCACATGCTTGGAGAACGATTCTTTTTTGGAATTTCCAACGTCACACCCCTGTAACTCCTTCAGGATGCTTTTCTCGATATGTCCATCAGATACGATAGCGTATTTCGGATTGTCATCAGGATACACAGTAAATACTTCATTTAGTACATTGACAAACTCTAGAAAATGGCAGCGGTGGCCCATCTTTGAAAAAGTAGAAAATAAATCTCCCAAATAGTAGGCATTTGTATTGCTGTCTGTGCTTTTCAACTCAATTTTTTTGGTGTTTCTCAAAAGTGAATCTTTCTCAATATTTATAAGAAACTTGAGTTTTTCGCACATTGAAGGGCAAGGAGATTCTTAAAAATACTTTGATTCCTCAACAGTATCAATTCATTGCAAAGCGTATGTATTTGTGGTCTTCACAACAGTTTATGCTTGAGCAGATTCTAAATCGTTTGGAGTTCCATGAAATCAGCCTACAACACCCTCAAAATGGATTCGACACCCGATAAGCTGGCTGCAGAAGTTTCGATCCTGAAATCAGCAAATAAAAAGCTGGAGACCGAAAATTTACACTTGCGTAGAAAGGTGATTTCCCTGCATAGCGAGTTAAAGACCGTGGAAAATGCTTTATCCAAAAAGTCTCGAAGTATTGATGCGGAAACACAAATTGAGACAAATTTTAGGAGAATTCAAGAACATCTAGGTAACAATGCTATTGGTGTTGATAAACAATCGACCGACGGTGTGTCAAGTCTTATCTGCAGCTATTTGGATTCTATTACTATTTCTGGTCAGATGCTAAGCTTGAATTCTGCTGCAGACGAAAGATCGATTTCACTGCTGCCATCATCCCCACTATATGCATTGGGAACAATGTCTGATTTCAGTAATAGGAGTGATATTATCGAATCGGTCCTAAGGATTCCAAAAAGATTAGAAAAAGAACAACACGACACAAGGACCAGCAAGCAATTTTTGAACAGCATTCTTCTGGATATCTTAGAGAATTTTTGTTTAAACCAATCAATTTTCTTAAGCTATATGGAAATATTATTAAATGAACCGCTGAATGGAAATGACCGAATGAAAGCCATAAAGATACTGAATAGCATTCCAGTGGAATATTTTAATGATTTACATGACCAAGACATTAAGCGAGTGCTAAAATGTGTGGTGAACTTCATCCATGAAGTCGAAGATCAGAGCATTAATACCATTGAAGAATCGAGCAGTTATAAAAACAATTTTCTTTTTACTAATCTGTATGATAAGGCCGCAGGTTACTCTTCGTCACTTCTGAGGTATTTACTGCGCCAGAAAGTGTTTGATGAGATTGTTAAAGCAGGTACTCAACGAAAGCTAATCAAGGAGGTTGTAAGAAAATATGCCAAAGATTACTTGAGTGTTGTAAATATTGAATATTTGAATGAATACCTGTAAGTACGGCTGGATATTAATAAAAATAGAAGAAATATATGTTCTTATAAAATGTTCATTAAGGTATGAATGCAAGGTGCAACGATTTGTTGGGTATATTGCCACCTATTCCTAGAGTTCTATAAATCTCATCACATTTTTCATATAAGTTGGTTTCTACGAAACAGTAGACGCTTTTCTATACAAACATGATGTTAAACATGGCTGGCACTGCAACTCCATAAATTTGTTAATATAGCGTGGCCTTCCTCCAATCCACATCCAAATACTTGTTTGCTTACCCTAATTATGTTCCATGGATTTTCTGATTTCAAGAGAAAATATCTCGATACTCTGTCTGCAATATGCAACAAGTACTCAGGAATAGATGATGAATTTGACGATATTATTGAAATCCACGGGAGTGAAGATACGCTTAAAAGTAGTTCTTACGAATTCAAGTATGAGTGGAAAAAAGCTGACGAGTCAAGTACAGACACATCTTTCATTGAAGTGAATAGAGATCCTATGGGAATAGATTCCAAATTCTTTGTCCCAATAGAATCGATTTCATACAGAAACCCTCGAAAATTTAAAGCTGTGAATCAAAATCTTTTTTTATTTGACTTCTGTAACTTCGAGAGAATTTACTTTAAACTGGTGAGTGACGTCACTTTTGAAGATATTTTTAATGATGGTCTATTGGACTAGTTGTAATGGAATTTCTGGAACTGAGATTCTGAATACAAGTACACGCTTCACTTTATCATTTTTAATATCATATGTATCAATTGAATTTGCCTTAAAAAGGTAATTTGGAGACCAAGAAAAACAAATTGATAACTTCATCATAAATGTACAGTATGGCACATGAAATCTGTCTGTATATTACTTGAACCGTGGCGCTCTAATAAAATAAACAGGGAAGTGGATGTATTAATTAGACTGAAGTATAAAGAGCACAGCTACACAAACAACAAATCTGTTGTGTGGATTGTGCAGTAATGAAGCCTATGGGAGCAGTTTCTTAGTTATGGAGTATTGATCTATTTGTTGAATTTCTATATGTTATGATCAATATGTCGTTTTGGAAAATAACAACTTATATTTTACTAAATACTATAAAACTGTATCTATTGCAGAATAGTAATTCTATGAAGATATTTTCAGGTTTTTGTATCAGAAACAATTAAATTATCAATATACAATTTTTTTACCTAGCATCTATAGAATACCACTATTCTTCGAGGGTTTAATGGAATAGGTTCATGACTGGATGTCGGTATGTCTTTTTGTGTGTTATTAGGTAGAATTATACATGTTTTATTCCCTATGACTGGCTATCTACATTGGTTTTGGAATGAATAGAATCATATATTAATAATATTATAGAGATCAGAGCTTGGTTTCACACAAACGTGTATGTTACATGAATTAAATAATGTTTATATTTGTATTTAAAGAAGTATATGAATTGTTAGTAACTAATTTTTTACGGGATATAACAAATAAATCAATAAAAGTATTTCATCACACCTATTCAGCATATGCTGTCCCATCTGCCAATACCTACAAGCATCTTGATGAAAAAATTTTAATTTGACTTTATGGAGTTGCATTTTTTGACGCAATTAATATTACAAATTTGTATAAAAGCATGTACTAAAATTACATTTCGAAAGAATATGAAGATACCGGCACATTCAATATCTTTTTTGCCTGTGCGAATATTTTTATTATTCATAAAATAAATCATTTGTTGAAAAATTTTATTAGTCATAGGAATGTTTTTAGTAATATTTTTATTACTCATAGAAATTAGTTAATACTTAATACTATTAGTCATAGAGGTTAGTTACAATAGAAAATGTAATTTCAGTAGCTAATAGACTACAGTAGCAGCCCACAATAAGACAAAGAATACAGCCATCATTAGATATATCGGAGCTTGTTTTCCCAGAATGTCTATCAATTGAATAAATCATGGCTTTATCCATTTCTCTTCACAATATACCTTCATTGGACCTTTCAAATATTTTTTAATTTCCATTTTTAATATATCACCTATCGGATAACTAACTTTCCTACGGCAAATATTGCACTGACTGAATCAATATCTCTCCGATTTTTAAATTTCTTTGCGGCTAATCCACTAACATCTGCTGTGTAATTTCTTTCAATATTCTAATTTGAAATATATGTTTTTTAATTTGTAATCAATTACGTCAGAGTTTTTATTAGGACATAACATGCTTCTGTTTGTGTCTCTTATCCAGCTAACACCTGATTAACTACTCTTACCAAGTCAATTCAAAAAGAGTCTATATTTTTTGATATCATTTATGTTTATTTAATTTCTTTTTTTAAGCCCTCGGCATGTGCAACTTAAGTAGCAACACCGCCACACTTGAATCCACAGAATCCAATGTTGAACTCGAAGGTAAAGTGCAGGCTCCAATTCAAGTCCCCTTGAATTCACGTATGAATATTTCATCCAACAATGGGGTTGGGCCGTGTCACGCCGATCCATATGCGATGCATTCACAAAACAGCCACAGTAATTTATATTCGGCTCGGTGCATGAGTACATATCCAGCGAAATTTTGCCAAATTATGAAGCCAACGGTTTCCCGTAATCCTGGACACATCCAGAATCAGCAACTCCTTGAGCCATACAGCAGAAGACCTCGCTCAAGAAGCGTCATCAGAATGGATTCCTTCTATTCAAACCACTCACCTGACAAGAATGTTGTAGAATTTGGAGCTCCATGTTTCTCTCTGAACACTGAAAAAATCGAGGTCCATGACATTCAGGAGTTTGAGGATGATTCCAACAACAAGGCATCAGGACATTATGGCAAGGTAGCTTCTGGTATTACCCTGGATGTTGCCTTGGACGATTCTTACTACAAAAAGAAGGCGTGCTCTGTTAAATCTAGGGTTGTAAACGATTCAATAGGACTTTCAAATAGGCCTCCCGAACTGGCCAATGATCTGGAGGCTTTAAGGGCTACAGGATCCAGTTTTTATAAGGTAGATGGCAGACCAGCGAATGAGTTCAAATCTACTTATCCGACAGGTTATAAAAAATACTGGGTGGACAAATGCTACAGTGGGAAGTTTGGGCAGACCTCCAACTTTTCTAAGAAACAATTTGATAATGTAGTGGATGATAGGTTACCGAGTCTTAAAAATCAAAAGCATAAGTTTGTTCCTGATTTATCGTTCAAAAGATTTAACAAACCACTGAACCACAACTTTAAGGATACGAGAGAATATAGGGAAGTGTTTAGGGTCGGTGAAAATTTCTTTAATCGGAATGGTTTCCAAGGAGCTGGTGGGGTAGGCAAGCAGAGTCTACGCCAGAGCATTAGTAAGGCAGCCTATACACGAATAACCAATAAACTACAACCCAAGTTTTTGGCTGAGAAAGAGGCAGCAGAGATATTGGTTTTTATGAAAAAGTCTTTTGGGATGAATCCAGCATTTTACTAGTCTATTTTAATAAACATTAAAGATTTAGAGGCTTTATTGTGTTTATGTTTGGTGGTATCTATGGTGTTGTATCATACTATTAGCTTTTTCCTCAATATAAAATAGATGGCTTCATGTACTTGCACATTAAGCAATCAGAGTGTTATCTGCTTATATGAATACATTCCCCTAAGTTAACATTGATATAATGCCTGCTCAAGCCCAAAACTCTAAAGAATAATTGCAGAATAGTTAAAGGATGTTAATTTAATATCTTGACTAGTTCCTACCTTGTCTAATTAGTTTCAGAATCTCTTCTATACTTCGGCCCTTATTTCCTGTTATATTCACAGATTGGCTGCTATTTAAACCTTGACCAACATCTGGATCATTTTTATCCACTAATTTCTCATCTTGTGCGGAAATATATATGGCAGTAAATGAGTCTTTAATCCCTATTTTTTCAGATTCTCCCACTTTATCTCCTTCTAGACGATCAGACAAATCTATTGGTAAATGCTCGGCATTATTATGGATTTTATTCACTTCCTGTGGATTAACTGTGTGCACATGGTTATAGCTTATGACATCTTTACTCTTTCCACCAGAAGGGTAGTCTTTCATAACTAACTCATCACAGTAAATTACATAACTTTGTGTGGAGAAAAGATCGCCATCCTTTATAAAAGAGACTGTAGAGTGTATTTTCTGTTTTTGGTCATCGAATAAAACAATTCTGTTGCCTTCTATTTTCACAAATCCATCCAAGAATTTCTTTCTTTTCTTAACAATATCTTTACTATAAGTGCATGCGTTCATGCAAAGGGGGAAAACCGTTGTAAAAACAGAACATATCAAAACCATCGATAATAGCACAGTATCTTTAATTATTAGTTAACTTTGGTTAAATATTCTCAATATCATCCAAAACATCCTCGACAATTTCATTTGCAACTTTTTTCACATACTCATCCTTGAGAAACAGACTGACATCAGATGTATCGGATTTACAAAGAACAATATCTTCGCCGAAAGACTCATCACACGGTGTACAGATATCTGGCTTTCTATTGACCCTTTTGGGTTTATATTTCTCCATATTGTGCCTGACAACTTCTCTAGTATCATCCACAATAGAGTTCTTTCTGGTAGCCTCCAGTGCCTTTTTAATATTGCTTCGTTCATTTTTCTCTGATTTACTTCTTAATATGTGCTTCAATTCTTTTCTTACAACCCTTCCGATTATCTTATCAACAAATTGCGACAGAATAATCTTTCTGCTTCTTCTAGATATTTTCTTAACAATCTCCTCCAAATACTCGTCGGAAAAGTCATGGTTTTTCGGGACTGCATATTGATCACCGTCAAATACACTTGAACGTAAATCTGTCATTTTACCTTTTGACTTTATAGAGTTATGGGAATCATCTCTCATAACCTCAATTTCCTGCAAATTGTTGGCTTCTATCTTCTCATCTGGGTTAAGACTAACATCAACTGTATCAACACCATGAGGATTTGAACCAGATTTTGATATGTCAGCTTCTTGGACCATTGCACCGACATATTTATTTTTCTTGATATTGATAACTTCATCTATCAACTCATCCATAATTTGCATAGCTATTTTCTGTACTTCTTTGTCACTATCAAGAAAAAAATCTGTTTGTGGAACATCAGAATTGTTGGTTGTTACACATACTTTTTTATATGTATCTATTTTATCAACTTTCTTACTGTCCTTATTACTCTTCTTATTATCCCCAGTAGAATTGGGATTTTTAGAACTATCTGCAATATCTCCATGTAGTTCACTAAAGTTAGATACAGAAGTTTCGATCATTGGGTTTTTTGGGTCTAATTTTTCGAATATTTGATCATCTGAACTGATCTTCACAGTAGTTTTAAAAGCTGTCTCATCCTTAGAATTAATTTTTGACTTTTTACAAGATTCACCGACATTCTGTGAATTATCCCTCTTCTTTGAATTTTTTGCTGTATTATCGTGCTTAGCCTTAATTACACAAACTTTGGTGGCCAATTGATCACCTTTATCTTCAAAAGCTGTTGTCGAATAAATTTTACGGCGCTTATCATCATAAAGAATCAAATTCCCATCATTCATAGTAAAAAATCCATCATGGGTTGTGTTTCCAAAATTTTGAGTAAAAACGCAGGGAATCATAAAGGGTTCTGATTTTAAGAATTATAATATAAAAGAATGGTCCAAACCATCCGTCCTAAGATTATTTCCACCTCAGAGGCATTTAATACGTAGATATTGCTCTTCAACAAATATTCATAGTAATACATCATTATTAAGAGACTTCATCTAACACCAACTATCATCAATTAAAATCACATCTTCAGAGACTGTCAATATTGTTAAAGTATTACAATGTTATATTCTTCAAATTGTCACTGTTCTATGCATAATATGAAGGAAACACACTTCTCATCTATTATCCTCCAAGTCATTTTCCACTAATATTTTAGCTAATGCGTATTTTGTATCGGAAATTTTTCAAAACAATTCTTTTACCCTTGGTGACAATCGAAAAGAGAAAGTTTTATACATCATCTTATAATGTCGCAGAATCGCATGCTATTAAAACATCCAGAGGGTCTTCTACACTGGACACCTTACGTGTGCTATATTTTATTAAAAGTGTTTGTTTCTGTGAAGCCTCTTAAACTATAATTTAAAAAAGCAACTGATTCTTATTATAGCATGTTTAAACGTTTGCAATGGCTCTTCAATAACTAATAAGCCTTTTAATTAACTCTATCCCTTATGGGCGATTCTTAAAAACTAAAAACTTAAGTAGTAGTTTATTACAATATACTGTGTGTATCTTCAATGATATTAAACTTTTTATCAAATAAATTACCTTTATAGATTGAGTTAGTGTTCAAGAGGGAGACAAATATCCATGCTTGACAGTAAAATAGAATAATTTTATTATACAAATTTACTACTCGCATATACCTAGAAAAACTTTTTTAACTGGGATCCAGGATGTTCTTTAAAATTTTTGGACAAACTTTCAGAATAATACTATTCAAAATTTTGTATCGAATAATTTAAACGTCATATTTACTTAATTTAACATATACACACAACTATAATCTACGGACAAAATGAATCATAAAGTCAAATCATTTAAGATTACTTTACTGAAATATTTTTTGCTATACAAATTATGATATTCATAGACTTAATATCTATAAATGGAAAAAAGTTGTGAAGAGCAGAAACAGCCAATTTGTTGAAAATTTGAACTCTTTAAAAGTTCAATTTTGTAAGAATTTTGAGAAATATTTATGAAATTTTAAATATTCCAAAAATTAAATATTGTTATTGTATAAATATTTTTAGAGTATCTGGAGGGCTACATGTTTTTTAATTCTATGATGTGTCTAATTCTAGCTTCGTTAGCCAATTGTGAGAATGCGGTTGAAGGTAAGTCCACTGCTAAGCCTGAGGCTGCCACTGCTAAGCCTGAGACCACCACTGCTAAGCCTTCAGAGAATACTAATGATGCTCCAAAGACTTCAGAGAGCGCTGACGGTAAAACCTTTTCTTCCAGCATTGGAACTTATTTTTCTGAAACATACAGTGCAACCGTGTTCAGCATCTCGACATATCCATACTTCTATCTGACTGTAGCTGTATGTTCTTTGGTTGTCATCTATTTCATCTATAAGTTATATCATATGAAAGGTCACGTAGCAGTGAAATGTATGAACTTAGTTAAGTGCTTGGGCATTATGAGTGCAATCCCCTTTGTCTTTGCTCCTAGCTCTATCCTTGGCTTTATTGGTGTTCTTTTCCTCATTATGGTAATGACCTTCTGTGAGGTGATAGCCGTGAACGCTATTATGAAGGATCCTAAAGTTGTACAGATGTTGTTTGGCTTTTTTGGATATGACTACAAATCTAAGAATATCTCTGATTCAAGAATATAAGTGATTAAATTATATCTATTATATATGCCTCTTATGTGTTGTTTTGATGTCCTTGGAGTCTTTTGTTTTAGCCAAGGTAGATGTACTTCTGTATATCAGCTCAGTAATATTGGAGTGTGTGTGGTCAGCTGTAATATAATCAAAATTTATGACTTTTGTTGATGGTTATTGCTGTTGAAGCAAATTTATTTATTGGTAGAATTAATTCACTGTTGCTTTCATTATAAAAAACTTTGCTGTTGAGAGTATTTTAGTTATTTATTAGATATCCTTTCGCATAGGCTTGTATCTTCCTCAATATGTAAAATATTCAGATGTGAATGTGGAAATATTCCAAATCAATATCCATTTTAAGAAGTAGTAAAAAAAGTTTTTTACAGGCCATATGATTCAATCTAGCAATATTACGTTCGACGAATATTGCAAAGCCATACCAGTCAATGTAGAAAATCCTGCATTGGTGCTTAAAGAACGTTGTATTGGTAGTACTAATAAGTTTGTATTTCAGAAGCATTTAAATCATGAATATAAAATAGTGGAGAAGAATATTCTTCCGGTGTCATTACCTCTTAAAACAATAAATGAAGAGGAGCTACTGGAAATTGAAAAAAAAAACAGAATCTATTGTGATCTTTATAATAATTCAAATGGACAAGTAGGATCAGATGGAATTAATTATTATAAAGAATGTTTACGTACGCCGGAGAAGGAGTTTAATAGTGAAAAATTACTTAGTATAGATAGCATAATATCGCCTGTGTTTGAATTTATAGCGGAATATTATATACGTTGTCTTGGGATCCTGTTCATCTGTGTTGTTCTATATAGCTTTAGATATAAGATGAATAGAATGTCCTTTGAAAATGACAATTTACGTCCATCCAACTATATAACATATTTGACTTCTTTTTTGTTGTGCATTATTGTCTACTATACCTCTTCTACTTGGTTAATTGCTGTTTATTTGATTTCATATTTAATGTTTCTTATGCTATTACTAAAGCGCGCCTCTAAATATCAAGGATGGTTGTGTATGAATCCATTCAAGTCTAACATTTCTCCAGTAAAAGACGGGAAGGTAGTGCATTCATTGCTAGCTGAGTGAGGAATCTATTTAGATGAATCTGGGATATGGTGCTATTGAAGCACTGTTCGTTTTGATGATTTGTTAGAATAACTTAGGCTTCTGGATTAATAAAAACGAATGAACAATAGTGTATGTAATTAATGTTTTATTGGCTTTGAGAGACAGTTTTGGTTTACCTTTAACTTTTTATCTATGGAGTTCATTGATCTATATGTCTTAAAAAACGTGTTTATATGGTTTTGAAATAGTATCTAGCTGTGAAAGAGTTGAAAATGAAAAATATGTGCTAAACAAACCTCAAGAATTTACCTAATGTATTAACAACTTATTATTTTGTGATTTTCGCCTATTATTCTCCCCCTTTTATGTTTAATTGGTCATTTTCAGATCTCACGGAATCATTTGTGGAACAACTTTCTGGCTTTCCATTTCAAAGCGATGAAGAGGCCAAGGTGCTGGGTGTAAAGAACTATTCTATTTTTCCTTCTGAGGAATATACTGCATTAGAGTATCCCTTTTCATTTAGGAAAATAGAAAGTAAGGTGGATGAAGAAGTAAAAGAGAATGAGTTGGAAACCAGTGAAGAGGACGATAACTATTGCAGTGAGACTTCGGTCAACTTCTTCCAATCTATCGATTTGGATCTGTATCTATCCATTAATGGCAAGCAGATTATTGAAGACTCTCAGATCAAGCTAATCAATGGGATGAGATATGGACTAGTGGGTAGAAATGGGATTGGAAAGACCACTCTTTTAAGAGCCATAAAGAATAGGCAGTTCAAAATTCCCATGGGCATTCAAATACATCTGATCAAGCAAGAATTCAGTAGTAAAAAGACAGTAATAGATTATGTGGGGATTGATGGTGGGAGATCGTTGCAATTGCTGGGCTTCGTTCCCAGTAACAACAGCACCACCAAAGTGCAGCAGCATTCAGTGAAAGCCCCTACCTACACCACCCTAATTTCCGATCTTTCAGGTGGTTGGAGAATGAGGGTTCAATTGGCTAAAGCCATCCATAGGAACCCAGAGTTACTTTTATTGGATGAGCCAACAAACTTCCTAGACATCAAAAGTATAAATTTTCTAGAAAAATACATCAAAAATCTCAAAACAGTCGTAATTGTTTCACACGACAAGCATTTCTTGAACTCCACGTGTGATTATATCCTCCATATGGACAACATGAAGATTACTACATATAAAGGAAACTACAATTCGTTTATTGATCAGTACAGATCAAATGTTGAAAGACAGATCAAGGAGTATACTGAGCAGCAGATTGAAATAGAGAAGCTGGAAACATTTATCAATCGTTTTAGGGCAAATGCAAAGAGAAGCACTCAGGCACAGAGCAGAATTAAAGTGCTGGAAAAAATGGACAAGAAACAGATGCCCAAGGTTGAACCAAAGATTAAATTTCGATTTATCAGCGAGGAGTGCAAAAGTCAGTTAGTAGAGCTGAGGGATGTGGGATATTCCTACCGAAATGGCCATTCGATGAAAGGCCACAGTGAACATCAGGTTTGTAAGTGTGATACTAGTGATTCATCCAGTATAAAGTCCAACGATTCTGCAGAATACGTTTTCCAACATGTTGATCTAAAAATAAATTCGAGATCCAGGATTGTTATAGTGGGTGAGAATGGTCAGGGAAAATCCACACTGTTGAAGTTAATTTGTGGGAAACTGTCTAACGAAAGTGTTATAGGTGAGTGTATAGTCAACCCAGACTGTAAAATGGCCTATTTTGCCCAGCACCATCTTGATCACTTGGATCATTCCATGGATGCACTATCATATCTGATGAAATGGTATCCAGAGGAAGAGTCCAGAAGAAGAATGAGTAACTTTGGGCTAACGACCAACCAAATGATATCATGTTTGAGTGGTGGCCAGAAAAGTCGATTGGCATTTGCCAAGATGGGAGTGAGCAATCTGCTTATATTGGACGAGCCAACAAATCACCTGGATATAAACACCATTAATGCTTTAAGTGATGCAATTAATGAATATAGAGGAGCAGTGATATGTGTCAGCCATGATATGGCATTTTTAGAGGCGTGTTTTGAAGAGGTTTTTGTCTGTGAGAATGGATCTTTGATTAGATTTAGAGGAACACCTGAGGAATACAAAAATAGTTTAAAAGAATAAACATCAGTTTTATGACTTTAGGTGTACTTCATACTAAAGGTAGTATTGGAATATGGTGGTTTTCTTATCTGAGCATCTGTTTCAGAGTGTCCGATACTAAATCAAAACACAGTTTTATAAAATAAATTAGAAGAAATAGCTTAGTTTTTCCAATGAAACCCTTGAAAAATAAGGTCAATAAAAATGAGAAAATAAATGATTTTACTAACGTAGATACTATAAGCCAGAGATATAGTGAGAATATTGGCGAAGTGGACAATGCGGACGAGATTGGGAGATTTTCGAAAGAAACAGAATATAAAAACCCAACCAAACCTACGAGAAAATCCTTAAATCACGAATTTTATAATTGTACTCTAGACCAATTTAGAATGCTCCAACTTCAATATATAGAGAAGAACAACAAAATATTTCCAAAACTGCCAACAGAAATGCTTAAATCTCTGTCGGCATCCTGTTTGGGTACAATGAAGGGTAAACTTCATGAAAACTTACTTGAGGAAGAATTGTTGTATATCTCTCGGCAAACTGATTTGAACACAAAGGCTTTCAAGAATTCCGATCTACCCAGCTTTGAAAACTTTCCACAGTTTCTTTGTGGAGGTAAGACAGAAAACAATGCCAACAGCAAGGTGTTTTCTCAGAAGGGAACATTAAATTTGATAGAGAAAAAATACTGTAAGGTCTGCCTCCTCTATCCCAAAAATCTGTTTCCCAATAGAAATGCACATTCAAAGATGAAGATTGATCTACTCAGAAATTTCGTGGAAAATGTGGAGTTGTCGAACTCCCCAAATGGAGTAGAAGTGTGTATTTATACCGAAGTAGACAAAATGCTTGAGTGCATATTGATTCTGTCTAATATTTACAGACAATCAATAAAATTATTAATGCCCCCGGTTGGAGAAATTGTGAAAGAAGATGCTAATTCTACAGGCACTCTATTACCTATTAGCCGGATTGATATTGAAAAAATTATCGAGCAAGTTGAAGACCATACCAACACAATAATGTTCTACAACGGAAGAGAAATTTGTATAAACGGAAATATTTCTGAGGTTAGAAGGAGTAGGGAGGAGATAATTACTGAGCTCTCAAAACGTATGAAATATTTCAAGAGCAGGACCATTGTTTTTTCAGATCGGAATGAACCTGGATTAAATCCTAAAATAGATGAGGACGGTTGCAGCAACGGTGTACGCCAGTCTATTTTATTTGGCCATAATTCTGTCTCTAGAGACACTGATTCCTCAGTAATGCCTGATGATATATCACAGTTTGCCGACCATGTTTTAAAATTAACTGACAATCGCATAACCATCTTCGATCATGATATTGTCTCAACCAATATTCATTTCAACATCGATTTTGTTAAATTCCTATGCATATTAATGTTTTATAGAACAAACCTTGAAAATATTTTGATCAGGTTCGACAGTAAATTATATCTGTACAGAACTATTGTCGAGATAATTTCTAAAAACATCGTCGACCAACGGAACTGTATCAAAGAGATTTCTCAACTGTACAACACTATTGGAAAAGTAGAAGCAGCAAATGTTTCAAAATCAACAAACAGACTGAGCTCCAAACGATTGCCTCTAAATAAGCTGCGCTCGTCCTCTGTGCTGTTAATCCGAGAAGACGATAGAATATCGATTATTGGAAGGATAGAATCCATTGAAGAGGCCCTTTCACAAACAGAATCCATGAGCATGACAAACTATAGTGTAGAACTAAATGTAGATCATGAAACAGCTCAATTCCTGTGTGGTAAACGATTTGGTAAGACCAATAAAATATCCAAACTAACTAATTGTGAAATCGAAATCACCTCCGGACCACAATGTAACTGTCTGTGTAGCAGGAAGACATCCAGTGACCCCCTGGCTCATCCATCAACTGAATGGAACGGTGGTCATAGGAATGATAAACTGACTAACAAAATTTATGATGGGTCGTATTTCGAAAACAAAAAAGTGGTCGGCAATCAAACATCCAGGCCATTAAATACCTACAGTGGGCACTACCACGATGCTAGCAACCACTATGATCCCAAGTGTAGAAATATATCCTTAGAGACCACAGCAGCGGGTGGTGCTCCTCCAAAGGATGGCGGCTGTGATAATTTATTTTGTAAATTCCAAACAGAATTAAACACTAGAACTATATTCACGATTACGGCAGATAATTTATCCAACATTGTCCAGGCATGTAAGATGTTGAACAGTGAATTTCCAAGTGAAATAGTGTTTTCTGTTGACAAGAAGTATCACAAGAAGATTATAGGGACTTCAGGGAAAAATATTCAGAAAATTATGAAGAAGTACGATGTCTATGTGAAATTTATGAGCGATCAGGAGTCTGTGGAATACGAGGGCAATGTGATATGTAAAACTCCAAAGAAGAATGAGACCAACCTAAATCTTATAAAGGATGAGATACTAGAGATAATTAATGAAACTTCTGTAAAATACAGAGAATCTGACATTTTCGACTATAGGAATGTATATAAGATGGGATATGAAAGGTTGTCTGTTCAAGGAGCGGAGAGCAAGAGATCTGAAGCAGTTAGTAAAAAGAAAAGGAAGATTTTGGAAAACTTGCCTAACATTTTTAATCTTCTACAATTGATCGATAAAGAGGATATGTGGAGATTTGATGAAAAGTAAATTATTTTTTAAGTATGTTTTTGGTAGTAAATATAGCGTGGAATATGAAAACTAGCAATTGCTATTAATTAAACTTTCAATGAATTATTTATTAGGAATGTCGCTACTCATCAGCCAAGGACGAAATTGTAAATGCTGAGTTTGTGTCCCATCAAAAATAGCCAATAAACCCATTCAATTAACTCGGTTTGAAATTGATAAGGATCATTTAGCGATCAAAAAATTTCCTTTTTGCCCCTTAAAACTTTTTGAATATACCCCCGATGGATTCGTATTCGATTACTTGGGAACATGTGTCTGCCAGAGATTCTAACAACAACTCTATTGAGAGGATGTCGGGTCAGGCCAATCCAGGGGAATTATTAGGGATGTTTTCAACCAGTTCGTCCATAAAATCAATTGATGTGCTTGTTGATGTGCTAACCAATAAATTAAAATTCCATTCTATTAAATCAACCGCAGGGTTGCTAGACTCAGAAGGTAAGACAAAACAGGACAACTCATTCACTGTATCCGTACTTCCAGAATCAACAAATATCAATGAAGATGAAGCCATAGGAAATATATTTATCAATGACAGAGCAGTTGAGCCATCTGACTTTCAATGTTTAATTGGCTACATTGGTAAAAAACCTTTTTTCTTTGAAAATTTAACTGTTCTGGAAAATGTAAAATATTCTATGGCGAGAGAGAACATAAGTGTTGAGCCTCTGGTCTTCTGTAATGAGTTGGAGAGATACAAAAACACACTATCAAGAAATCTACCTTATTTTGAACAAATTTTGTTAGGATTCGAGATTGTGAAAGAAAAGCCTATAATAATATATGAAGAGCCAAATGACGATTGTTGTATTGATAATAAAGACAGAAACACATCCCAATTTGAAGAAATTCAAGCAAAATCTCTTTTGGATGGGATGGTGCCTGGGCCTGAAACATATTATGACTCCACGAATAACATTTTAACCTTTACAGAGCTAGAGATTATTGTTACGAAGCTGAAGCAATTTGCCAACTTAAATAAGACGGTAATTGCTTCGGTTGACTCAGGACTATTCTTCAACAATGAGAAATTTAATAGGATTTACATCACCAATAGAAAACACAATATCTTTCATGGATCATTTTCAGAGTCTATTGAATACTTCTCAAAATTCTACATTGACATTCCATTTCCTGAATTTGATACATATGAATCTATTCGAATGGTTCTCGAAGACCCCATCATACCACAATCACCCCATGGGCTTCAGGGTGGGATTAGAACCAGAAGTACAGGACTTAATAACTCGATTACTGAGTCAATGGCAAACTATTGGGTTAACAATCCAAAAATTTATAGTCTGCCAAACTACACGACCGATTTGCAGAACATTCCTGTGAAAACACAAAACATTCTAGGAGTTCTTTCCACCGTTATATTAAAATCGGAAATATTTCAACCTTTGCATCATCACATTTTCTTTCTTGCATTTGAATTTATCTCATTTGTAATTTCAACTAAAGCAGATGATATCTTGCAAAATATTTGTAGTTACAAAATTGACAAATCTGACACATCATCCTTCTTTGCAACATATTTCATATTCCGCTATATTATAACCTTTCCATGCTATAACTATTTCTCTACCAATAAGATGATTTTAAGAGATCTTCAATCAAAATATTTTTCATCCGTTGATCTGACTGCAGCACATTTAGTAGGTAGGTTTCCTACATTTTGCTTGAAGACTATTACAAACCTTGGGATATTTTACATTCATTTTGGAAGTAATTTCCTTTGGAAATTTAACATAATCAGGCTACTGACATTTCATTTTATGATGAGCTCGATAGTGTTTTTGATTGATCTGAGTTTGATACAATACTTCCAAAGCCACATGTCATATTTTATGGGAAGCGAGCCACTCAACAATGGATTAGTTACGAATAGAAAGTCGATATACCCACATATTCCTATGATATCCATACCTTTGGCGACATCAACAATCAAGATGATACTGATTATTCCATACAGGTGTATTCTTCCAAAATCTGACCTTGTAAAAATGTTCTCAATATGTCTAATGTTTCTAGTATGTTTTATATCTACGGTTATCACATTCAATCTAAGCAATAAATGATTGGTTTTGAGGTATTCATTACCAAAGTTTATAATTAAATTGTTATGAGACTTCAGGTCTTCTACTGCTACTAAGATGCAGGTTATGAACGTAATGTGTTCGTGGTCTCTATTTTTTAATTAAATATTAACTTGTTGAGAATTTCTTCTTATTGACACTAATACTCCTCTCTAGGTATTCACTCCGGTGCGATATACACAAATATCTATGTTGGCTCTTGTAGCCATTTTCTGCTATTAAATAACACCACAAACTTGCCAATGATTTAAAGTGGACAATTAATTTGCATCAGTATTGCTCTCTACAGCCTAACAACCACATTTAATTGATTAGGTTCTCCATGGCCAAATTCTATTTCTAGTTTGAAAAATCCTAAAACTCTTCATTTGTATTTTTGAAAAATTTTTTCTTTTTGTTCCCCATCAATCATGCCAGTCAAAAGACAAAATCACGGGCGTCAGAAGAAGAATAGAGGATCAGTCAATGTGGTTCAGTGTGTACAGTGTGGGAGAGTTGTCCCAAAGGACAAGGCAATTTCCAGATCAAGTAATCAGCCCATCATTGAGGGTGCTTCAATGGATGATTTAAATGTGGCTACCATTTATAAGACACCAGAGGTGCCAACATTTTTCAATATAGACAACCACTGCATTAGCTGTGCTTGCCATCTGAGAATAGTCAAGGTCAGAAGTACCTTACACAGAAAGGATAGATTTGTAAGGAAGGTAAGACCATAAAAATAAATCAGCCAACGTAAGATTATTGTTGCACTTTGTTACCTTTTGCGGAGTCTTAGATTCATGTTACTTGTCTATATTGAGTGTCCAAGAGTTTTGCTGTTTTGTAACCATTTTGTTTTTTCAAAAATAATAAACCTAGAGGTGGTTCTACTTATTTGTTTGCTGGATTGAGATTTACGCAATATTGTCGTACTGAATTCTTGCAGTTTTTATCTCTCTTTACAGCTAATTATCGTTTGGACTGTTAAGTTGATGCAGTATGGTTCAATTTAATAGCATATTCACCAGGTAACAACCATCTAATATTCTTTGATTAAAATTTATTCATTAGATACCCATTAACTTACTTTATTATCTTTTTGATCTGTCCACACGCAATAGTCAATGACTCATCTCTCAGAGAGAATCTGTCCTTTCGAGATTTCTTACATACAATTATTATGGGTGATTCCAACACAAACTTAGCTATTATTTTTTCACCTTTTCTGGCCACTTTTATGGGCTTCCGATGTAAACTATACAGCTCCGTAATTTTACACTGCACAGACTGCAAGTTTATATGCATCATTGCAGAATATCCTACTGTAACTGCCTTGTTGACTTCGTATATTCCCAATTCTGCGTAGAATTCCGTAGTACTTCTATAATCCGTATTATCCAAGCCTACAAGCTTGCACCCAGGAGCAACCTCATCACTTAGTTTACTCAGCTTTATTTTATATGTCTCGCCAGACCTTGTCTGCTCAACTTCTACATCATCCTCGTCGGTAATTGATAGAATTTTATCTTTTTTATTAATAGGCAGGATCACATATTCTCCTCCCTTTCTAAAGTGATTGTAGCCCGCAACCTCTGATCCGTAGGAATTCTCTGACCGCACATAAAATGAAGTGCTTCCAGTTGTTTTTACCTTTTCTATGACGGTAAGAGCTGGCCTTAGATCTGGCTGTGCTATATCTAACGAGTCTAGATAATCTAAGAAGCTTGGCCCATCATAGTACTTGCTGTATAACTCCTTATTTTTCTGATACAGAATATTTTCTCCTGTGAATCCACATATTGGGATGATTTTTACATCCTTAAACAAAACCTTCGTAAATTTTTGAATTTTTGCTTCGATTTCCCTGAATCTCTCTTCATCATAATCACACTCGTCCATCTTATTCACCAGTACAATAAGTTCCTCCACATTTCCTGCCTTCAGCAACCTAACATGCTCTTTCGTCTGTCCACCCTTAAACCCACTCTCAAATTCATTTTTTCGAGCCGAAACTATCAATATTCCAACATCTGCCCTGGAAGCCCCTTCTATCATCTCATGAACATATAGCAAATGGCCTGGCGCATCCAGAATATTAACTCGAGTATGAGGTAAATCAAATGTGGCAGTACCAACCTCTGTGGTTTTGCCTTTCTCTCGTTCCTCCGGGTTGAGATCCATACACCAACTCAGATACCACGAAGCTCTGTTGCTCTGTATGGACTCATTCTTATATTTTTCGAGTATTCTCTCATCAATTAATTTCAAATCCACCAAAATTCTACCACAAATTGTAGATTTGCCCGCATCCACATGCCCCACAAACACAACATTAATAAGCTTCTTGGGACGGATCACAAGATTTCTTAAATCATTACTTAGGTTGTTATCTATAGCCATGAGGGCTGCAAAATATTTGAAAAAATCCCATAACACAAAAACCTCTAGACTAATAAATATCTTCTAGGGACAAAATCATAATTTCCAAAGGATTAATGACTCCAGAATATTACAAAAACATATTGTCTCTATGCAAACGCTAACTGAATAATCTAATATCTGTATTATACAGACCCATATAAATTTCTTAATAGAAAATAGTATATAACGCGGCCAATCTCTGATGGTTCTAATCCCAACAAAACCCACTAGATGTATTATTCAAATTAATTATGGTATAAAATATTTCAGTCTTTATTTGAATTTATTCCTTTATCATTTCATTTAACTAAGTGTTTTGGTTATTAATTCAATATTATCATCAAAAAATTTATTAAGTTCATCATCAGAATACATAAAAGAAAATTTTTCATTCACCTTTCGTATTTTTTCACGCACCAATGAAGGTCTTTCTTAAGCCTTTCTTCAAACTTTTTACACTTCTCCCTGCACTACTCCTTGTTATACTAGGTTTCATAATCCCTATGGAAGAATCTACTCTGTTAATTACTTCATCAATTTCTCCAATCATTCTAGAATATGCAATTTCTTCCGTATCTGACAAACCATTCTTTTTGTAAAATTTCTCTAATCTTCTCTTTATTTTCTCTAATACCTTCTCTAATTTCTCTAAATACTCTTCAATGTCACATCCCAACCAAGCTTCTATTCTACTCCGTTTTTCTTCTTTACTAATATTAATATCAGAGAACTTTTTTTTACACATTCTTTCCACTATAACAGTATAAACTAGAAACGTGGGCAACGATTTGCATAATTTATCGTAATCTTCAAGAGAAAGATCTTTAGTTTCAATAAACGACTCTATCAAGATTTTACTATATCTTAGGTCTTTAATATCATCTACCCCTTCGAAATCAGTCTCATTTAGTTTGAATGAATACTTGAATGTTTTTTTAAATCCCAGTTTGGTTAGCTGTAAGAGCAAATCCTCAAACTCCAGCAAATAATTAATGCCCTCAAGACAATCATCTAATTTTTTGATTGATGCATCGATAAACTGTAGGTCTGAATCAATGGACTCAGTTAGCGGCTGCGATTGTTCATTAAGACTTTGACTTTTGTATGATTCTAAATCATTGCAAAATAACTCGAGACTACTCTTAATACCTAATAATTTTTCTTTTGTCTTTTCCAATGCTACTACATCTTTTGATTTCTTCTTATTATTATTAGGTAAATCATTTACATTTTGGATAGTATCTTCTGTTTGTTCAATAAATTTTAAAATATTATCATTTATTGGTAATTTTGACAACTGTTCGCGGCAATTTTCAGAACGAGTATTCAACCATTGAGTCAATTCTGCATTAACAGCCTCAATAGCTTGAAAAACTAAATTTCGGAATTCTGGAATTTCTTTTGCATGTTCAGCCGTTGCTTTCTGTGCAGAGTAAATGGCTCCATCATAATTAATAACATCCATCACATTAATTTTGTTGTATAACCTTTTTGCTTCTGAAAAAAGATTGGATATGCTACTACGTTTTTCAGCAACTTTCTTAAGGCACGAGTCAGCCTCCCATTCTTTGGTAGATACAGGAGAACTGCTCCTCACAAGAGATATTAGAAACAGCATTACCATTGAGTTGTGAATATTCATCTGTGGGGTAACACCAAATTTTCTTTTTATTTAATTTCAATAATATTTTAAGGGGCAGAAATTAGGAAATACTCGATTCAAATTCGGCTAAATAAAAGATGGTCAAATTATTCACACCATTTCTTGTACTCATATGTTTCCCCTCTCCTTTTTAAATTAAATTTCTACTTACTTCTTTCTGAATATTGCATTTGCAAGAACTCCTAATACTCCATATATTCTGTTGTAAGATTGACTGTATTGGATTATTTACCAATATCTATGAGAATTTCTACAAAGGACCCTCAAATTTAATAAGTAATGAATAAATATCACCTCTTTTAGATAGTATTATCAATATAAAATTTAAACGAGCCTATTTCCAATCACTGACGTTGTCTTGTTCCATCTTTCTCCTGTAAGTCATTGCCTCTTCAATCATCCCCTCTTCCTCAAAATACTCTACCAAATATTTTATTACATTTAGTTTATTTTGCTTTTGATTACTTTTTTTAATATATTCTTCATAGCACTGTATAACAATATTACTATGTGTGTTAAGAACATTATCATTAGTGCCCGGGATGTTGCATATACCAGCAAATCCTTCATCCCCCATTGAGTTATTTTTGTATATTTCGGCTATATACAGCAGCGAATCAATTTCCCCTAATCTGACAGATTCCTTTAGATTAAATACTGCCTCGTTTAACTTATTATGCTTATAGTAAATTCTACCTATCAATTTATGCAAATTCGCATCTGATCTGTGGACAAGTGCTATTTGTGCATAGTACAAAGCATGGTTTAGAATGTTTAGGTTGTAATATGAATGGGCAATATTGAATAATGCATGAAAATGATTTTTGCAGAAATATGGTTTTGGTGTAACATCCGTCTTGTTACCACACTCTTCGCCACTCCTACTAAGTTTTGCTATTATTTCATCATCTCCATCTTCAATGATCTTCTCATCACTTTTTATTAAATATTCTATTGCTTTTTCTTTTTCCAACAACAGTTCATGCATCTTTCCAATCATTGTGAAAATAAGAGGTTTATTGGAATACGACTTTACTACTAGTCCAAATAAATCTATTGCCGATCTATAATTGGAAGTCGATGCCTCATAAATGCCCTTTGAAATGTAGAAAACATTAGAAATATCTGTATTGTGGCTGCTACCTACCTGTTTCTTTTCCATCTCCTTGACTAACCTACATAACTTTTCATTTTCACCCTTTCTGTATAAAATCAAAGAATATCTCTCAAAATACCTGAAATCAAGACCATTTTCTATTGTGCCCAGATTGTGATGATTATTTTCGAACTCTTGAGAAAATATTTTTTCAGACTTCTCATACTCTCCAACTTCATAGAGATAGGCTGCCACTAAGTTTTGATCTAAAATATGGTCAATTACACCATCCATATTGCACATGTCCATTTTGTTATTCTTTAATGCATGCGAACGGATTCCAACAGTGATGTTTTTTGGTTCAAACTGCTCATTTACAACCAGAAGAGCATAGTAATAGATGTGTAGTGGCGAGACCAGAGCAACGACATCTAAACCCCCTCCATCTGATGGAGTAACAGTCGAAAGCAGTTCAATGGCCTCATAAAAATATGGCTCCTTTTCTATAACACTCAGAAGTAATTTGTAGGCTGTCTTTCTAGTAGATACTCTTGCATAGAGAAACAACAGAAACGGATCCAAGTGATCTGTATTACCGGCATCTGTGCTGTCAATATCTACTCTAATAGATACTTCTCCATTGAATTGGCCACTATTTACCAAGTTGTTATTCCTAACAAAATTATCTATTGAATTGCAGCACTTGCAGAACACCAACCTGTTTATGTTATCTCTGCTATGCTTACATAGGAGTGATGAGTATGCCAAGTAAAACTCTGAAAGATTCTGATAGGTGATTGCTAGTAATGTGGAGTTATTACCTGTATTATGATCGGCAGTTCCCCCTTTCAAATATTCTGGCTGATCTATTCTGAGTTCATCTTTGCATTCCCCTACAGAAGCACCGGGAAATTGTATTTTATTTCTTAGCAAGAAGTTTACTGTTTTAGATAAATTTCTATTCAAGAAGCGAGAAAGCATTTAGAAGAGGGCTATTGAAAAAATAAAATGAACATATTTGTAGCAAAGATACAGAATGTAATATATTTGATACAAACCCTGTCTTTCCTGTTATCCTTATGTTTGTCCTCCCTTTTTTATCATACATTTCTGAAATATCAAAATTAACGAGCTGTTGTATGATATAAATTATAGCACAAGAAACCAACAGCATTTTCGTGAGTAATTTACCTGTATTTATTATCTAGGACTGAAATCCAAGCCATTTAATTTGGAGTTTATATTGAGGTCGCATATTGTTTACTGCATGAGAATTTCATGCACATTTAAACTGTAAATATATCCAATTGTTACAAAATTCCAACCATAACTACATTTTAAACTCCTTTTAGCTACTCTAAGTGTTTAATTTGTCGGTTAAGATAATCTTTGTATTCATGCATGCACCTTGTGTAACAACATTACCCATGCAATAATCTTTGGAATATCACTTCTTTATAAACAATACCCATCATTATCCCTGCCAAGCCACAAATTAAGAACTCAGTCAAGATACCTATCTTATTTTCTAGTACAAAGTCTACAATATCATTGATAAACCAGAGTATACCTCCAATATTGGTAGCTGTGTCAGTATATATAATAATTATGGAGTAAACAATATAAAGTATTGTCCAGCACGGAATGATAAATAGATTGTTGTTTGGTAGAATCAGATCCTGCAAGACATCTAAAAGGAAAATTGGTGCACAAACTATATGAATAGCATGGTACCTATGATTGTGGGGATTGTACAAATAGGATATAGAGGATGTAACAAATATTGTGAAGACAGAGTGAATGATTAAATAGGCGATAAAATCCGATTCCTTGTTTCGAATGTTTAAGTTGCTCCAGATAATCTCGTTAAATATTATGATAGGTACCATTATAGCAAATATAATAATAAACACTATCGATCCCTTTACGGGAATTAGGTGGAGTGTAACGCTTGTCACTGGCAGATACTCTGAAAGTAGAAAAGCCGCAGGAATTAATATGGACAGTAGTAGGAAGTAAATAAACATAGAAGGGCAATAAATGGGATCTACTAGAAGACGGCAGCAGACACCAGATATTTGTCGAACAGCATCCTCTATGCATGTTGACTGTATACATTTGGCGTATAATTTTGATTTGCATTTCCAGCCCCTCCGAATGTCAACAAATATTACAGATCAGTTAGAGAGTATTTTGAAAATAATCAATAATGAAACGGGAATCATTAGCCAGCTAAATAATTGCATAGACACAGAAATTGAGGCATTAAAAGAGGAAATAAACATATTGTTATAAGAATCGATAGACACAGGGGCATATATGAATATAGTGTAAAAGTCCTTATGGTTTTTTTGTTTCGGTTTCATATCAGAAACTGTTTTATATTTTCTATAAATAGTCAGTATTTTTATTTCCTATGAAATTTAGCAAGTATTTAGAAAGAAATGCAGATAGAAACTATCTGGGGAAATACCTAGAGTACTCAGAATTAAAATCGACAATCCAGGACAATCTCACAAAAGAGAGGCTCAATGTGTTTCAGGATAATTTTGAAAAGGAGTTTATAAGAGTGTTTACATTTGTAAACGAAGAGACCGAGTGTTTTAAAAAGCAGATTAGAGAGTATGAAGAGTCCAAATACAATAGTGGTAATAATGATCTTAGTAGTAGCCATAACTCCACCAATGATACTGGTAGCTGCAATGATCTTGGCAGTAGTAACAGCTCTACAGTTTCCGAACACAATTCTTTCGATTCAATCCAGAACAATCTGAAAGATTTTGCAGAGTTTATTCGCATCAACGTTGTAGGGTTTAAAAAATTACTAAAATATCATGACAAGAAGGCAATTGATATTACCAACAACTCACTGTACAACAAATATAGGAATCAATTCAAGTTACAAATCCAACAGATTGAGAACTTGGACCAGATCATTTACAATCTGAGTCGATTGAAATTAAAGCAAATAGAAATTAAAACGGAAAAAGAAAGCGGTTGCTCGTTTATAAGGAATACAGAAAAATATTGGGTCCACAATGAGAATCTAATGGCTTTAAAAATGAGTATTGTGAGGAATTTGCCTGTATATGTATTTAGTGAAAACAAAAATGGTGATGGTGGTAAGGCAGATGATACGGGAAACAACACTCCTTTTTCGGCGTGGAACCACCTGACTCACGATACTTCAGTCAGCTCAGTTTACTTTGATAACGACTCTTTTGACCTGTATCTTGGCAGGTTAAAGAAAAACCAGGGTGCAGAGGCAATTAGAATAAGGTGGTATGGCAAAACAGACCCCATTACGTATACCAACAATGTTTCTAGTGACAACTATGTTTTTATTGAGAGAAAGAAGCACTCAGATTCTTGGACTGGAGATTCATCCAAAAAACTCAGATTTAAGATCGAAGAGTCTTTGGTAAACAACTATATCAAGGGAGCGGATGTGTGGGACCATGTCCTCAAAACCAACGGGAAGGATGTGAGGCAGCTGTATTTGGAAATCCAGTCGGCTATTATCAATAAGAATCTAAAGCCTAAGGTTAGGACATTCTATAAAAGAATTGCATTCCAATTACCTAACGATTCATCGGTGAGAATTAGCTTGGATACCAACTTGTGTATGATTAAAGAGGATAACATAAATACCAGCAGTAGCAATTGGAGAAGAAGTGATGTGGGTACCGATTGGCCCTTCAGACATATACCAAATGATCAAATTGTTAGATTTCCACATGCCATTTTGGAGGTAAAGACCCAGAGTCTCGACGAATCAAAGCCTGAGTGGATTGAGACTCTAATCAATTCCAGCTATGTGGAGCATGTGCATAAGTTTAGCAAGTTCATCCACGGGGCTGCCGTCCTATTCCCTGAGATCATAGATATTCCATACTGGTTGCCACAGATGAAAACTGATATTAGAAAGGACTCGTTCTGTGACATAAAGTCTAGAAAAGAACTCGATAGTAATCTGATCATTGATGTTGAAAGTGAAATCGTAAATAGTGAAACAGATTCCCCCATTCTGCTCAGAGACAAGCGCATCTCCATCCCGGTGAGGGTGGAGCCAAAGGTTTTCTTTGCAAACGAAAGAACTTTCTTGAGCTGGGTCCAATTTGCGATCTTTTTAGGTGGTATTGGTACAGCCATGATGGGTATTGGTGATAGATCTGCTGGATATTGTGGAATGATGCTAATCGTAGTTTCTATCATATTTGCCTTCTACTCCCTTTTCCTGTACTATTGGAGGGCCGAGAAAATACGCCAAAAAGATGCTGGGCCATACGACGACCTGACTGGACCATTTATATTGGTAGGAATGTTTGTAGTGGCGTTATTGTTGTCAGTATATTTCAAGTTCCCTATGAAGAAATAAATTAATTAAAAACAATACTTCTCAGGTGTTGCGTGAGGTTGGTAAGATCCATTGTGTCTTATCACAAAATACAAAACGCATGATGCCTCCTATAGATGTCACAGATGGCGTATTCCGAAGACAGACAATAAACCCTACAAATCACATTATTGAAACTTAATTTGTATATTTTATTTATCACTTAGCTAAAATTCTCCTGAGCATATGTTCGCGCATACTCATTCAGTTTCTGGTATTTTTCGTGCGAATACTTCCTCTCTAGATTCTCATAAACCGGTTTCTTGTATATTAGACTCACCAGATCTTCAAAGCATCCCTTCATCTCTCTTCTTTCAATTCCGGAATATTTAAAGAACAAGTTGATGTTTTCATCCGTCTTACAGATCTTTCTAGAAAGATAAATGGCTGTGATTCCAATTGTCTTGTTTGTGTACTTCCTGAACTCCTCATTCAAAATCATCAGCTCTACAAAATACTTGCCCATTGTCCTACTCTTAAATTCAAAGTTATTGGCTCGGGAAACATTTCTTAGGAAAAATAATGGGTTGACAAAATCGCACCTGTAATCAACACTATGTAATACAAACTTCTCAGCCTTCTTCAGCTCCATGACAGAAATAGATGGCTCGAGCGATAGAAAACTACCTATATCAGGACACTCCACCTCCTCTATTTTTGCTGCTATCCAAAGACAGGATAGTCCTAACAGATGCAGTTTGGATACTGGAGGCGCTTTTTTGGACAGGAACAAATCTATAAAATATATCGACAGAAGCAATGTATCGCTCACCAATCCTAGTTTCAGATGTGCAGATATTATCCAATCTACCATGGCTGATCTCTGCGAAAAATCAATAGAATTCGCCATGGACTCACCCGCTCTATCAATAGACTCATAATACCTTGTGATAGAGTCTCTATACACCAGCATTGCAGTTACATCCTTCTTTTCTACTCTTAGATGAATTGCCTGAACCCTCATCTCATCATCCGTGAGGCACTTCGAGACAACTGCCTTACTGTTGTTCGTTTTCTCACCACTATCCCTGCTAGGGGCATTCTCGACATATTTGCAATTCTTCTCCAAACTCTTCTGTTTTTTCTTGATATTTGTTACATTCTGCAATGGATTTTTTAAAACACGAAAGTCAGAGACATATGGGTTGGTGTTTTTGGTGCTTTCCACCGTATTAGCCTCTGCAATATTATCCTGCAAGGCAATTGTTGTTTTAGATAGTTTGCCTGCCTGTTCCGATTTCTCTTCGTCCATCGGGGAAAAAGAAAAAGACAATTTAAGCGATTGTGAATAATTATTACGAGGAAATAGTATAAGAAGGATCATCATCTAATTTCACTTCAACTATATATTGGATAATACAAAAGTAACTCCAAATAAAATCCAAAGAATGCTAATTTTGTATCTGTTCATGAATTTCATACACTACGGATACTAATTTTTAACCTTTGTAAATTAAATTTTCTTTATTAGCATCCTATCGAAATATCTGCTCCAACATTAACTATAACCAAAATGTTCGTAAACATTCAAATCCCTATTTACCCCTGGATGACCACCTTGAAGAGCAAAATTCTTCTTTTCTACCTAATTCTATCTTTGCTAGGGTTCACATTAGAGCAAAACAAGCTGATAATGACAATAATATACCTGCCTCTCTTCATTGCAAATTTGATTTTCTACAATCTTCTAATTTCAATTGGATTCCAAATGATCGAGACAAACAAGATAAAAATTGTACCATAAACTTTAAAATATTAAGATAAACCGAGCTGTAATAATAAATAAACACATTTATGACTATTTTTAAGAAGTGGGATAATTGGAAGGCACACCTATAGAAAGAAGCGATAGTTAAACGTAAGTATATATTAAGATATATTGTTGTAATTAAGAATGTATTATGTCGTGGTACATGGCTATCGATTCAATATATAGGCAGTTATCCCATCCCGATTACTATAGATTCCCAAATCTACTTCAAACTCCTTCTAACAACCACTAAACCCCAAATAGTTTTAATAATTTTCATCTAATATTTTTCTATCAATTTGGCTCTTCAACTCCTCAAAACAATCAATTCCACAGACGTCCCTTATTATTTTCGAACTGGATTCGTAGTCAAACATATTAAGTAGATAGAATGCTCGATAGACCTCAACAAATAAGTCGCAAGACTGCAGAACAAAAAAATTGGAGTCGAACGACTTGAACTTCTCAAGAAATGTAGCAAAAAACGGGGTATTCTCCACATTTTCATTTAAAATGACACACAGCACAGAAAGAAGTAAGTTGACGTTGTCATATTGTAAATTTTCACCATCCATTGCATTCACACTGCTTTTCAATAGAAGTTGCTTGCTGTTGATCGTCGTAGGATTGAATATGCCGCTATCGATAATTCGATTAAATACCTCAAATGATAGACTGAAATCTCTACTATTGACCGATGCCATTCCAAATTCATAAAGGATTTGGTAGATTGACCTAGGTGTTGTTTCATCCATATCCATCCTTGCAAAATATTCCTGGTAATGTCTTTTTGCCAGTTCATAATCACCCCTTCTGGCCAGATACAGCAACCTATACAACGTATCATCAGTTTCTATGGTTTGTCGTAGCTTTATAAACTGAAATTCCACCATTTTATTCCTATAAATCTCAGGAAAAACCTTATCCATGCTTTCAAGCAAACTTGAATACCTACCTTCCATATCACCATCTTCCAACAAATCGTATGTTTTTGTCAAGTAATTACTAATATTGTTGGAAAAAATTGAGCTGAATTGATATGGACCATTAGATGAGCTTTTACCGGACATGGAAGCATTCCAATCTTGTCCACAAACCTGCGAATAAACGTTTATACCCTTATTAAGTATAGAGATCATCCCGTCTACATTTCGGTTTCTTAAATAAATCGAGAACAGTGGAATGATAACCTTTGACTGTTCAAGAGCTTCAGATCCATCCAGATAATCCGTCAACAGCTCCTCCTTCTTCTTTTCATCATTCATATCGAGAATAGACTCCAGGGATACCTTTTTCTGTACAACTTGCCGATTCTCTGACTTAACAAAATTGGAATCTGATACTGCTTCCCCCTGTGCTCTGTTGAGTTCTTCAAAAAATTCCTTCATAGACAATTCCAAATTCTTACTAGCATGGACTCTAGAATCATCAAACCAGTCCAGGATAAAATCGGGTAGTTGATAGTGCCCAACAGAATCAGGCCCATCGAAATAGTTTCGATACTTCAGTGTTTCTACAAGGAGCTTCTTCATATTCTTTTCAAACTGCTTCTGGTCATTTTTGGATTTATTTCTCATGGAAATTAACTCCTTGACTTTACCCCTCAGCTCCTTTAGTTTCTTCTCCTTCTTTGTAGTTTTAGTCGCTTCTTCAAACAGAACTGCCGACTTTTTTTTAACCTCATCCTTTTCCTCATCTAAATTTTGAAAAAATCTGGACATTTTAAAGGGCAAAAATACTCAATAAGAAAACAACAGACTAATTACTGAGTCTCCAGAAGATAGTTGTGTGAAATAGAGAATTCGCACAGGCTGGGGAGATATTCCAGAAAATTTCCTAGAGTCAACCATGGAAAAAGCTATTAAGAACTATCTTGGAATAACATGGTTTTGAAGTGTTTTGTACCCTTCCATGCTTTCAGATCCAACAGACTTACTAAAGGTCTACTTGAATGATATTGTCAGCGTTAGACTGAGATCAGGAGAACAATTCACTGGAATACTGGATGGATTTGATGAACATTTGAATGTGTTGCTCGAGATAGAGGAAAAAATGATATTTATTAGAGGAGAAAATATTATATTTTTTGGACAGATTGGAATAAATAGTATGTAGTAGTGCATGTGAGAATTGTTTTATTGACAAATCTTTTTAGTTTAAGGCATTGATTTCTTGATCAGAGCCCCTGAATAAAGAATGGATCGTCTTCGATGCCAATTATGATGGGGATTCTTGGAAACAGTTTCAAATGCTTTGTGAATGATAAAAACTATAGAATTTCATCTATTAATGTATTTTAATCTTGAAACAGCATATCCTTTCTTTCCGGTGAGTTCATATTACTTTCATCATAAAACATAAAATACTTTGAATTGCCATTTACCGATCTGCGTTCTGTACAGTTTGTACAGCATCAGAGAACTTTCATTATCTCATATTATTTTTCAAATAAATTTTTTTACAATTTTTTGCCCATGGCTGTTCTTTTACTAAAAGAAGCATCTGTGAAGATTCCGGAGCAATGTGAAGTTGCCTTGGAGAACAAGGTATTTAAGTTTAAGGGACCTTTGGGATCTCAGGAGTACGATGCTACGAGATTCAACTTTACGTTCTCGATTGTCGATGGACAGATCAAAATCGCAAGTTGGCACGGAAACCGTAAGAAGAACAATGCACTCAATACTGTTGCTTCACACCTCAGAAACAATGCCAATGGTGTGGTTACTGGATTCCGATATTCCATCAAGGCAGTCTATAAGCACTTCTCCATAAATATGAGTGTCGAGGATAACGGTAAGAAGGTCATAGTAAGAAATTTCTTGGGTTCCAAGGTTCCGAGGGTGTTTGATGTCCTGGGGAAATCAGTGGCCTCGATTGCAGAGAACAAGGATATATTGATAATTGAAGGAATCAACATCGAAGATGTCTCCCAGACAGCAGCAACAATCCAGAACGACTGTTTTAAGAGAAAGAAAAATGATATTAGAATATTCCTGGATGGGATTTTTAATATAGAAAAGACAACAATGATCCAATAAATATCATTAGTATAAGGAGTAATTAGATATTGACTTTTAAGCCCGTGTGTTTTTTCCCAGGAATGAGCAGCCCCAAAGCTCTTAAAGTAAGATGACTTTTGACTATGTTAGCGTGCGGTTACAACGCCGGGCAACAGGATTAAACCACAGAAGAAACCCGCCGTATAAAAAATCACATTTATTGTTAATTCGTGCTGATTGAATAAATATGGCTCTTATATGGCTACTAAAAGTTGTTTTTCAGCAAATCTCGTACTCTACTTGCTTGTCTTTCTGCTGCTTCTTTTCGGCACTTTCCCCCTTCTTTCCATTTGCAAAATTCTTCAGCAATCTCTTGTGGGCATCTATAAACTTCAAATCGCGTACCTTAGACTCTTCCTTTCTACTCAATATTCTCTCCTTAATAAATGTATCTTCCAAAGCCTGTTTCACTTGTGCAATTCGGGGAATATTTTCGATAGTTTCCAACATTGTTTCTCTGTTGTATATTTTAGGCTCATCTACTCTTCTCTCAAACTGGAAAATGGGATGGTCCACCAGCTCTTTGCCATACGCCTTTCTGGAAACACGTGTCCATCGAATCTTTCTGGGATTCAATCTCTTCTTGAATAATTTAAAGCATTTGGATCGGCAGAACATAAACACTGCACAATCAGAACGGACAAACTTAGTTCCATGTCCGGGATAAATATTTGCTGAGCAGAACCAACATTTGTGGATTCTCATTGGGGCTGCAGAAAATTTTTTCTGCCAAAAACTTTCAAACAAATACCGAGAATTTGTACATGAACTCATATGTGGCCAACTCGATAAACAATTTATTAATAGCCACTATTCAGCATTCTACTCTGCAGTTCTTCCATCACTGGCTAAAATTTGTCGCAAGACCGTCTTCATATTCCTCGAATCTATAATTAAGATATTCTTATCGGGCTTTTGTGAAATATCCTCACTAATTAGGTCAAAGCTGCAGCTGCGACTAAACATACCTAGCTTGTCACCACAGTCCAGAAGGATTATTGACGAGAATTGACCCTCAAATTTAAAGTTTATGTAAATATCAATCATATGGCTCAAAATGAACAGCATATTAATGTCAAAATTACTGGCTGGCAGCTTGTCTGCTGTATCACTACGGCAGAGTAAGGTATCTTTTGCTTGTTTGGAGTTGGTAGGAATCCCCAGGTACTCTTCCATACTCAACTCCTTGCAGAATGATCTTTTCAGGGTAAATATCATTATATGTTCGGTTTTCTGAACTCCCTTAGTTAATTCTTTAAACAAAAAAATTGATTTATGATAAATTTTACATGATTTTTGAACATCCATATACCTTCGCTTATTTAGAGAAAGCAAGGCATAAAGTGGCACATTCTTGTGTAAATAAAACAAAACTATAAAGAACTGCTCAATCCCCTGAATCTCCAAGCCATAATCGTATTTAACCACAAAAAATGGCTTGACTCCGAACACATCTTCTATCTGCTTCTTCTGACAACTGTCAATGTTTCTGTAGGGCTCTCTAGAGGTTGCAATGGAAATTCCATTCTTGGCTAAATGCTCATTAATCTTGCGATCGGGATTCTTCAATAAATTTTTACGTAAAATAATTCTAAAGCTATTCTTTATTGCCAGAAACAGGTTGCTTGAATAAATGAACGGCAGGTTAATAACCTCCTTAATCTGTAAGCTTCCATCGAGTAGTTTTGACTGCATTGCCAGCTCGTCCATTAGTTCAGCACAGAAATCACACCACTCATAAAAATCCATTGATCTGTAGAACGAGAACAACGAAACCAGGGGCCAAATGGTTTCTGTTTTTAGGAAATTGACTGATTTGGCCAACTTGTAGGTTAAGTAGCAGCTGTTTATTTCTCCTCCACAACTACATAAACTATCACAAGCTCCATCATCTAGCAGATACCTTTTATCCTCTGAAAATAGGACTAGGGTGTGTTCAAGTCTGCAAAACTCTATTTCGAACTTGATGAACTCCTTTTTTAACACCTGTAGTAGTATGCTCAGAGCACAAATGCTCTGCACATCAATGTTGCAGACGATTTTTATGGTGTTTGATTTATCCAGAGATAGAATTATCCTTCTGAAATTAAGTCCATTTATAAAGATATCCTGATCTTCCGAGTGCTTTTTACTCGCTGATTCACAGTTATTTTTCTTTATTGTGCCATATCTTTTCATTTCCTGATCCATTAAACCGATATTGGAAATATTCTCCGAATTTTGATCTATTCTAGCATCATCAGACTCAGCAATGGGATCTTTCGTTGTAAGAACATCATATGTGTTACGATTGGGATTATTTTCTGTGCCCTTATCTTTTTTTTCTCTCTTTTTACTTTCCAACTCTTTATTTTTTTCTGGATGCATTTTAAGGATTAAAAGTTTTATAAATGTCACCAAATTCAAGCATGAGAAAGAAGGCTCGAGTCAGTAAAGAGTTCAGAGCCAAAAGAAATGGCAAGGTGGATGAGAACAGAGAAATCGATGAGAAGGATGTTACTAAGTATCCCGACAAGAGTGAACAAAATGACTCGTCTTCCTGGAGTTCCAAAACAGTACCTCTAGACAATTCTAGTGTAGCAAAGTCAACAACTAATCTGGTGGGGAATACAAGTAACGGGACTCTGGAAGAATTTTATCTGACTAAAATCAAGATATATTCTGACGAATTCTCCAGGATAATTCAGACCATCAGAACATCGCAAATGAACATATTCTCCAAACTGGGCAGGTTTGCTGGGGAATTGGAGCAGAAAATCAACAATGTTCAAATAAAAACCAAACAACTTAACCAGAGCCTGTTGGAAAGAGAAAGTTCTTCAAAACACACATCACCTCCCAGTATAGTATGTGCAGACTTCATTTGTATTTCTCTCGACTCCGATACGAATTCTGGACATAGTGATCAAGGATTTAATTTAGAAGTAGTGGATAGCAAAGGAGGTAGTATCAATCCATCAGAAATAGGGCTTATTTCTAAATCAGGCATGCCGCAGGCTTCTACAACATACAATGCAATAGAAACAAATACAGAACAAAATAATTGGTCTGAAAAGTATGGGCTTATCAAGGATCAATTCAAAACCATTCAATCCCAGCTCGAGACAGTCATGAGAGAAAATGAAGTCTTAAGAGGAGAAAATAATGCCTTAAAGGAGGAGTATGAGTTAAAAGAAATGGATGTCTTTATTAATTTATCCGAGAAGAGAGAGCTAAAGAAAAATATCCAAGAGTTGGAGGCAAAACTTAAGTATTACAGGACTTTGTGAAAATTTCGTAGAGTAATACCATAGCATTCCCCACAAACTTTCGTTAAAATATGAAACTTACGTACATTTACATAGGTATTGGTAATTGTATTTGGCATCTGTTTGATTAGAAGTTAGTCGAGTCTCAATGGTTAGATTTACAAGCAGTAGACGCCATTTCTTGTATTTGATAGCTAGGGAGTGGATGCTGGTATATTTGTTGACATTCGATAGGGATATTCACGGTTACGGCCAGCAACCGTTGCCAATCCGATGAGTATACCTCAGTAGTTCCTTTTCTCCTAGCCTCCTCCTAAGTTTCTCCCTTCAATTTCCCCCTCAAAATTCTCAACAATTTATGTTAAAATTCCTCGCAGGAGGGGTATGTATAGAGAGATGAAGAATGCTTTCTCGGCAATTGATGACAGCGACGAGAACTTAATGCAGGAGGACAACAATTTGAATTCCTTGAAGCTACAAAATTACGTTGATGACGATATATACAGCCATTCCTTGAAGAATGACGAAAATTTTCTGAATATTCCGCGGAAAAAAAAAGAGAAGAGAAAAAGAAAAAAGCAGAGTGACGAGCCTAGGAAGATAACAACCAGAAAAATAGTGAACCTGCCAGCCTCTCAGCCATATATTAAGACAGTCGATGGTGAGGAAAGGCTAGCATTCAAGTATAATACGAAGCTGAGCGAATCTGTTCTGAATTCTATGCCGAAGGATGCCATGGAGGAGAATGAGTTCTGTGTCCGATTTGATCTGGAGTCGGTAGACATAACCAAGTTGAATGAAAAGTTCAAGGCGGACAATTGTGTCTATCCCCGTGCAAATATTCCATATGAACGATACACGGGAAACAGATGGAACTATGAGACGGAATGCAACAGGCTGGCATGGCAGTTTGTTTCCTTAAATCCTGTGCTTCTTTATGGGAAAAAAGGGCTGATTCAGAGAGCAGTTGATTCCTACAGAAACATCAACAAATCCACCAAAGGGGGCAAGTACTTCCGGGATGAAATATTCCCAGGAGATATTGAGAAGAGGAAGCATGTTACACCTCTGATCAATTCGATATATGTGGAATTCACGGTGAGGGGAGTGGTGAAGAGATGTAAGATCCAGGTGGACATTGACAATTTGGACTACAGCGCGATTCCAGACGAGTTCAAATCCAAGTATTCAGTTCTTCCTGAGGAGTTTGACGAGAATTCCTTTGGAGATCCATTCTGGAAGGGAAAAAATGAAGACAATGAGTTGGCAGTGAAAATAGCATTTCTGAATGTCGAGAACAGTTCGTTCCAAAACACCATCAAGCTTGTTGGAATTAATTCGGTTTTGAAGCAGGCTGTAGAGTGTTACAAGAACAAACTGGATGAGCAGCAGAACGATTCAGAAAACGATGCTATTGATGTTGTCAATGAAACCTTGAACCATGCATTTGACCAGCTCAACACTGTTGGAGAAGAGGACTTCTATTTCGGCAGTGCAGAGAAATAGTATTTGGGGCTTTAAGGAGATTCTGTGTGCTGGAACCAAGGCCAGTTGTAACAAGAAACTGTTTTCAAAACAAGAGTCGAGTAATAAATTTGAAATATTCAATTTTTATGAGCAGCTTTGTTTCTGATTGCTTGGTTAGAACTACTGTTCATTGTTCTAGGCCTATCCTATTGATAAATAAGAAAATCTATAAAAGTAATGAAAGATCATTAAATTAAAATTTTAATGATGAATATTTATTTTTTGCATCAAAATATTTACTCCTTAATATTACTGAAACACATCAACGCCATTACCCGACGGAAACAATGAATTTGGGCACATGAAACAAATTTCTTGAGTGGGTGATTATTTCTGGCAAGGAAAAGCATATATGGTCAACAATTGCATTCTATTTGTGGTTACCCTGCCCAATGTTGTGTTTTGCATTGATTACCTTTCAGAAACATCATTTAAAACCAGGTTTTATGTTGTTTATCCCAAAAGCTATAAAAATAGGTCTGAAAAATAAACACATGATACACTATGCTCTTATCGCAATGCTTCATAAAGTACTTGCAAGTGAATGCACCCTCTTACCAGATGGATTAGTCCTTAATAAGTACATTCTTAAGAACTGTGGGGCATGCCAAAGAATTGAGCCTGTGTTGAACGAGATTAAGACAAAGATTGATCAGACCGAACTTCCTGTAAAATACAGGGAAATAGTGTGTAATGATTGCGAGTGCGAGGGAATCACACATTTCCCCACCATAGAAGTTACAAGGGACAAACAGTCGACCGGTAAGACAATAGGCTACAAGGACTATAACGAGCTATCGAAGTGGGTTGCAGAGTCCCTGAAGATGGATCCAAAGCTATTCAGGCAGAACATCGATGTAGAAAGTGGAAAGGTCACTCAGCTAAAGTCAAAAGACTTCCTAGGTGGTTTTAGTGGTCAGTGGCTCATATTGTTCTATGATAACTACAATGATGGAACACGAAAAACAATTAGGGAACTGGCCAGGAAATTTGAGGGCAAGGTAAACATTGGGGAGGTTCACTCTGCAGAAGTCACACATGTGTCGTCAAGATTTAACATCCAGTCATTCCCACACATTACGGCAATCAACCATGGTACAATTGTTCCGTACTCGGAAGATTTACTCATGGAAAATAACCTAGAGGCCTTTACCGAAAGGCTGTACAGACCAAATTTCCAGAATATCACATTTAACGAGCTGAAAAAGGCAACCGAGCTTCACAACAATGGAGAGCCATCCTATGTGGTCCTATACAAGAATTACGACCTGGCTTCCCACTACTTTAATGATCTGGCACAGCAATTCAAGTTTAAGGCTACAATCTATAGATCGAATGATCCGATAATGTTCGAGAAGGCAGGATTTGTTCCAAAGGAGGAGTCGACCAATGGAGATCACGAAGAAATGGTCCATCTGATGGTTTACAAGCATGGAGCTTTCTATCCATGCCCATTCAAGCTGGATCAGAACGACGAAATAATTCAGTGGATATTCCATTCCCACTTTCCCTATGTCACCAACATCAGCAATGAGAACTTCTATTCCGTGTTCCATGGTATCAAGCCAGTCATTCTACTACTCACCCATTCCGAAGGGTATGTGAGCCAGTTTAACCAGATCAGTGCAGACAGACATCTCGGAACACCGTACACAAACATCATATTTGCAACCCTTGACATTGACAAATACCCATCATTCAAACAGCAAGTTCTCGATAAGGTCAAGGTGCCTGGAATAGCAGTGTTTGACCCATTCACATCGAAATGGTTTTATAGAGAGACGGTCCTAACTCACGAGACCATCAAACAAATCACCATAGAGACAATCAACAACTTCTTTGATAAAAAGCTTCCATCATATCCACCAAAGCCAAGCAGAAGAAACGCATATGCCATATGCATCCTAGTCGTTGGAGTTGTCTTATATGTAGTCTCCGCAAGCACCAGCCACAGAAAGTTAGAATAATTAAAGTCATCATTAATATTAAAAACTTTTTAACCAACCTCGTATGTAAGCCACAAAAAATCCTTTACACGCCCTTTCATTCTCCGACTCCATTATAAAACCAAAAGCTCTTTAAATCATTTTATTGATGTACTCAAGGAACTCATCCTTCTGTTTGTACAGGCGTTCCCTAAATTCCATAAGGCTATCCTTGGCGATGCTCAAACCCTCAAATGATTTGCGAACACTCTTAGAAATAGACTCCTTGTCCATCTCACTTATGTCGCCATTATCAAGACAGCTGAGATCAACCTCCCTATCCTTAGCCTCATCAATCATGTCAATAATGCTTTGAAGATTCTGGTCAAACAAGTGGAAAAGTACTGTAACCTCTTCCAAATCAGCTTCTGCAACAGGCTTGCCCTTTGATATAATTTGATTCTTCATATTATTCAAAAGAACTGCATTGCTATGTAGAGACTTCACTGTTGCTATTATCTCGATGGACTTGTCAAAACAAACAGATGGCTCACCACATGGCATCTTGCAGGCCCATTGGACGCACCCCAACAAGTCTTCTCCCTCCTTGATCTCATTGTGAACTTCAGGAAGCGGTTCCTGGCTGGAAACCTCCTCATTCTCATCATGAACTTCAGGAAGCGATTCCTGGCTGGAAACCTCCAGAACGGCTTCCTCACTTTCCACCACTGCATCAAGCTTAATTGGAAGCACCTCACTATCTGACAGAGATAACTCCTCAGATCTGATGCTACTTGCAAACAACAACGTAAGACAGGTGATATTAAACAACATGGGCTGCCTGAAATTTTTGCTTTTTATAGTCAATTAATCAAAAAACTAATTTACCTGATAGATAGCATTTAGCCACGTCAATAAAATAGTAATATGATTAAAGGCCACAATGGATGGTAATTAGTTGATCAAGAAGACATTTACATTACCTACTACAGTACTCAAAAATGAGCCAAGCTTATCTCTTGATGTGTTTTTAATAACAGATATAAAATAATCACCATCACGGTTTCTACTTCCATGTTTGTAATATAGCTGCAAACACTCTTACTAAACAGAATCTGTTGTTTAAAGTGTGTTAAAAAAATTGGCCCAACCGAAGAAAATCATTTTACATTTCAATGATGGCACGGAGATCAACAAGCAACAGCATGGAGTCATTCACACATAGAGGTTTTTCTATAAATACCTTCAGAGTTTATGGTTTAAGCAAAATCTTGCTGGATATGAAGAAATCATCAAAAGCATATATGTCAGAGCCATCACACTTCAAATAATACCCAAGAATTTTTGGTTCATGTGGAAAGCCTATACTATTTTGAAAAATTATACCAATTTAGTATTTTTGGTAGACACAACATCTTTTAAATTATCAGCATGATACTATATTTAATGATGTAAATTGCAGAGTTAGTTTTAATAGTTCCCTATAAATCAGTTTTGGAATATTTTAGATGTCCTCTTTTGGATTATTGAAAAACATAAGTAATTTTTTCGTTTTGTGGCCATATGGATACTACTTGGAAGATTGCTTTGGATAATGTGGCAGATTGCAAGATGTATTTGAGTTATGGAGTACTTGTGATGTGGGTTTTGCTACTGTCTATATTGAAGTTGTCTGGTAAGCCATCTAGAAAGCAATCTAACGGATTATCTGATGACTCATCTAACGAATCATTTGATATTCTTGAAAAATCATCTAATGTCTTTAAAAACATGTACAAATCATTTTTGATGAATGCTTTCCTGTTAAATCTGCTTTGTGTAGTTAAACTGATAACCATAACAAATATAAGTTTCGTAGACTTTGTGATAGTATCTGGTATTTCACTAGGTGTTGTAATATTTCTATATTATATTATGGTTTTACTGTGCAAAATATCACTCAGAGTCCTAGATATCTGGTTTACATATGTCATTACATGTATAATCCATATAATAATGAGTAAGTATTTTTGGCCTTTATTTGTAGTAGGTAGTGGGTCTCTTCTATTGACTTATAAGGCTCTTTAATGATAGAATGGTCGATGCTGTAGGAATAAAGAGGTGGCTTTTAAGTTAAATAAATTATTTATTAACAATTTGTGGTAAGAATGTGTGATGTGTAAGCAGTAGTCAGTTCCATATGATAATATTCTAGATATCTTAGAAGTTTGTTCTGATCAGAATATCATTTTCTTAACGGGTTGGTCTGTAGTGAGGTCTTCAACAGATGGAGGTATATGAGATTATCAACAAAGTTCATATCATTATGATAAATAACCATTGATACGTCAAAGGCCATATTCTACTATTAAACTTATAAACGTCATACAAACCAAGATGATACCAACTTACATTCGACTTTCTCGAAACAATTTACTTCTTTAGGGCTGGCTTATTAATTAACTTTCCAGTAACCAAACAAATAAAAAACCCCAAAATGAGCATTAATGAGCCAGGTATGACAGATCTCACAAACATTATCCAACAAGTTACGGATGGAAACAACACTAATCCCATCAATCAAAGACATTTATTACTCGGAGATGTAATCGGTGATAATGACTCTTTCAATAAATATTTCGTGGAATCGAAAACAGCATTTGAATATGGGACTGCAGGCTTTCGTATGAACTCCAACCTAATGCTGAAAGTCTGTTTTCGCATTGGAATTCTAATCTCACTTCTTTCAATGAAAAGAGATCAGACTGTCGGATTGATGATCACGGCATCCCATAATCCAGAGTGCGACAACGGACTAAAAATTATTGAACCCAATGGAGAAATGCTCCATGAAGCCTGGGAGCAGTATGCAACAGATATTTCCAACTGTAGATCAGACGACTTGGTTTCGGAAGTTAGAAAAATTATCGACTTGGAAGAAATAAACACAGACATTGTTCCAAAAGTATTTTTGGCAGTGGATACGAGGAAATCAGGAACAATATTGAAAGAGGCCGTGGTAGATGGGATTAAGATGTCAAAGCACTCAGAAATTCATGACTGGGGTGAATTGACCACTCCACAATTGCATTTTTTTGTAGCTAGACATAATTTAAATGGAGGAAGAGTGACAGAAGAGTCTGATTACTTTGAATATTTTGGGAAAAAGTACCATGACTTTTTGGAGCTGGCTAATATCAAGGAGCAAGTGGATGTATGTGTGGATGGGGCAAATGGTGTTGGAGCATTGAAGATACAGAAGTTGAAACAAATGAAATTATTTGCAAGTCTCAACTTCAGAATTATTAATTCTGGTGGTGGTAAATTGAATGAAAGTTGCGGCGCAGATTTTGTGAAACTTCACAACACTTCACCTGAAAATGCTTTTCCAGTGGAATGTAGTCCTGGAGAGCATTTTTGTACATTTGATGGGGATGCAGACAGAATACTTTATTACTACTTCGATAGATGCAAGAGATTTCATTTGCTTGATGGAGACAAAATGGCCAGTTTATTCTGTGTGTATATAAAAAATCTTTTAGCCGAATCCGACCTCTCTGACGAAGTTACCCTGGGTGTTGTGCAAACGGCATATTCAAATGGGAATTCCACAGCATTTCTCAGGAGTATGGGTATTGGCCATCGATTTGCCTGCACAGGTGTGAAAAACATTCACAGAGAGGCAGCAAAATTCTCCATTGGAGTGTATTTTGAAGCAAACGGCCATGGGACTGTTGTGGTTCATCCTAAAGTTTTCAGTATACTATCTGAAAGCAAGAGCCAAAAATTGTTGTGCTTCTTAGGTTTATTCAATCCGTATGTGGGAGACGCAATTTCAGACATGATTGTGACAGAAGCCATTCTTTCTGATATGAAGATGTCGATGGAAGAATGGGATTCCCTGTACACAGAGCTTCCGAATTTACAATCGAAATTGAAAGTCAGAAACAAAAGTATCTTCAAACCAATAAATTCGGACACTGAATTGGAGACACCTAGGGAATTACAAGAGTTTATATGGAAAACCACAGGTAACTATCCACGTGCGAGGGCGTTTGTAAGACCATCAGGCACTGAAGACATTGTGAGGCTGTATGTTGAAGCAAGCTGTGAAAACGATGTTAACGAGATAACATCTCTGATATCCTCAAAGATTCTCAATGATTTTAATTAAATTTTTCCAGTGTGATGCTTTTGGGAGAGGATTGCCACGAATCCATGGTGGCATCCTGAAATTATTTGTCCCATTGGAAGTTTTCTTCGGTTAAGATGAATAGTCAAATAGATAGAATCAGAAAAATTAAAATTGTATAAATGTTATATGTGGTATCAATACTTTGTATGTCTGTTCCTATTCCTTTTTAGTCATAAAGTCTGCGGAAATGGCCGAACGTTTTTGAATGATATTAATTGTTTCGTAATACGACATACCTTTGGCTATTGATTATTTGTGTTTCAAATTAGACATTTAAATATTTGAAATTGGATTAAAAATGACAATTCTAGGTGTGTTTTGGACAAATATTGTTACGAAGTATATAACCGAAAACAAAATCACTTTATTTACACAGTTTGTTCTGATGGTTCTTACATACTTGCTCATCAGATATCGAGTTAGACAAAATCCTCCTGAAGAGTTACAGCTGTCTGAAGAGCTTAAAGAACAATTGATTAGGGAATATAAACCTAAACCACTGATAGAAGAGGAGAGCTACGACTATAAGAGCAGAACCATAAACTCAGCTGTGGAAGTCAAGCATTCCTGGAAATTTCTATCTTTTGATGTCTTTAATTTAAATTCTATCTCGAACCATGGAATTCTGGAAGATACAATCAGGAAGTATGGGATAGGAACCTGTGGGCCACGTGGATTTTACGGAACAATTGATCTGCACCTGGACTTAGAGAAAAAGCTTGCAAAAATATTCAACAAGGACGATGCCATCATGTACTCTAATGGATTTTCCACTATAGAAAGTGTCATTTCAACATATTGCAGGCCTAAGCACACGGTATTCTATTCGAGTCACTGCAATGAGGCCATTTTGCGTGGGATTCGCCTGTCCAGGAGCCGTAGGACGGAGTTTACAGACCTGATGGATTTGGAAAATAAAATTGCATCTGAGAAATCGAGCTTTAAGATGGTGGTTGTGGAAAAGTTGTGCATGAAGACGGGAGAATACCTGGATTTAGAGAAGATAGTGGGGTATAAGGAGAGGTATGGCCTGCGAATCATCTTGGACGAAAGCTTTTCAGTACCTTTTTTGTACCAAAGTATCAACGGTCTCGGTCATAATCTGAGAAGAAAAGTCAATGAGGGGAAATACTCATCCAATAGGGCCACACCTCTCAAAAAGCATCTAAAGGATTTTTCGATACAGGATGCTCAAGACTCAAATGAATTAATAGCTAGCGATTCCAAAACTTCTACTTCAGGTACTAGCCAGAGGGACAAGGCATCGAAATTTATATACAAGGACATTTCCTTAGAAACCTCGCTCTACGAATCGGTGGATATCATAGTTGGCTCATTATGCTTAGGATACCCGAGTAATGGCGGGTTTGTTTGTGGTTCCAAACACTCGGTGGATTATCAAAGGATTAATTCCAACTCTTACGTCTTCAGTGCATCTGTTCCTGCATTTCTGACCCAGGCGAGTTTGCTGTTTATGGACACAAGTCTGCCCTACAGCAGACTCAGGAGACTGATTGATTTTGCGTTCAAAAACATAAACAACATCGTTTCCGATCCATCTTCACCAATTTTACTAATCAAATCTGATGAATCAAAGCAAGAAGATTTGGATCGACTGGGAATCCACACCAAATACCAGGATGGTGTTATAAGAGTATGCCTGAATATTGAAAGCACAACAAAGGAAATCAGGGAATTGGCTAGGGTGATAAATAAATAAAAGTCCAAGAAGAATTTTAGAATAGGTTTATTACTTTTGAGGATTCGTAGGTTTTCATTCAAAGCTGGCCACTGGTTTACCTGGATATATCGGTTTTGTATACAGAAGCACAGCCTAATCCACATATTTTTTGACTGGGAATCTGATCAAATCTATAACCTTCAACATTTCGTCAACTCTTTCGGTTCGTATTCCTCTCATCCTTAGGATATTTACAAAAACTGTACAATCTGTAAAATCGTAGGATTCTAAAATACCCTTGAAGCATTGTTCAATAAGAAAATCCACTGAATCGTGTGGTTGTTTTGAACTTTGCAGTGTATCGGATTCGTTGGAAATGGCAAACAAGAGACTTTGTAGAAGCTCCTTTAAGGAAATACCTTCTTCCCCAGGATTAGACTGCATCTTGGGGCCAAAAAGAAATTTTATTTAAACATTTAATTCATTCTATTCCGGGCATCTCTCCATCAACCAGCATCGTCAACAACGACCCACCTCCCGTAGAAACATGCATATAGCTATCTGTGTATTCTTCCCCATCTGTTCGACCACACTTCAAGCAAGTCTCCACAGCACAGTCTGCCGTTTCTCCGCCACCAATCACCATCTTGTGCTTTATTGCTTTTGGACATTTTTCAAAAAATTCCTTCGTCTTGTTGTTTTCCCTACCCTCAATCAGTCCAAATGGCCCATTCATTACAATATTATCTGCCACATCCAGAATACTGCCCAAGTGACTCAATGTCTTTTGGCCTATGTCAATGACAGTGTCATTTGGTTCTATGGAGTCAAAGGTTACGACCCGTTCCACTTCTCTCCCATTCCCATGATCTCCAGAAGTTACTGTAAAGTCGTATGGGATGATTATTGAGTGCTTCTTGGGCAAATAACCATCCTGAAATGTATGGCTAAATGTGATATCATGGCGGGACCATAGGCCTGGCTGCATGCTAGACAAATCAAAACACTTTGTTTGGCCTATCTCATATCCAAGATATTTCAGAAAGCTACATGCTATCAAGCCACTTGCAAACACAGCACCTTCATAGGACTGTATCAACTCTATCTTGTCTCTGCACTTTGCACCTCCCAAAAGCAGAATGTTTTTTTTATCTGTGAGCTGCTGCTTTAGTGTGCCGATTTTGCTTAACTCCTCAAGCATTAGGTCTCCAAGGCAGAATATGGGACGACCTGAACGTTCTCCTACAAATCGTCCGTCTTTGTACGAGTCTGGTCTAGTTACGTTCCCCCGCCATGGGATATCTCGATGTGCACAGCCAAATGCATCCAGTACGATATAGTCGAATTTGCTCCCAAACTCTTGCAACTCAGAGTTTGTGTAAAATCTTATATTATCTGTAAAGTAGATGTTGCTATCTAAGGAGTTATTTCCACCAGTTATCATACCAGTGCTGTTGACATCGGCTATTGTAATCTTTTTCAAATTCGGAAAAAATACTGACAGATATTCAAACTGATGGGATAGATCGTAAGCCTTCATATCCTTTTTGTTTCTAAGGGGCCTTCCATAATGACTACATATCACCAAAGTGACGTTCTTGTGCTTTAGAATACCTTTTATTGTTTTAATACTTTTTAGTATCTTTAGAATTGGCCTTTTGGTACATTTTGTATTATAGTCAGCATGGAGCAAGACTAACTTGTCGCTTAGTTTATGGCTGTGAATGGGTTGGATTGCCGAATCCACATATCCGTTCCTCGGGGAGCTTGCTCTGTTTTCAATTTTACAATGTTGTTCTGTTTTATTCATCTAATGAGATTTTTAACGGAAATAAGTTTTAGATGAGAATTAAAAAATTATTGGAAGATCAGTGCCCCTTAATAATCACTTTGAAGGCTGCAATAGGTACATTCAGATCAGCTACCTTTTGAACAGATGCATGGGTATTGCAAAGCTTGTATGATTTATGTAATGAGGGGATATCCATTGGAAATTCTATGAACACAAATGTGGGGGTTTATCTTTCACTCTTTTACTCACCCTTCCATGGACTTTGTACTCTCTTCAGTTAAGATTGCAAAAACCCCTGCCAAAATCAAGCCGTTAAAGTTAAAGAAGTTGCTTACAAGTGACCATCCATACACATTGCTGACAAAGCATTCCCTCAAGCCATATCAAAAGATCTGTGATGTAACCGGAATGGTCGCACCATACACACATCCTAAGTCTCACATAAGGTTCTATGATGTTGGTGTATATGAGTACATAGGCAATCTTGACTATTCCGAAGTGGAGAATTTCTACGAGTTAAACATCTACACACGATAGCAAAGGGCTCTGCTCATTGCTTGTGGCCATGAATAAATAGGATAGCTTATCACTCTATTACCACTCCGTTCGGGTGCCTATCAAAATGCCCGTGGATGTTTGATACATGATGGATTTAAATATTCATAAATATATTCAATCTAAAGAGATTTTTTTCAGTTTCTTTTTTACCCATAGATGCCACATTCTGATTTTACTGATGACGTTGATGGACTAGAAGATTTCCAAGAGGATGCAGTAATACATAAGGAAGAAAACCTTGCCCACAAAGTTGTCCTCTTCAAAGATTTCCATCTCTGTGACAAGCTACAGGAGAACATTCGCGATGCGGCTTTTGAAAATCCCTCTCCTGTTCAGTCTATTGCTATTCCGAAGGTTCTCTTGGGGATGGATGTGCTGTGCCAAGCCAAATCCGGCACAGGAAAAACAGCTGTGTTCGTTCTGGGAACCCTGGAGGCATTTGTAAAAAACAGGGCCAGGACACTGGTGATTGTTCACAACATGGAAATGGTGGAGCAGATAAAGAGCGAGTACAGGAGGTTCAGTAGAGGGATCAATGTAAGGATTGAAGACATATACAGTGACTGTGGAGTTCCCAGTGATATTTTGATCGGAACACCAGAAAGTATCAAAAAAACCCTATCTGGGCAGGATAGAGGCCGATTTTCGTATGGAAGGGGTTATGGATCCACTACCAGTGATTCATTCAATGGGATACCCAAATCTTCTCTGGATTTTATTTTGTCCAACGATTTTTCAATGGTTGTTGTGGACGAGTGTGATCTGGTAATTGAGAGTCTGAAATCCCTGAGACATATTTTTCTCAATAAAACTATCCTAATGTTTACTGCAACCCTGACCAAGAAGTCTAAAAGTGAATGCCTGGCCCTTTTGAAGAATCCCTTCGAGATATATGTTGATGATGATTCGAAATTGACTCTACACGGTCTGAAGCAGTTTTACCTGGAAACAAAGGAGTCGGAGAAGATTCACCATCTAAAGCAAATTATCAGTAGAAGATTTGATCAGGATGCGGAAGTCAACAAAATGATCGTATTCTGCAAAAGAGTTCAGAATGCCAAATTTATTGAGTCACAGTTGCCAGATTGCAGAGCAATCACTCCATACATGGGTATGAGTGAGAGAATTTCCGTTCTAAACGAATTTAAAGACAAGAAATTCTCTGTTCTGAGCACAACAGACATTTTGTCACGAGGAATTGACGTTCAGGACATTAATATTGTCATAAATTATGATATCCCAGAGACTCCACAGATTTATCTGCATCGGGTTGGGAGAGCTGGACGGTTTGAGTCAGAAGGTTTAGCCATTAATTTTGTAAATGGCCAAATAGACACTATCCGACTGAACGAAATAATGGATCGGTATGAAGTAGATATTTTAGAATATTCCGAATAGATGATACATATACATTAAATATACCCTTCGGGAAGTCCACATGATCTCAACCATTCTTTATGTGGTTTCACTTTCTGAATCCACCCCATATTCCTTTCCATTTTTCGATATACCTCTCCTCAATCTATTTTGTCTATTGAACTCCATACAGATATATCTTTGTAAGTCACTGACCACACCCCTTAATGTTTCCAAATCTAAATCATTCTTTGCAATATCAACAAGCTCCTTGAAAAAATACTTAAAGTTGCTGTCGCTGGAATTGTATCTGGAGAGTATGCTTCGTGCTTCTTTTTTGTAAAAGATGCTGGATTTGGATGGCTTTATTGAGAACCTCCTCAAACTCGACGCTAGTGAAGGGATTTTTTTCATAGTGAAGAGGGCAAAAAGCCAGAGAAAAGAAACTCGATACCATCTCCGGGGATCGAACCCGGGACCTCTCGCACCCTAAGCGAAAATCCTACCACTGGACTAAGACGGCTCGTTCTAAGGTCGTTATCCAATCAAGCCAAATATTTTGTGGACTGAGCCCTGAGCCTGGCCAAAATCTGTGTGAAAATCCAGTCTCCTTCCCCTGATGATTGGGTACCCGCATATTGATCTGTCCATAAAGCCATTGTCACGATGACACTACTTTTAGAATGTCTGGATTTTTAATGCAGGTTTTCAACTTTTTCGCCCTCATTATGAAATCGCAAGTTGCTTCCAATTCACACTTTTTGGTAGCTCTAGAATCAAATACCTTCATATTCTATGACAAGGTGAGTAATACTCCTCAGTTTGCAGTCACAACCAACCATATAGAAAAGGGATATCCGACATCAGAACAAACCGGGGAGGATGCTCAAAACTCATCGAAAAATATACTGTGTTTCGCCTTGACTGATGAGTTTCTGTTCTTTTCAACAAACACAGCCTTGGCTGCCTTTAGACTTTTTGGCAAGCAGTTCATAAATGTTCAAACGAGCGATTTATGCGAATTCAATTCTCGAGATAAATGTGGAGCCCCAGACTTCGTACTCCTCAACAATATTCCCTACTACTCCACTTTATGTTTTGTCCAGCCAACATTCCTCGGCATTTCTTCGATCTTTTCTCAGAATGGATTCTTGTTTTTCTCTACGGACACCACAATCTATGAATATATCTTCAACTCTATTCTGTTCAAACTGAGTGAAACCATACACCATGGTTTTCCGATTACAAAGATCATAGCAACAGGGAAGAGTGTCTATGTAACAGATTTCAGGAATAGAGTTACAGTGTATACACTGAAGAGTAGTGACGGAGACACGAGGAGTGGATCGACGTGCCATCCTCTACCTAAATCATTTGATTTTATCTCCCCAAAAATATTCTACAACAAAATTCCCTTTCTAGTTGAGGGGTCTAGACTATTTGTAGGTTCTATCAGTGCCGATTCTACTGCTGTAATCAATCTTTTTTATGAGGCCGATGGAGAGATAGTCGATATACAGTTCAGTGAGAGAGGCGGAGTAGCAGGAATAAGTATCTTACAGGATGGCTTTATCACCATACAGCTGGTGGATCTTAACTCCAAAAAGCTTATTAAAAATGTATATCCCGAAAGACTGAATTATGAAAATGTGCAAGATACACTGGGTTGCTATGTGGAGTCTGCATTCACATTTGTCAAAACCTCTTTGATTTCTGTAAAAAATAGCCACATAAGTATAATTGATGAATTCACGGAGGATAAGCCATTTGGTGTCCTCCAAAGTGCCTATGAGATAGAGGAAGTCAAGAAAAGTGATACTGAGTTTGATGAGAAGTACGGAGTTGAAAAAACTGCAGAGAAGAGGATCAAAGACAGGATAAAGTATTCGGATAAGGAAAATATGGTTCAGATCAACAAGGATAAGGAAAAGCTTGAGAAATTAAAGATTGCAGAGCAAGAGCGAAAAAGGTATTTGCAGAAGAGGCACGAGAAAACCATAAGTGCATATTCGAACTCGAACGTGGATGATATGAGAAAGGCTTGTGAGGGTAAGAGAATCGGTAATGATTCAGATGATTCCGAACTTATAGTTAGGCATTGTCGCCAGAACAGGGATGCCAGTGATTCGGATGATTTTGTGGTGGGAAAGAAGAGTGGATATGTAAGGAAGCGCATCCACGATGACGAAAGTTTCTGCTCGAGGTTATCTCATAATAGAAAAAGCAGGCCCATTAATCCAAAGACATTGTGCAAAGAGTATGAAAACGGTTCTATTCCAATCAGCCCCTGTACTATTCCGAGAAATCCAGGGTCATTCAATACTAAGGAGGCCAATCTGCTGTTTTTTGGTCCTCAAGGATACATGCTTTCAGTTGACGGACAGGTTAGTAATATCATCTCTATCAAATATCATGACAATCAAATGGAGCCGGTTGAAATCAAGGATACCCAGTTTTGTACGTTAGGTTCTTTTTACAACAATAACTATGTGGTGTCAAACAAATCGGTGGTCACATGTAGTGTAAATGGCAATGTATACTCTCTAGATGAGCCTGCAGAGTTAATAGGAATTGGTAACAACCATATTTTTATTTTTCATCAAAACATCTTAAAAATATTTCAGCTTCCGGACAGTAAAATCGACCCCATAAGAGAAAAGACTCAGGCCCTCTGCACATTATTTATAGGCCCATTCTACACATATTCTATTGGGGAGAGTAAGGTCGCGATATTCACGAATAACAATTGCGTATTGATAACCATAGGAGAAATACCCACTGGACGAGATGCTGGATTCGGTAAAGACGGAGTGGCGAATAAACTCCAAATCTTCAGTGATAACATTGGTGTAAAATATGTTCCATGTGGGGTTGTCAACTTCAGTGCATTTTATGAGGGTGATCTGTATGTGCAAATGCAAGGGATGTTGTTTCTATTGAAAAATGACTTATTTATTAAGGTTTTGGACTTAAAAGCCACAGCACTTACCATTTACGACGGATTTGTTATTTCCTTGAAGAAAACTCATTCGATTCTGCCAAAACCAGAAGTAGAGTATAATTTGTTGAAAGCCGCAGAAACAAAACCCAGAGTGATTGATCAAGATGAAATCAAAACGGGTAGGTTTAAATATGAATAAAACCGGTTGATATAAGGATTGACGAGGGTATTTTCAACATGGGTTGGAAGAATATGTGTGCATATGACTGTCCTTTGAGGATGTTACGGTGGATATCTGCTGCTCCATTCGTTTTGATACTATATCCTCCACAACCTACTTGCTATTTTCAGATTTTTTGTAAAATTTTTTCTTTACAATTTTTTCCAGAACAACCCCATTATGGGTATTACAAACTGCGGTAGACACAAGAGAAGTAAGACGGGTGCAAAGAGAAATATCATGCAGAAGAAGAGGAAGAACCAGATGGGCCGACAGCCATCTTCCACTAAGATTGGTGAAGAGCGTATCAAGAATGTCAGGTGTCGGGGTGGAAACTTCAAGAGACGTGCGCTCCGTTTGAACGAAGGGCAGTTTGAATTGTTGTCTACAGGGTTTAAATCGACAGCCAAGATAGAGCAAGTTGTTTACCATCCCTCTCACAATGAGCTGATGAGGACAAACACACTCACGAAGAGCTCTGTCGTGAAGATTGCAGCAGAGCCGTTTGTGGAAGAGATCAGGAAAAATGCCGACAAATCCGATAAGATTTTGGATACTATGGCGAGCCATGGGTTTGCTTATGCTATTATCACAAGCAGGCCAGGACAGTGTGGAAGTGCAGATGGGTATATTCTACAGGGAGAGGAGCTGGATTTCTATCAAAATAAGTTAAAAAAAGGAAAAGTAGAGGCATAAATAAAGGTGTTGACCCAACTGGTTTTTAATGTTTCCTGTATTCCAGTTTTACAGAGATTTTTTGAAAAATACTTTTTAATCCCATTATGGATGATGAGTCCTTTCCGGAATTTGACTTCTCAATAATCGGTGGATTTGGCAAGAAGGTCCCCAATGATGCTCCCTCGGGTCAGAAGAAGGATGCAACACTAGGCAGCACCAGTTCTCTAAAGTCCAAAGTGTCGAACTATGATCAGCCCAATATATTGGCACATCCTCTTTGTGACACATCCATCAATTCTCAGGACTTTAAGGAGGAACACAAAGATTCAGGGAATGGCCATTCAGAAATATTAACTTCGATGAAGGACATTTCCACTAATCCAATTGTGCAGCAGATTCACGAGTATTTGGATGCAGATGCGTTGGAACAGGATAGATTTATTAGAAAATTGGATGAATTCGAGAGAAGATTAAATGAATTATAGAATTAGGTGCTGTAAGCAATTTCACAATAAATTAAAACTTTCATTTGCTGGGCTGGTGTCGGGACTGAGTTAATTGGTTGATATATTACATCTGACAGGTCATTTTGATTTTTATTTATTTAGATGGGTACAACAGTGATGACCTCATTCTCAGTGACAATTTCTGAGCTGAAGGAAAGCCCCTTTCTGCAAATGGGGCAGGTACTCTCCCTTTCGCACCAACTCTTTAGACACTCTACATGGAATATATGTGAACAGGACAGTCTTTTTCCTCTAAAAATATCGTCTGTACAGATCACACAGTTAACTGCAGAGTCGCCGGTATTGCTCATGTTCTCATCGTTTACATAGTCCTCTTGATTTTCCAGCTCTTTACACACTCTGATGTAGTTCATCAGTGATACGTAGCTGGTCTTCAACTTCCGCAAATCAATCATGATCAATTTGATGAAGTTAATGGGCAGGCGAAACTTTGACAGGGATAGGGCGAATACGAATATTGTTGCTATTCTCAGAATCAAGGCATTTATATTGATTAACGCCAGTATAATTGGTGGCGTAAGACTGTTGTAAATCCCAGCAAAGAACCCAGCCGGACGGCCAGGACTGCTGTCTGCAGGGCCCATAACAGCCTCGATGCTCTTGGTATAGATTGTCAATAGGCTTTTGAACACACCTATTCCCATCAAGGTATACTCCAGTATGAGCAGCCCATATGCATTCATGTACTTTATGGAATACTCGTCGAGGTAGAAATAAATAGTCAGAAGTATCTGGCAAAGCAAGTAGATTCCTATATAAAGCATTCTGTTTTCCACCTCGTAGGACTCCCTCTCTCCCTTTAAGTTATACAGCGTGGAAAGAGCCTTTGTGAAGTAGAGTAGTGAAAAATGCAAAATATTTCTAATCGTCCCGACATATGGAAACGAGGCAATTGTGAGGATCACATCTGATAAAAACTCCAGAAGAACCTCGTTGTAGGCATCTAGGTTGACCCCGGTTAGCAAACGGGAGTACATCCAGTTTAAGAGAAAGTAGTTAAAGAAAACAAAGATGGCCATGTTGTGTAACAGATGAAGCAGATTTACAGAGGCTATCAGCTTTAGAGTAGAGTAAAATGTGGGTTTATAGCTTGGATACGATGCCCAATCACACAATCCAGCAAGCATGGCTACAAATACTATTACGATGGTGGAAATGGTGAGCCAGGAGACTTTTAGGTTGCATAGGAACATTCAGGGGCAAAACGACCATTAATTATTAATGGTACTTTTCTATGATAGAATCCTATGCCACTGATTATTGGAATAATGGATGGAATATATCCCAAAATTATCAATGTGATTTTTGTTAAAATCTTGTTCTGATGACTGGGTCACATATGGATTGCACACCCCGACCGGTTATTTGTGTAACTCTACAACATGGGAAATTGCCACCAGGATCCTTCCTACTACTTCTCCAAAACAAAAGGACCCTTAGAAATGCCAGGCCGATCACAATCCAATCCAATTCGAGTTCAATTTATTTCTCTCCTTGAGCTTGTAAAAAACCTTGTTAAATCAATGCTTCAACCCAATAAGTCCAATAAAACACAATTTGCAATATATTCGGAAATCCTGGGTGTCAATGAAATGTGTACCTTGGAAGAGCTAAAAAAGGCTTATTATAAGAGAAGAAGAGAGCTGTCTGACAGAGGTATGCAACCAGTCTCCAAGCATAGTAACTTTCTGGAAAAAATATACCGAGTTTTCACCCAGGTAACAGTTATGGTGAGCTACTATTTAATGGTGGCTAGAAGGAGCATGCCTGGCCTCGGCTTGGGTTTCTTTGGAAAAGTCAATCCATCTGAAGAAAGCAGCTTGCCGAATAGATGTTATACTGCTATAGAGGGTCGGCTAAGAATCATTAAACATTATATTACTCGTCCAGTAGCAATGGCTCTATCATATCTGGCAAGAAAATATCGGGTGCTGGTTAACGGTTCGATAGTTGAAGGATCAGGACCTTCCATAGAAAATATTCCCAAAGGGAATAGTTCTGTAGAGGAGCAGATTGTTCTTGTAAATAAGGCTTACAAATATCTGTTAGAAAATGTTAATTGGAATAACTATACCCGAGAAAGTATTTTGTCGAATACTGACGATTTTTTCAGAAGAGTTGTTGTTAGCTATCGCTTGACAAATGCACCGAGATACTCCACATCTGATTTTGGACATTTCTATGGCTATTGGAGAAACATCCATATTGATCAAAAAGACAAGCTAAGATATCTGTTGAGAGAATTAAAAATGAGGGACACCAGGATACAAAGCAATAAATGTAAAGAAATTTGTGAGGATGAAAATGATATGGTGATTAAGATGACTAGAAAATCGGTCAAGGTGCCATTTTGTAGCAAACCATTCTACTGTGAATCCTGTGAAAAAGGATTTATGAATGAGAGCACCCTGAAAACACACCTTGATAGTAAAAGACACAGAAAGAACTGTAATGGACATACCACAAGTAAGATTGAAAGTAGCAACCTGGATAAATCCCGAGAATATCATCGATCAGTCCCCAGTGAATCGGAGGATAATAATCCATCTCATTTAATTGATCATGGAAGCACATCGCCAGCTTCCACTTACAACAAGGATATTTCTGAGTATGCTATCAATAATGATGCACTTCAGGAGGACTTCAAGAGGTCTGATGGGGAAGAACCTCAGCAAACTGATTTGTCTGAATCAGCAACAAATGACGATATTTCCAAGAAGGAGCACAGGATTCTCCGAACTTGCCAAGTGTGCAAGCAGGTTTTGGAAACAAGGGGAGAATTGATTAAGCACAGAAAAAATGATTGCCAATATTAAATCCGGTTATTTGAGTACAATGGTTCTGAGAGGCAGGAATTGTTAAGCTGATAGAATTACAAGTGACGGCTTTGATAAGAATAATGCCTGATGCACTGAATAAATGTTTCCACTTCTTGCGATCATCCTCCAGCATCTGGTAGTTTGTATAAATGGTTTTCTTTAGGAGTGTTGTAATGTGTAATTTGCAAGGTTTCAAGAGATCGAATAAAACAGTTCTATACTGTGCGGTGGACTAACCAGAGTGTATATCGTTACGGAATTAGAATATTGGACTTTTTATGGTAATATTAAGCTGCAATTTTTTGTGCCCCAAATGACGGATTCGAGAAGCTTATGGCTCTGTAGGAATACCTCGATTGAGATGATTAGGTTAAGAGGGTATGAAACTACCCAAAGCCTATATGAGGGGGAAGAGGACTTTATCACTGCATTTCCAAGTGCAACAACGAACCCTAGTGTGATGAACTATATTTGTACACGAACTACTAATGGTACGGGCGCTAATGGCACGGCATCCTCTATCTGTGCAATCCATTTCAGTTTCGACGATAAGCTGGCTAAAAAGTCGTTGGAAGCCATCATTCAGGATTATTTGGGGCAAAGCGTCGACAACCTCATTCTCATCACGGTTACAAAACTGAACCACTCCTGTGTTTCTTTTGTCCAGTCTCTAAAAAACATAACAGTTGAAAATTTTACAGCAAAGGAGATGCAGTTCAACCCTACGAAGCACAGTCTTGTTCCGGAACAGAAAATTATGAATGCCGATGCGGTGGCAGCTCTGTTGAAAACATTCTCGTGTAATATGGGAAATCTACCTACTATGCTAAAAACAGATGTCATTGCCAGATTTCTGGGAGCCCGAGTGAATGATGTGATTGAGATCACTAGAGAGAGCAGAACCACAGGAAAGAGCAAATACTACAGAGTGGTGAGGGACGCTGAATAAATTATAAATATTATTTTGGTAGAATGTGTGTTGATCCAGATATTTTCCAGGAGGTTTTTAGCACCCACTCAGTTTAACAGCCATCCTTGCATGAAATAGATAAACATCATAGATTTATTGTATACACATTGGTCCCATCCATCTCCCCAAAAAACAAAATTAGTTGAATATAACTTTATTCATTTAAAACACCATTGATATATACCTCAAATAGCTGCTTCTTCTCAGAACCTAAGAGGCGTAAGGCCTCCTCGGACACCAACTCACAACGCTCAATATTGAAGGTACCTCCCATAATTTCCACATAAGGCTCATTCTTTGAAGAGTAAACCCATTTTTCGGTGGCAGGCCAGACATTTCTTTCAATCTGGTCCCTTATTCTCTCTTCAATTAGACTTTCGGACAATTGGTCTACATATTTCACTTTCCTGCTCTTCTTGTCCCTTGCCAATCTTATCCCGATCAGTTTATCCTTGGTGATCTTTAATAGGAACCTTAGATTTTCGTTAGTGATGAAATTCAGGCCATCAAGAAGATTATTCGGTATGTAATCCTCTGAAATCTTCTTTTCAGAGTCCATCGGATCCATTTCCTGGAAGTTTATCAGTGAATCATTAAATATGTTGAAAGCAAGAATCCCCTCAACAATAATCACTTCCGGACGTATATTTTCTATCATTGTCTTTGTATTTTCTTTTGTAGCGAAATCATACTTGTGGCTGGGTACATAGGGTTTTCCATCCGAGTATGCCTTCAGGGTATCGCGTAGTGCGTACCAGTCTATGGCCCTTGGATTGTCAAAATCATATTTCTGGATGTTTTCGAGGGTCAGCTTATATGGAAATGTATGATAGTAACTATCAACACTGATAACCACTGTACTGATGCCCGACTCAATCAATCTGTGGTGAAAATATTCAGATAGTGTGGTCTTCCCAGATGCAGAACATCCCTGGATCAGAACTATTTTGATCGGAGTGTCCGTAACTATCAAAGAAAACTGCATTATCAAAGCCAGCAGCCCAAACATGGTGGATCTGCAATTTTCAAAATTTTAAAGCAGATTAAATTAAAAAATCAATTAATGGCATAGACTTAATTGGTCACCTAAATTGTACACTATCGTGAAGATTATACTGCCTGCCGGCCTATTTACTGATTGGCTTGGACATGTGCCATGATGGTTCTGGAATATAAAACAAATTAATTTAGTTGAATATATAAAATATTTAATTAGTAAGATGATGAGTTCTTAGATGAGAATATAGACATGGCCAAGAATTTTGTTATCCCATTCGATTGTAATATTATCATGGCCATTGAAGCCTCCACATTCTCATCAACCATAGGCATATAAGCCATCTCCAGAATCAATATTCAATTTGACTGTTGTTATTTCCTTTGTTTTGTTTACCCATGTCTAATATCTCCTTCGGATTCAAAACCAACTCGGATTTGTTTCTCATTTCACAGACAGTGCAGTCGTCCAGTATTATGAAAATTAAGGACAACCATTATGCAGACACAGCAAGCCTGCAGAATGTTCTTTTTACGGTGACTGGGGAGTGTGGAGATGTGTTTAGAATAAGGGATTTGATTGTGGAAAGAACAAAATACCTAAGTAGTGCCTATGAATGTGAGATTACCGGAGATTTTGTGGGAAGGATTTGCAGCGAGGAGGTCTACGATTGTGTCAGAAGCAATAAGCCATACAGGGTGAATATAATAATTGGGGACAACACCCTACCCGGCAGCAACTCAATGTCCGGTTCCCTGGATAGCAGTTGCATTAGCTCTAGCTTTGATCGTTCCCTTCCAGTTGTCCACTCTGTTGACACATATGGAGCTATTCATTCGTCCCCCTTTGTAGTCACGGGATATGGTATATACTTCTTGTATGGAATATTCGATTCGTTCTACAACTCAAACATGAGTTATGATGAATCCATGGAATTGATCAAAAAGTGCATAATGGCTTTGAAGGAAAAGATTATTATAGAAACCGACAGCTGGCAGGTTGACATCCTGAACGGCAGTGGCTACAAGAAAGAGGTAATAAAGGTATAATAGAAAATATGGAGTTTTTATCGGCATTAGCAATTGCGGTACTTGACAATACTAATGATCCCCAGTTGTATGTGTTTTTCAACTATAATTTTTTATTAAATTCTATCAAATATTCCTTGGCCTCGTTTATTTTGCTAGAGATATACTCACATCCCCCCAAATCTGGGTGGTTTATGCGCATTAGGATCCTATATCTCTTCAGGATGTCATCATTTCTGTTGACACTGAGAATTTGACGGGCAATCGAAGGGGATGATACCGAGAGGGATCTGGGATATCGGAAAAAACTAGACAGAGTCATATGGGTAGATTCTGGCAAGATTTACAACAAATGTAAGAGGGTTGTTTAGGTAGGTAATGGTAATGTACAACGGTTTCAAACGAGAGTCTTTCCATGGGAATGAATAAACTGGTCTCATAAGCATAGGTTAAATGTCCAACAACTCTGAAGGTTGTGTCTTGCTCTCAATATCCTATGCATGCGTTGTATGGTACCATTATGGCTGTCGAAATTCATTTTTATTTGCTACAATTTTTGCCCATGTTAAATGTTTTCCCACGTGCAGAAAGAATTTTCATCGAGGAGACAATTGGCTATAACCGGCCCAGTGCTCATCCGCCCAAAGATCAGACATGTAAATACGGTGGCGAGATTGTGGAGTGTGATAACGCTACCCACATCAACACCACTATTGCTTCAAACCTCCCAATTTGGTTTCATCGTGACAAGTTGACCAAGAAGGAGATCGTAGGTGTGCAGCTCCAGGATGTATCTAGCGAATCAATTATTTTTATCAGAAATATGCTGGTTGATTCGTATGTTTCATTGAAGAGGAATATTACGCTAAAGGAAATGTATGAGAAGTACAGGAATCATACAGATACCCCCGGTAACGATGCAGGTCGTGAGGTGTTGGGCTTTAATAAATTCATTCTGATCTTCGATTTCTATGAGGACAACAAGGTGATTAATTACGGCATTGGACTGATGGCTCAGCTGGAAACGATTTACAAGTCTCTACGTGATTTTGTCGCCCCAGCAGGGCAATCTCAGGATAGTGCATCTGAAGACAATGAGTCTAAGGACAGTTCTTTCATGACAATTTCAGATGGTCAACATGTTCTGAGAAGATATGTTGATAGGGATGGCCTACTATCTTCCCATTGTTCATGTAATGGGACGGCAGCATATTTTTCAAGTGATTTGTTGGTGATTTGTAGTAACTGCTATGAAAACAAGAGGTTTCCCAGCAACTACACTCCGAGAAACTTCCACAAAATCACAAGAGATCTACTAAGAGGAATTTGGACAAGGAAAGAAGAATACTACTTGCTAAAGGCAATCGAACAACATGGAGATGATTGGGAGATGGTCTCCAGGTATATCAACGATTTGAGCGATAATTCTGATCACAGCAAAGGTACTGTAGACAATGGTCCTTCGTGCCTGACTAAAACCAGAGAACATTGTATATTCCACTTCATCAACATGTGCATCCTGGAGGATATAGATGAGTATCATACTGCTCCATTTTCCCAGTTTCCAAATCAGATCAGTACCCTGATTGCCTTTCTGAGTGTATACATCGATTCCAAGGCTGCATCGAGAGCAGCAGAGGAGTTTCTACAGATAATGTCCAAATACAATACCCAGAAGGAGATTGTCGAACAGTTAATTCAGGCCTCAGTGCGCTGCTGCGAGGAGATAGTAAGTTTGGAGGAGCAGAAAAAGGAAAAGATTTTAAAAGTACGAATAGAAGCTATCATCAAAAAGCTTAATATCAAGATCAATGCAATAAAGAACATGCATGAGGAGAAAAACATTGTCAAGCAGGAGTTGATTGACAGAAGAGCCATGCTAATGGAGGAAATATACAGAAATGGGATTTGAATGCAATAAATATTTGAAGTTTATCAATTTTGTATGGAAGCCATATGGCCTTGTCTTATCGACTTCCATAGCACTTCGGCATCGGTGTAAAAGCATTTCAAAACAGGAAAATAAACATTTCAACTATCTCTTTTTGGATATGAAAGAATGTGATATCTGATGATAGAAATCGACATTCCTATCAGTTTTGGCTGCTTTGATCTAAAGTGGAATGTTGGTTCTTGTGTGTATAGTTTCTACAACATAGATTTGATGTGTCGAACAAGTACCACTGCTTCACACCATTTATTTTTGCCATTTCAATAAATCAATTTTCTACTTTAAAAATTTTTCGCCCAGAGTAAAATGTTTTGGATAAAGTTGATTGTGGGTATGCCGTCCCATCTATTCTTATCTGTTATTTTGCAAATCTGCTGTGGAGACTGTGGTGGCAATCCAGATACTGGCTCTATAAAGTCTGGTTTTATTGATATTTGTCGATCAGTGAATTGTGATTTGGGATTCCAAAATCAGCTTCCAATTCATAAATTCCTGGGGACGAATGGCCAAGAAGTTTCCTTGAAGGATGTTGAGTCAATCTGCAGGGATCTTGCAATGCTTGGGCACATAAAGCAGTTTTTAGAGAAGATTAAATCTCAAATCGTAGATGATCTGATACGGATATCCGTTTGTGATTTGATCGCTGAACAACCAGATGCTGCTTCGATGAGTGGTCTTGAGTGGATTGATAAGTATGTAATGTCGTCTTTTGTTAAAAGTGACTTCAAAGTTTTTATTAAATTAATAAAATCGGTAAATGATACACCAACCCTAGTCAAAGAGTATGATGAGTTTATCAAGAATCACTATAGTATTCTGCTGTTAGGTATGCAAATGGTTCAGAAACACATACCATCGGAATTTCTCAGTTTCCTCAACAATCCAAGCAGTGAGCTATTGGTTGGTATATGTAATCTGACCGGAAGTATTCTAAGCAAAGATCAGGTTATTAGATGTTTAATTGACAGTACCAACAGCCACATATTAAACCTAATAGACTTTATTGATACTCTGATCGATGATGGGATCTGTAAGGACCCCCAAAGCCATGAAGATAGTGCGGATGGTTGTACCTTGGCCATATTAATAAATGGAACTAGGAAATTCAACCTGAGAAGCTCTGAATCTTTAAATTCATTTTATACAGATATTACCAATTTGATGAATGCCAACTCGGAGGCAATAATGATAGATGGCAACAAACTGTTCTATTTCTCAGGATGTATACCCATAGAGAGGGAGGAATTTTTATCTGATGTTTCCCACATAATGGATTCGTTGAAAAAGAAAGAATGTGATATTCTAAGCTATTCAGATATCAAAGTACCCTACAAAAATTCCTTAGAAGAGAATATTTCACATGAAGATGGCTGCACAGATGAGATTCTAGTCATCAGATATGATGAGGAAGATGCTGACCATATCAGCCCCACGAACAGTGAAAAAAATCTTGAGCTCTCTCCAGTTTACAAGATTAAGGTAATTGAGAACTCAGATGATAGGAACTGTGCTTTTTGGTACACAGTATTTTGCATGGATACCAGTGCAGTAGTATAATGGTAGTATTTGTTTGAATAAACCATCGATACGATACAAATTTTATCAAAGACCCTTTATTTCGTCTTACACCTCACAACTAATTTATCTGGCTCTCCAAATTTTCTCGTTACTCTTTTAGAATGTACATGCATCCCACAGGTCGGTAAATAAAAGAATCGGATACACAGAAATTGTTGTGTGGTAGTTCCCACCTCCAATCTCAAGATGATATATCCCACATACACTGCACACTAATATGTGACAATTATTCTACATTTCTATTCTATTTTCGCACCCTTCCATATGTTCAGTTCCATCGGATTTCTTCCAAAACAGTCGGTGACAAAAATGAGAAGGTACACTGAGGATGAGAGTTTTATAGAAAGATATGGGAAGTACAGGCTACCAATAGGTGATAATCCTGTTGAGGATGCTGGCAACATGTCCATGGATGGATCATCACCCACCCCAGATTTGGCTATAACCACCACGAACATTATCACTAGCACCGGCCCTATTTTAACCAATTCCAATGTCACAAGCATTAGTGTTCAAAACAATTCATGCCAAGATGTTTTCATCGAGCTGAATGAAGAGGAGGTTATTTATTCTAGCCAGACGATTCTGTTTGGAACCCCAAACTCGGATGAGTTTAGCAGCTTGGCCATATTTGTTTCTGACGACGATGGGGTATATTGCCATCATGATGCCATCCTGCCCACTGCTGTATTGGATGCGGTGTTTATTGAGGATCCCCCAAGGGACACTACTTCCTCTCCCCTTAATCTAGTTGCAGTGGCCACATTCGAGAATGATATTCTAGTCTACGATGCTTTCACAGAGTTCCCAGTGGCACCCATGAAGGTTCTGACGGGCCATTCCGACTTGGTAGAGGAACTGAAGTATGTGAGCAAGAAACTGTTTTCAATAAGCGGCAGCACACTGATAGAGTGGGACTTGGAAAGGAATATTCCAAAGAACATTATTGATATGGGGATAAAGATGAAGAGTTTTGATATTCAGCCAGTAGGGGATGGAATAGATTGTAATGATTCCTCAAGTTTCAACCTGGCATGTGGCTCAGAACTGTCTGTTCTGATCAACTCAGAAATATGTGTAGTGGAGAATGTTCTGGAACGAATCAAGATCATCGGTAGCCTTGTCTATGTGGCAGACTCATGTGGTTTTGTAACGATCTTTGACCTGAGGAATACATCAAATAAGATTGTGAAGAAAATACATGAAGGGAATGTGTACGATATAATAGGAGTTAACAAAAGTGCCAGTGGATTGGCGAATAGCGAAGACATTTGTGAGAAAAGCACCACCTCAAATTCATTTCCTGGACAACCGGACATGGACTGGCTCATAGTAACATGTTCTGAGGACAAAACGATCAAAGTATTCGATTTGGAAATGAACGAGCTTAAAAGCTACCAAATTCCGGAGGTTACATACAGGATCTGTTGTGATGGTAGGAGGATATTCTACGGTAGCGATGAGAGGATTGAATATAAATTTTTATGAATAATTTAATAGATTTGGTTTAATATTTTAGTCTTTGCCAGGGATTGTTGTGATTTAAAAGCAATTGACCGGTTCCTGTTGCCGGACATCCACATGAATATCGCAGCAAGGAAAATGTTACACAACTTTTTGTCTTGAACAGCCTTGTGGGGCAAATGCTGATAGTACCAGGATTAAAATAATTAACCTTGTTGCTTTTATCCTATCTTGGCATTGGCAATTTCAAAGTGGTATTATTTCCTCACATCCAAAGGTACAGTTTATAACTAACAAAAATTGTTTTCTGGCGCAGCTCTTTTTACAAAAGTAAAAATCTAAAAGTGTTGGAGGAATAGTTGGATTCATGAAACTGTTTATTTATAATTTGTTTCACTGTTTGTTAGTTGGAATTTTATTCAGCCCATTCAAATGGTTAGGAGTGCATCCGGAACAACAAGATTGAGAAACTCTGTTTCAACGGCAAAAATACTACCAACAGTCAGTGCAGCATTCCACGCGTCTTCCACAATCAGACCGCTCAAGAAAGGAAACCAGCCATTTTCTGCAGCATTTCTTTACTTGTCCATTATTTGCACACTTAAACTCACATTTTCTTTACTTGTGGGTTTTGTACAGTCTGAACGCTCGCAGATGCCATATGAAAAAATATTTCACGATACAGCTATAGGAATACTTATTCTGTTTGCTACAAGCCTCATTGTTCCCTACGTTATTGTGCTGTACTCGAAACTCCCATATGACGGATATATACTGCTACTGTTTGTGTCTTCATGTACATATTGCCCACTATGTGTGCTTGTTAATGAAGTCCTAGGTGAGTTTTCGTACTTTATTAAGCTGCTGATATCATTACTGATGGCATATTATGTACAATCCTCCCTGGAAGCTCTATATATTCCTGTGGATCAGAGAGACTCAACAATATTTTCACTATTGGCCTTTGTGGGTGCATTGACTGTTGTTTACTCTGGATGCAAATAAAAATAAAATTATTTCATGATGCTCATATTAAAAATCAAAATGCTTTTGTTGCCGCCACCCCATAAAACACCTTTAATTTGTGATCAATAAGATCGAGTATTGTATAGACATATTGATGTATTAGAAATACAGCGACTCTTGCAACAACCTTTCTTCTATTTTTTTGTAGGTTCTGTCCATTTTCAGCTCCATTGGTTATGCTATAGCTCGCAAGTGCGCTGAAAAGGAATTTACTGGCTTTTTTTGGGATCATCAGATGCATACTGACAAATTTGATCACAGGAAAATAGGTGAATATAGTCAAATATGTCTTTTCACATGAGCGATTGGATGACGGATTTTCTGAGTCTTGCAGCTGCTTAGATACATCTGGATCAGCCAGATATTCACAGCTATTAGAGCTCCGCAGTTGTACAGTCTGTTGAACATTAACAAGTTCTATGCCATGGCCATGCATCTTCCCACCACCTATACCACTCCATTCACACATGCACCTGATCATTCTTCTATAAAGATACATTGTAATAACCATGGGTGATGAGAATATCAAATACAAACTTAGTTCCCCAGGAAGGCTGATTTCGTGGCCTGAACCATTGGGATACTCCAAGCAGACATACCATGCTATAATTGTCCTCTCGTAAATATTTTCTATGATAATGGCCAATATGGTTAATGATCCATAGATAACCTCTGAGCAGTTGTACCTATGAAATTCATCAATGTTCAACATTATTACATTCCCCATCAGATACACATTGCATATTAAGATGTCTTTTGTAGCTAGAAGATAGCTTTTAATTAATTTGGCATTCATCATCGGGGAGATTTTCAATCTCATACAAATTGTGTTTCGGATGGAAACTGTGATCACAGAGATTGCAGATGTTATTCTCAACAATTCCAATAATCATACATAATGGATATTATGGAACCATCTTCTTTTTTGTCCAGTCAGAAAATAGATATATAATATGCCATTGTAGAAACTATAGTACCTATAAAACAATTTATTGTAATGAGGTGGTTTTGACACCATGACTAACACATTCCTCCATTTTCAATTGGTTTTGAGTTTATCAACTTTTTAGCCCATGCCCTCTATATTTTTTGACACCAATCTGATCTCCGTATTGTACACCAGCAAGGATCCTATCCAGCTCAATTCATCCCCACAACCTAATGATCCTCCATCCACCCAAACTCCTACATTTTGCACAATTGTAGCAGTACAGAAGGACGAAACAGATAAAAGTGTGGTGATAAGCTCTACACTTGACCCCAGTGTTACTACCCTTTTGGCTTCGTACTATTCATTTTTGGACAATCCAGCAACACAGTTCAGAATATTTCTGTCTACAAGTTCTGTTATTGATGGAATAAACTCCATTGCAATATGCTTCAATAAGTTGATCAGCGATCGTCGCAACACTGAATCCAACTCCACTGACGAGAGCCCACCACACGACAACTTCTTCAATTTTATTTACGCCGTTGGAACATCCAAGTCATACATATTGTTGGACAGATCGGACAGCATTAAGGCAATTTATTGTAAAATAAGCGAGTTAAATGAGCTGGCCGGTCAGATAGCTGAAAAAAGAGCGGAACTATTTGAATAAACGAACAGAGGGACACATTCCATAGCATACGACTACCACTTTTTAACTCAGGGCCATCTCTGAAATATTTAATGATTCTGTAGGATAGCCACCCACGCATATGTACAGCACCATAAATCCTATATTATGAATTAATTTATTGACTCATCAACCTTGTATAGCTTAACATATACATCCTGACCTATTGCCTTTGGGTTTAAGTTTCTGTCAAAAGAAGCTCTGACAACACCCTTGTGTCCATGAACCGCTCTGATAAACCCATAGTTTTTAATTAACTTTCCCTCCTTGTTTTCATAGACAAACATGACTGCATTTCTAACATACTTCTCTGCCACTTCCCTGGTAGACACGTGGTTTATCGAGAGAAGCACCTGGTTTGGCCTTAGGCGACGCTGTCCCCTGCGATGGCTGACGAATGTGGCCGGAATGTGGATGTTTGTGAGCGCGGACATACTTGAGGGGGCCGAAAAAATTTGTAAAAAATTCACTTAAAATCATAGAGGTTCAGAACAGGTAGATATATCAGCGGTTGCTACAAGAGACAACACCCTCTAGCCATTCCAATACGAGTATATCTGCAGTCACCAACAGAATTACTGTTCGAGAGAAATCTCCCATATCATCAAATGCTTCTCATGGCATAACTCTAGTCTACAATGCTATACAAGTTGCATACCCCCGCTTCTTGATCACTCTCATAGTATTCAGCATTTCCAAAACTCTTCGATTCTCTAATAAACTCACTTATTTCTTTTCTTGCCTTGTTGATCATCTTCCTTCTATTACTTTTTTCTTCTGATTTCCAGCCATAATATTCCTGAATGAATGCAATAATATATATCTCTATGATCTGTTCGTTCAAGTATCCCTGTTTGCAAATAATTGTTGTGAAGAGTTTTTCAAAAATCGGCTTCGCTGCAGTTGTTCTTGAGTATTTTTTACAAATTGTTGAGTATAAATCCATCGCAAGTGGAGAAAGACCAGAAGCAGGTAGTGCAGATGTAGTGGCTGGATGGTTGTATTGGGGATTGTCATGCTTGGTTAAGTTGCTGTTATTCCCTATCGAGGTACTTTTCTCTTCATCAAGGCTTGGGTTTGTTGTAACCAAAACATTTGCAAAGCTTCCTGAGCTCTCTTTTGTTGGGTTGTGATCGTTCAGTGGTAGTTCTGGATATTCCTTACCGTTGATACTCTTAACATCTGTGTGTCTCTTACATTTTACTTCTGAACCCCTCTTCAACTTATTTTTAAATGTAATTAATCTTCTAGTTCTCATTATATGGGTTTTTGTTTTTGGCACCTGTACCCCATGAATTCCGACCAGTCGAGTAGAAGAACTCCCCTGAAGGAAAAGCCAACGAAAAAGGATTGTGACGTCATATGCAGGCCCAATGATAATCAGACACTCAACAACCTCTATCATCAGCAGAATACCCACAACAATGCCGTTCTCACGGACTCAAACATTTTAAAAGCAACTGTGGGATATAAGGTTATTCATAACGGGGAGTTTCTCTTCCTCCGCTCAGTATATGCATTTTCAAGCGAGGATTTTTTTAAATTTAGATATGCTGAGGGAAGCATACAAATCATTCCAAACGACTATTTATACGAGTTTAGACATTTGCTGCTGGATTACATCGGATTTGAAATAAGAAAAAAAAGAGTAGACTGGGAGGTGACAGAGATGGATCGATTGCCCGCAGGAAGCGATAGATCAAAATATTCGCTAATTCCCCGGAGTCACAAAAATAAGCAGAGCTTGCCGGCATTTCTTGCTGCTGTTACTATGGAGCTGTACAAAATGAACACCTTTGCCGGAGAAAATAAATAAACTAATGAGTAGCACTCCATGGATGTACCAAGAGCTTTTTACCATGCCAAATCCCAACACACTCGAGTAATAAATAGATATTTATTAACAATCAGACACTAATGCCCTGAAGAAGCTCCACAATCACAGACGTCTGCAGGAGCGAAAAAATATTCTCATTTTCTGGAATATCAGGTAAACGGTTTAAAAATTCGACTAAGACCGCAGAATTACACTGTGACTTAACACACAGATCTTTATACGTGAAGCTGTCCCTGATTGTCAGATAAATACCAAATGATGCAGAATCATTTCTAACCGTAGACAGGTTGTTATGGGATTCCAGAATGCTGGATTGGTTAAAGACCAAGGCTGATTTCTTGGAGAAATTAGGATTGGATTGCTGACTGAGCTCCCAGGCTTGCTTCTCCAGAATCAGCCTTTTGTATTCTTCAAAATCACCGTGTATTTGCTCGTGGCGAATCATCAAATTCCACATCTTCGTGGTTTTTGTCAGCTTAATAAAGAGATGCTTCACCGACGGAGATGCTATGAACATGTCCAGTGCAAATTCGGAGATCAAAAGAACGTCCCTCAGATACATTCTATAGTTGCTGGGGGATTCCCCCTCATTCCTCTCTGCTTCTGCCAGAAATGTGGAGTGTGCATCAATTAAAAGAGAATATGCATTTTCTGGGAAATTGTTTGCATATTCGATGTCCGCTGCTGCCATATAGACATAAGGGGAAAGCCTCCTGTGATTTAACTTGATTGATGAATCCTTTGGTGGGGCGGGTGCTGGACACACTTCTTTCTGAGTATCGGCTGAGTGGGAATCTTTCAGTTGAATACTGCTATCCTCCACAGGTGCTGCCTCTCCAGGCTTCCCTTCGATACTGGTTTCCTCTCCTCCACCATCAAGTCGGGCTGTCCGCATCTGTTTGAACTTCTCCCTGAAGGCCTCCAGGCCTTCGTTTTGCACGAGCCACTTTAAGTAATTTATGCAAGTCAGATCATAATTAGCGTTGTCTGAAAAATCAAATAAATTTTGTTTCAGTTGAAACGAAAACCAATATGTTAAGAGGGTTTTAGGGTGTTTTGCAGAAACCACGGGAGCTGGAACACTTTTTTGAACAGAGGGCAGATAAAATGATTGAAGAACTCTTATGGCATCACAATATTTTTCTGGAGCTGCTGAACACAAAGAATTAAAGTGGAAGTTCAGGCGAAGTTCAAAAGACTTCTTCGAAAGTTTTAGAGGATTCTCCAATTCAATGTCAATAATTTTAAAAATAGATTTATCTGGGATGGGATTGGTTAGCTTGACATGACCTGAAGGGCCGTTGTTACTGTCGGTGCCGTAGCAGCTTCTTATGCTGGGCAGCAGCCTCTCATAAACTCTCTGTGCATTGGAATAGAATGGCAACACGGAATCTATGTTCGAGGTGGCCGTCATCCGATTTACACTGTTTTCCCACTCCTCATATTCTGCCCAGAGTGGAGATAGATGGTTTCCAGGAAGCTTAAGAAACTGTTGAAATATCTTGCGAATCCTCTCGACCTTCAGCGGATCATCCAATGAAACAAAGCTGATGGGATTTCCGGAGCCGTCGGATTTCCCATTGGCAATGCTGGCAATGGCACTTTTTATTAACGAGTAGTTCTCATAGCCGTTTTCAAAATGATTCAACACAAAAGAATAAACATCTGCAAGATCAACCTGCTTTTCCGAAAAATTAGTAACAAACTGTATATAAATGTTCCAAAAAGAAGTGTCGTAGGACTCACGAAGATACTTGGTAAAAAGGCGCTTAAGTGTTGAAACATCTTTATTGGCATAAGCAGTTGTTGCTGCACTAAGGATTTCTGATGGCTTGAACATGGGCTAAAAAAAAGGATAATGTAAAAATTAAAAAGGAGAGCCAACCTTCCACAAACATGGGAAAAATAGCTACAAAAGCATTTTATATCCCATGGATGGGTTCTGAATGCACAAGGAAGTTGGTCTTAAACTCTAATGCCTTAATCCATACGGCAATTCAAATTGATGCTAAAACAGTGGTTCTTCACGGTGATATAAGTAGATAGATATTCTGTCGGAGGACTATTCGACCTAGCTAGTTTTATTCTGTGCATTGTGTAATCATCGATCTTCCAACATTATAAATCATCCCATAAATAAATTTTTCAACAGTTATTTCAAGTAGCCCAGCCCAATCAAATAATACATTCATCAAATATCTACGCATAGTGTTTAAATAAAGAAAAAATTTTGAATATGAAAATTGAAGATAATAAAGACAAATAGGAATTGAAATTAGAGTAGATGTTCTATTTAGGGCTATTATTCATATGAAGTAGAGATAGGGAGTTGGAACTCGGATCATATAGTCATTATTAGAAATATATAAACTCTTTGTATTGTAGATATATGAGTGTATGAAAACATTACCTTAGACAAATGTTTATTACACTCCTGAGTATCATGGTTGATCACGAAACCAACAGAAAATGTTACGCACCTAGTAACCACTCATATTAATGGGAATATAGGCAGATGAAGATATAGTGAGAAAGTTTTTCACCATATAATATATGATATATTATTGAGAATAAACCATCTCTATGAATAAAATACTTCATACTATTCACAAAACATATCAAATCATAATTAAAAGATAAGGTTTCGTTTATTGGTAATGTATATACACTAACTTCTATAGAATTGAACAACTGATAGTAGTGAATTGATATTGTCATGCCAGGGTGACTGTGGCATTTTAAGAAGTTTTATTAATTGGACAAAATGAAATGCACGATTGGTTTTTTGTTTAACTTAATCATTTTTACTACAAAAACCGAAAGTAATTCAACTTGTTCATACTTCATTATGGTTCAGTTGCCCTACATTGCTGTGTTTTTGATGTGGTCAAACCCAATATTCAAAGATATTGTTTTGTACAGTTTATGCACTAACCTGTTTAGTGGAGATTCTAACTGAATTAAATACTTATACTACTATCATTAGTTCGATGATATAATTAAAGAACAGCAATTAAATTTATACTATAACTTATATAGCTTAGTACGTGTTGATATTATTAAAGAACAGCAATTAAATTTATTTGAAAGATGATTTGGATCATATGATAATGTTCATACATTTGTTGGTATTAGAATGAATAATTTTTTCGATTAATATTTTGTATTATCAGAATATACATTTAAATTACATTTCTCACAATTTGTATGAATAATCTATCAAATTAATCGGAATCACACATTTGCATTTAACACTCAATAGCCCTCACGGTCTTCATCATTTAAGATTGGTCTAACCGTGGCCATACCATCTGTGCTGACGTTGTATTCGTAACTTAATTCAATATCCAATGTATGACTTCCATTTATACAACAGGACAAATTACACATGTAGTCTGTAGAATTTACACAATCCATATTTCTACAAAATAGTATTCTTGAGAATATCTGGAATCAAATCTTAAATATTATTTGCGAAGTTATCATAAAAGTTTCATAACTTATTCAGATGTGATATTGAATAATAAAGTATATTATATATCATTTAACATCTCAACTAGTCCAGGTATTCTAACCATTTGTAGTTGGAATATGAGATTTGACTGATTATAGTGTATTAATTCACACTGAAATTTGATAATTGAACAATCACTTGTTTATAATTAAAACCCACCATACTTATTTGATGGGTGTTCTAATATAAAGGTGATTGGAGTTTGTTGAATTCAATGGTAGGAGTTAAGATAGATATTAATATATTTTTAACAATAATCAATACCTGATTGTGGAAAACCCCATAATGTCAACATATATTGTATATCTATTGTAGTTAAACAACAACCAATTTATTTGATTAAAGCATGTGATTCGTAGTATCAAGGATCTGTGTCAATATCATTGATGTATGTTCGATGGTTTCAGAACGACTAATATAAGTTATGTGTTCAATATTCTTAAATACCATCATTAAAATATAAACCTATGCATTCCAGATATTTCAGCAAGTACAATTCATGTAAATCAAATACAAGACATTATAAGTAGTATTATATTACACGCATATTTTTCTAAAATTAAATATTTTGACAAAATATACCTCCATCATCGAATTAATTAAAGACATGTGTAAATCAACTTGAACCAATTTGGAGAACAAATTAGTATCATAACAATACTGTCTTACACTTATTGTGAGTGGTTTGTAACAAGATTTATTTGAAAAGTCTGACTATTATTTGCTCAATAAATCCCATATCAATATTATAAAATCACTTTGATAAAGTTATGCCATAAAGATATTGTATATTTTTCTATATTCTTGAAAGAGTCATATATGATTTGGTATGGCTTCAACCGTATTATTTTCCGAACAGTTGAAAATATAGTTGTAATGGATATGCATTAGATGTAATATATCAACTACACATTTATCGAGGAGTTGATTGATGCTTGCAAGAAATATATTGCGAATAAATGGTAGTGAGATTATACTGATATAAACGCTAATTGTAGCTTTATACAAAATTGAAACTAATAATTCAAATATCAATATTTTCTAACTATCTTGCTAGCTTCATTTCACTTACAGAAAAGAAGATACACCTTGAATCATAATTAAATATATTTAAAAAATTACTAAATATATGGCAGATACTATGACCATTTGAATTTGCTAAAGAATGTTTGGAAATAAAATGGTGTTATATTTGCAATAAGGCTTTATCATCAATATTCATATCTATAATTACACTGGATTCAAAAATTAATTCGAACGAGCTTCATATTAAATCAATACATGTTCTGTAAATAATTAACTAGAGAGAATGCAGGATATGAACAACTACTGGACATACTGCGTCAAAGTTTAATTTATAACAATCTAAACTTTTACGGATAAAAGGTGATGAATAGATTAAATTTATTTTGATCTAGAATGAAAACTAAAACCTAAATTTAGATGTCTCATGAATATATACTACTGGTTTCCAGGAACATAATTTACAAAGATGAAATGAACTTAGTAAGACATAGGAATTAAATATATATGTAATTGGCTTTTGATACTTACTCTCATATTGAGGTTATACATAATTGACAGAGTTTCCTAAGATTAATGTTGGTTGAATGGATTTGATATAATTCCATAAATGAATCTTCTTGAGCTGTGAGATCCAAAATTGTATGCCAATCTCTACAGCTATTGGAACAAATCGTATGTTTACCATACCAATCAAATAGAATTTCTTAGCATTTTTAAATAATGGCTAGGTGAAACAATAATATTATAGATTATGCTTGGGATGTTCTCGTGAAATAATTATATGAAAACTTACGGTTTCAAGAGTGAATGATTTTCTTGCAATTAGCAAATGTCGGTTGGATTATATTTGAGAAATGTCCAACATTTTCTTGCTGGACTTGAAGAGTTATCAGTCAGCTGTGTTCCTTACTTTTATACATATTTGTGCAATAGAATTGGATGATGTAACCTGAAAAATCAAATATTTATGGAAATATCAAAATTTAACACAATAAGTTGTAAAGTATTTTCAATCACATACATTTTGTCGAATTCATCTAAGAATACTTTAATCACACTCAATCTTAAATGTAGATTTTCTTGGTGGATATTTCAAAGTTTTATTTATCACATATAAATTGACATGTTTTTTAGAATAATCCTGTATGCAAGAGATGTAGTATTGAGTATTGAAGGAATCATCTCTGACCAATACAGCCAAGATATGATTATTCAACAAAGACCACCAAATATAATTCTATGTGAGAAATCGTGATATAAATTGCTTGATATGATTCAGACAAGAGAAATAATTAATGTTGTGGTAAATACCAACACCAGAACATTAAAGCATGTTTTGTAGCAATTTAATGACATCAGTTGGATCAACGAAGTGTTGGAATCCAATTTGCCTATAATCAGTTGAACTAGAAACATACTATCTGTATAATGACAATCATTTCTGTTGTATTAATAACCAATGATAAAGGAATCAGAATTCCTATCGAATTTCTGTTAGACTTATTTTTATTAAACGACTACCACTACTACAATAGAAAATTGATATCTGATTGGGTGAAAAACGATAACAAATTGAAAAGTTTAATATCAGCTTCTTATCTGTTAATATTCATTTCATTGATACAATGAATTGTATGTGAGGTATAGCAAATATTCCAATTGTTGTTTAGGGAAAACCGTTTAATATGGTTAGATACCAGTGGCAATAAAGAAACTAAAATTTCGAATACTGATCTCAGATTTTATTAAAATACCGTTCTCCCAACATAGTAACTGCCATACGTTGTTTGAATCTTTCAAATGGCTTTTTGGACTACTCTTTTGAACATTCAATCCACACACCTAGCAGCTCCTTATCAACAGATATTCACCATCATTAATTTCATCGTCTATCTGGCAAACGGTGTAATTTAGACCATCAAATCTTATAATCTCACTAGTACACATATAAATTTCCCTGAACCTCTTAATAGACCTTGGGTTTTCCATAACAAATGGATAGTTTATGATGTCGATACAAGTACTAAACGTGTTGTTGATAATGGACGAGATGCTCCTGTCAATGTTATCGACAAGGTCGGTGTTTTTGTAGCTGAAGAATGCCACATTTATGGTGTTTTTAATATACTTCATAATCACTATCAACCCATTTTCCAATAAATACTCTCCAGAATTATAAAATTTTATATTCAGGCATTTCTTGTAGAGATGAATGATTTGGATATTTTCCATAATATTGCTCTTCATGCACTCTGCCTTACTTGTCCTATATATATATTCTATATCATCGACCTTAGGATTGGTTAGCAGATATGTATGGATATGGTCTATGAAGTTGACGTCTATTCGACTGTTGAGAACACCTACGTAATAGGTGGAGAAGGACACTGGACAAATGGCACTCGACACATTGTGAATGGGAATGGTGCCTTCAACATCACAATTATCAGCCTGGAATTCCATACCATCGTCCACCATTCTAATGTCGCTCCTGCCGTATTCTTCATTTATTTTCTTTTCTAACAACTCTTTATTACGGACAATACTTCTTTCTATAAACAAACTGTACTTCCTATCATTAATCTTTACAAACAGACTCATGCCATTTCTAATCTGCTTCAGAATACTCCCAGGATTGACCCTAGAGATGATTAAAATATCTCCAGTACCGATCCCATCAAGTGAATTGATCGCCTCTGTAATCTCATCACTGGTATTTTCCTTATAGACACCGAACTCGTCATACTTGCTATACTCCTTCAGTTCCTCTATGCTCTTTATCCTTACACTTCCTATTGCTTTCAAAGAGATCGGTGCTGTGCAGTTTACAATATCATCCTGGAATATTTTCAGAAAAACCAGCTTTCCTGATTTGTATGCTGGTGAAACAAAGAAACAAGCATTTGAGATGGTTCTCGAGACAGCTCCTGGAACAATATCTGGTGTCCTGCTAGAAATCACATTCTTTTGTAAAAGCGTATAGAGGGAAGTATCATTAACCCTGATAAGATTACACTTATCACCACCATCTTCACACTGACCATTTCTTACATAATATACTTCCAAGTTGCTGGTGTTGTTTTTTCTGTTGACGAACAGCTCTATATTGTCAAATATTCCAATTTCCTCTTCACGGTAACTCGTCATACAATATGCAGTATCAGAAATATTACAAATACCTGGTCCGTAATAATTGGTAATGCATGAGTCGTCCACATATTTAACAGGAACTTTGAAATTATCACAACCAGATGTGTCATTGATGGAGATACCACCATCAATACTGCAACCAGTATCCTCTTTACCAATCCTCTTGTATACCAAATAATATGCTGAGTAGTCCTTTCTCTTTCCATTCACTTCGTCCCTACCTCCAAAATTCCAATCAAAAACCTCCCCACGACTAGCCTCATTAACCGATGCATCATTGAACTTGCAGAACTTATCTTCTACCTTCACAAACGAATAGAAATGGCCCTCATCGATGGAGCCAGAATGAACGATCACAGAGAACAGAGAATATACAGTATCCTTTCCGGGATTGATACCTGCAGAGTCATTGTTGGTGTCACCAAGAATATAATCTTTAAAGTCTATCCGTTCTGGATATACAAACTTCCCATTATCCTTCTTGTACTCCATATATTCCCAATCCATCACAAACCTATTTATTAGAATGAACACATATTCGGGCAGTTCTTTGTAAAATATTTGCTTGGTGGCTGGCTGGGAGCCGTGCTGTTCACAGGTATATCCCTCGATATTTTCTGGAGCTGTAATGGAATTCAGGGTTGATAAGACATTGTTGTCAGCACTTCTGCCACAATCGGTCTTTTCTATGGACAATTGCATGTCTGTAAATATCTCTTCCCTTTTACTTGTGCAGCCACAGCTTGACTCTATCACACTAACAGACACACCCTCCAATACTCCCCTGACCAACTCTTTGGATTCTATCTCTAGCTTGTCAATTAGCTTCTTACTGAACTCATGGACATCCTGATGCTCATGGATTGAGTTCACAAAAGGTAAATTGTATATGAATTCGCTAGGTGTGAAGATCATACCATCACTTGCGTCACACCAATTGTACAGCCTCCTTAGTAGTGTAGAGTAGTATCCATTGGAGCTGTTAAGCTTTTTCCTGAACGACTCCATATATCTAAATGTCTGCAACAGGGAATTAATATAGCATGTTGCCTCCAGATTTGTAAATCCTATGAGAGATTGAGGGGGAGGCGAGCCAAATGACAAATCAAGAGTAACCCCATCCACATTTGGATCTGGATACGGCACATTTATGCCAAATGTGTTTGTATAGCGGGAAAACGAATAAATAAAGGATGTGGAGGCACTGTTGTGTGTCCTGACATCAAGATCATCACTGTTATCCGTCATACTCACCTCGATATCATACTTTATATCTCTATATGAATATCCCAAGTACTCAAATCCAACATACAGAGGAGTACAAGCACCCTCGCCATCATGGCTGTTCTTGAGCTTGGAGCTGTTCAATGTAAGTGTCACCTTTATCTTTTCCCCATCAATTACGAATATTCGGTACTGGCCAACTTTAAAAGGAGCCGTAAACGAAGCTATTGCTTGAGCCATGGAAGGGTAATCCAAAAAAATATAATGCATAAGTGAAACAAACAAAATAGAATGGCCAATGGTGGCTGGGATTGGATGCCATTGATTCAGAGCCTAAGTCTCCCGGCTTAACTTTACTGCACTTATTTTTATTACGTCACATATTATTAGTTTTCCAAAATTTAATCATGAAGTTTGTTATCCCTTATGAGTGCTGGCGGAACCGATAAAAACTTGCTGGATAGCGCCCCATCGGTGAACAGACCCAATAGTGATATTCTTTTTTTGTTCGATGTGGATGGCACACTTTCACCAAGCAGGCAGAAGGCACCAGGAAGCATCTTGTTTATGCTGCATGAGTTAAAGAAGAAGGTGAACATAGCTTTTGTGGGCGGAAGTGATTTAAACAAGCAAAGGGAACAAATAGAATCCAGTAACAGCAGCGGCGTGTCCTGTGAGGATGTGCTGGAGCTATTCACCTATTCTTTCCCTGAAAATGGGGTCCAGTTCTACAGAAACACAGAGCTCATTAAGGACGATTCCTTCATAGAAAAGATTGGCGAGAAGAACTATACAAAACTAATCAATAAAATCCTTTTTTTATTAAGCAAGGTTGATTGTAAGAAAAGAGGTGTTTTTGTGGAGAATAGAAGAAGTATGATAAATGTGAGTATTATTGGTAGAAACTGCACCCAGGAGGAAAGAGAAGAGTACTTTGAGGAGGACAAGAGATGCAAGGGCCGAGAGAAGTTTGTCAGGGAATTGTACAAGGAACTGAAGACTGTAGACAATGATGATGAACAGTATATTCCTCTGACCGATATTGTTTGCAGCATTGGAGGGCAGATTTCGATAGACATTTTCCCCAAGGGTTGGGACAAAACCTACTGCATACGCCATATTAAGGAGACCACCATTGTATTCTTTGGTGACATGGTAGAAAAAGGTGGAAACGACTATGAAATATACAATCATGAAAAAGTAAGAGGCGTCCGGGTGTTTGGACCAGACGATACTCTGAAGAAGGTCAACCAGGAGTTGGAGAGGTTGGGAATGGATCCCATACATCAATAAAGAGAATATGCTTTTATAACTATTCTCTTAATGTTCCTGTAAATCAGCCATTTTTCGAGCAAAGTAACCTGTTTATATTAGTAAACCTCATTTTCCTGCAAGGCTTTTGCTTTGGGGAGGTTGTATGAGTTGTGATTAAGAAGCTTGATATGTATCTTAAGCCACAAGTCTAGACAATTCTTTGTTTGGATGCAAAAAGCTTGTAGAGGGAATACAGAAAATCATTGCAATGGCTTTCATGCCCGTGTACTCTGATCACTAAGCCACCAATTTTCAAAAACAATAAATTGCCCTACTCCTTAATATAAAGGATTAACAGAATTGATGCCCCAGCATGATACTTAATCTTATATTCATTCCCACACTCTCTTTGATATCTTTGATAGATGTAGCTAAGTGCAGTGCAGGCGATAACCCTAGAGGAGCTCCTTTTCACAAATCTGTTCCAACAGTACTGGGTAAAGACGAATACACAGATGACTCTGCAAAAAATATTAACTACAAATCTGTTCCAATAATGCTGAGTAAAGACACATGCACCAACACCTCGTCATGTGAATTCTTCAAAAGAAGTTCTTTTTTGAGTGTTTTCACATTTAATAAGGAATTCTGTAATTTGCAAAAGTTCAAAAATACTTTGCATAAAACACAGACAGATACAGATCATAAATACAATATTTCCTATGGCATTGCATGCTTTCCTTTGCAGAAAGATGATGAGAAACTAGCATCAATCAAGGCCTGCGAGGAATGCATCAAAAATTTAGCGACACTTTATGAAATTAAATCCACAATCTATAACTGTGGCATGGACAATAAAATTAAGGAAAATTCTAGCAAACTGGGATTGCTGGAGATTTATACTGATGGAGAAAAGAATTTTGTGAAACTTAAGTATAAAAGTAATGGGTTTTTGGGGTGGAGGAGGCTTATAAGATATAATTATTATCTCTTGGCAAACCATAAGGAAAAAGTTGAGGATAAGGGAGAAATTGTGGCAGTCAGTCCTGACCTGAAAGTCATTGTCCCTTGGAATCAGTCTGATGGAGAATTTGAAATTAGTAAAGCCGGAATTAAAGATATAAGTGGCAAGATAAAAGTCTTATTGGAATCTATAAAATCTGAAAAAATGAATTATACTCTAACAAATAGAGCATTTCAAAGTGCTCGTATAAAACCAACCTTGATTGAATACGATCCCAATGAAAAAAAGAGCAGTCCTACATCTATTAGGTATTTCAAACCCCCAACTCCTGCCAAATCAAAGCCCATAGCACTAGCAACAAAACTTGAGACAGCTGAATCATCAGAAGACAATACAGGAGCATACTTTGTCGAAACTGAGTGCTTGCCATTGAATTTTATTAACAACACCACCAAATTTCATGCATATAATTTAGCTTTGATTCCGCCTGAAAAAACCAAAGGCCAAGACCTCTGTTGTGATTTCCATGCCAATGAAAGAATTCTGGTGAATGTAACTATCAAAGATAAGAAGAATCCTAATGTAATTGGAGAGTGTATTTTGACAGAAAAGCCTAGAAAAAGATATGAGAGTTCTGATGATATATTGTATATTTGTAAACAGTGTATGAATAATTGTGAAACTTTTATCCAAAGGATTTTAACCAAAATGTTTATTTTCAATCTAAGTCGAATTCATGAAGTTAAGGTTGACGGCCAATCCTACCATCTAATAACAAATGAATTTGGAGACATACTGACAATCTCCAGTAGAGGGTGGTGGGGCAATTTACACGCTTTGGTCTATGACAATAAGGGTTCTTTTGCATTATACAATTTAAAAACCAACAAATTCTCAAGATTAGATGAGGCATTCTTCTTGAGTAGGAGACACAAGTCACTGATCAAAACTACTATTCGGACTATCGAGTACATAGAAAAAAATTTTGAGAATAAAGTAACGTTTATAGCTGCAATTAAGGAGGCTGCTAAAAGTTCAGAATCCGAGGACAATAATATTCCTACAACAGCAAAATGTTGCGTTTTAAAAGTGAAGTTTGAACGCGATCGAGAAAGTAAAAATCCAAAATTAGTCAAGGATCAGGTCTACTGAAAAAGAAAGATTGATCATTCAATAACATGATCATAAATCATTTATGAATAATGCTGTGGGTTCGAGCGGGATACATGAAGTGGAGATTAATAGGATGAGGATCCGTATAACTTGAAAAATTAGAAGGAATCGATGAGCTCAATTTAGAAATGATATTCTTGGTTTTCCATCCTTCTATTTTATGCTACATTTTCACGGTCTTAATATGGTATCATCCATATCATCTGGATTGGGACTCGTAATTGGCTATATGCTAAATAATGGAAATCATTTATTTGGAAAGAGCTTTACGAATATTCTTGTAACTCTGCCAATAATTCATTTTGAATAAAATGGTGAATTCAGTGATTTTACGCAGTGTTGGATTTTTTATTGTGAAGATAGTTTGTGTTTGTAGAGGATAATTCTTAATTGTTATGCTCTTAAAAACTAGCCGTGTTTATTTTTTCCTCCATCCCAGCTTCATTTATTTCAGTATTTCCCCAAAGCCCCTCTATGACCGATTCCTCTGACTCTTCCGACGAAAATATTAGCTTGTATTCCGAAGAAGAGGTCTATAAAACTAAGAACGACCACTCACTCCACAAGATAATCTCCTCCATGCCCATTGAAGATCAACGACGATATGGAGCATTCCGTAATGCAAACTTCACCCGAGGGAGCATCAAGAAGTATATAAACCAAGTTATTGGGCAGGCGGTTAATCCCAACATTGTGATTGGTGTGAGTGGGCTTTGCAAGGTATTTGTGGGTGAGCTGGTGTCTGAAGCCAAAGAGATCCAGAGACAGGAGATGGAGCAGATGGATGGTACTCGAAACCTGGAGAAGGCCAACTTGGGACCACTCCTGCCATCACATATTGACGAGGCCATAAGAAGGCTCTACAAGAAGATGCCAAATATGAAGGTGAATAAAACTGCTCCGTGGAGACGCTAATGAAAAATATGACTTTTAAGCGTGGCATCAGGAAATATCGGCCATTTAGATTTGTAGCAGCCACTTGGTGTACATCGAGTGGTCTGCAATCCTGGTGCCAATTTCCATATACTTTTAACAAGAAACTCAACACAAAGAATAGATTAAACATTTATATAACTGTCTTCCAAAGTGTGGATGGTTTGTCTTAGTAAACTACCATAAATGCATAGCACAGGTATGTCAACAACAGCGGATATCCTATAATTATGGACTTGTCGTGCAGATTCATCCTCAAACACAACACATTTGTAGAGACAAAACAGCTCCATGCGGCCGCCATAACCCCAAGGCTGAATCGAACAGAAAATGGTACCCTTGAAAAGTACAGGAAGATGTGTATGAACGCAAAGAAGAGAACCGGTGAGAACGAATACCCGACTATGGAGCAGACCTCTACCATTTTTACTGCATTTGATGACACCATCTTCAGCAGGAAATACAGGAAGAGTGAGGAGCAGAGTGTAATTGTGTAAATGTATCCATAGTGTAGCTTGCCACAGATGATCATAAACATTGTAAAAGAAATCAGAAATAGTATGGGTCCGGTGAGATCATTCATCATATAATCCATACTATTTGAAAACACACTCAGCGGGAGGGTGCTCTCCTTCTTTATGAGCTCAAAGTCGATTCCCAGCTCTTTCAGAAGCGGCTCGTCATCAGGAAGATCCCCCATAAGAGCAGATTTGATGTCGAATCTCGCTTTCTTGGCCTCAGAACTGTTTTTTGCGTTGTTTGATGAATAATTTGTGGAGCTGTTGTTGTAACTTTGCATGGGCTTAAATTTTTTGAATAAATAAATTGTGTGGATGCAACAATAATTTTGTGGGGATCAGTACAATATGAAGATACATGGAAACCAATAGGAAGACTGATGTATGGTATTAATTTGATAATGGCCGTCGGTATAAGCGAATTATTAAAAACAACCTTTTAATTGTGAATACTCGCATAGTTTTCTGAGGTTCTAAGAAATTCAGCATAATGCATCTTGCAAACGCATACATTAAGTAAAAAGTCAAGTCAATAATATCACTCATCTTTATTATATCAGAAATCGTGTTCAAACCTCACACCTATGTACATTTGAAACCCAGCTATTACTTGCCACTTCCAAACTGACGAACTATATGACTGCACGAAGAATACATCCCATGCACCGCTATCACGAAACTGGAAATTGTCGAAAATATTGGGAAGAATACAGAAATCCGATCCTTCTGGGGAAGGCGTTTTCTAAGTAACAATTGGGATACAAACGAAAGGAAAATAACCAGCAGCATAAATCCCGACATTCCTATTAGAATGGCCTGTGCATTCTGAAGAAAATGGAAAATGGAACTTAACACCCCTGAGGCCAGATAAAGCAGCGGCTTACAATAGTACAAGGAGTTACTGGAGGATGCATTAACATTTCCAACACCGTCAACCTCTTCCTTGCTCTGAGATCTTCTATGGTTTTTATACTTTGATAGAATCAATTCGATAACATTTGAGAACATAAACATAATTCCAAAAATTGGCATTACATAGATTAGGGACTTCAAGACTGTTGAGACTTGCCTGGACAACTCATGCTGGAATATCACATCCGTCAGTTGAGACAGATCGGATTTCACAGAGTTTTTTGAGCTTAACATAAAGCCGTTTACAAAATAGATGTAAATCAGCGCAAGAATAATACTAGTGTATTTATAGGGGGTTGACAGATCGCCAACCACCTCCAATGGCAGCCTGTTGCACTCATTAAATCCCATAAAGAAGAAAAAGGCCACAACCACATTGTTTAGCAACTCACCAGAATTAAAGGGGTCCGATGAATGCTGGAGCAGATAGCACTCTTTTATCGAAGAGATTTCTGAGTTGTACAAGTATGACAGTGGAATTACCAGCCCTATCATCGATAGAGAAGCCACCTGTAGAATCGACAGCAGAGTCATAAACTTCTTTCGGAAGGAGTTGGGAATAAGACATATCAACGGAAATACGAAGAATGTAAAGTATACAAGATCTAGTTTGACAGAACCCACCTTGAAGCCAATGGCCTTGTCCTGATTTAGCAGGTTCAAAGACTCCAGGAGCCTGGGAACAAATACAGCACAACATCCAGGAACCACAAGAACACATAACATACAAAAATAACAATTTCCCAAGAGCGGTGAAATGCCCTCACTGATATAGACAGGATCTGCTCCACCAGAAGGTATAATTCTAGCAAGCTCGGCATAACATTGAGAAAAGATATACACCAGTGCCGATGCAACCAGGAGAGCCAAGTTGATGCATGCCGGTGATTTTGAAATGCTAGACATTTCCTGAATTCCAAGGAGCACACCAGTCCCAACCGTCGAAATAAGAATGTATTTGATGACATCAAGAGTCGTGAAAGTCTTCATAAAATGAGGGGAAAAATTTGTAAAAATAACAAATATTTGAGTAATATGCAAAATGTGAAATATTATGAGTATAAGTATGACCAATTAGTGTCGCATTTAATTAGAATTTTCATTTAACCATTATATTTCCAAATTTGAATGTGGATGAATCTCAGATCAGTGGACAGGAGATTTTGGATGCCACTGACGATACATGCAACATTCTACTCAACCTCATGAAGTATCAGGTCATAGAATATTCCATCGTAGCATCTTCTCATCTCAATAATCCTAAATGAATCGGTTTCAATGGATAAAGACAGATTGAAGGAAACGGAAACGAATATATCGTCTGTCGAATTGGAAGATATACATGGTTCAAGCTCTATATTAGCGGCATTTTCTGCTGGTCTTACTAGATTAAACATCCAGCAAGGCTCATTGGAGATGCTTTCGGAATATATTGGGCTATTAGAGACACTTCTACAGCTGTAACTGGCACCACACAACTTATCTATGAGACCTTCAATGCGAACTTTTTCCTTAACGACCGTGATTTTATAGATAGCCCTAGATATCCTTTCAATATCCACAATATCTCTCCTGTAAATTTTCACTGGGCTGTCTAGTAAGAAATCTGACTGCAGCAGATACTCTGGAGTATTCATCTTGGTCTTCAGAGAGTTGGTGAATTCCGAAAGGGATGACATGTGGAAGGGATGCAAAAAGGCACAAGCAAGCAAGGAACGATGCCGAAAATACTTTACTCTTTATCGAATAAATGGTTTGTCTTGTCCAACCAGTACTTTGGCACACTCAAGGGTCCATGTTCTATATCAGGCTACGGACAGAATCTCACACCATAAATCACAGAGGGATTAGAGAAGTTTCACTTCCCCAAGTAAGCCTCACTTCAAATTCCAAAATATTTTTTGTGTTTTATGCTCCATGATTCCGACAGAAATAAAAACTTGGGAGTTATATTTTCCAGCTGAGGAATATACAATTTTCAACCGAGAAATACAGTTGATCATCGAGATTCTCTCCAGTTTAAAATTGGCAGACGTTGAGGAGTCTAGGGATTCCGGAATATTTTTCTGTGAGTACTCATTCTACTTGAAATATCGAAGTATCAAGTGTATAAACTGTGCTGTCAGTGAAATACTCTATTCGGTATACAAAGAGTATATTCAAATAGAAACTCGAATAGTGAACTATACAAGCAGCATTAATAAGGGCGATGCAGACACTGGCGGTGATTCTACTACACATGGCTCAACTCCATTCAATTCCGCCTGTTTTCCCTTTGGGAGGATTAGTATTGACATTGTAGGATCAATGATTTGTGTCAAGGGCACGGTTTGCAGAGTTGGCTACAAGAAGATCGAGAATCTGGAGATATTTTTTGAATGTACAAAATGCAACAGAATTACCAAACAAATCCTCACAAACAACATTTACAAGGTTCCCAGCTCTTGTACCTGCAGAAATAAGCGGTTTGTTTTTATCAATAACCATCCGGGGATGAAATCTGTCGATAGACAGGAAATCAAACTGCAGGAACTATACTCAACAGATAAGCCCAGGACAGTGGATGTAGATCTCTTCGGGAGTTTTGTAGGAGCATGCACTCCCGGAGATGTAATAAGTGTGATAGGGATTGTCAAAGCGGAATTAGTAGACGAACATTACCAATTAAGAATAGAATGTAACAATATGCACTCAGAAAAGAGTTGTTGTAACCAGAGTATGACTTATACAGACAGAAGTGCCAATAACACACCACAGACCTCTAATTTGCATGCCCAATTCACAAGCTCTCCAGTAGTGCCATACACAGTGACATCAGAGTTCAATATGCTGAAGCAGATTTCAGAAGAACCCAACCTGCTGGGTCTCTTTGCAAACAATCTCTACAAAAACATTTATGGAAACGATGTTATCAAGGCAGGATTGATTCTGTCATTGTTTGGTGGGACCAGAAAGATTGTTGGCCAGTCCCACTGCAGATCCGAAATTCATGTGTTGATTGTGGGAGATCCAGGATTGGGAAAGTCAAAGATGCTACTTAGTTCCGTTGGAATTGTTCCAAAATCAACATATATTTCTGGAAACTCGACAACCACGGTGGGGTTGACCATATCCATCACCCATGATCCAGCCAATGGAGAATATATGGCGGATGCTGGGGCACTGGTTATCTCAGACGGGGGAATATGCTGCATTGATGAATTTGACAAGATTAATGACCACACTGCCCTGTTTGAGGCAATGGAGGATCAGTGTGTAACAGTGGCCAAAGGGGGAGTGATTTGCTCGGTGCCCACCAGGACAACAATAATTGCGGCATCGAATCCGAAATCAGGACACTTTGACTCGAGCAAATCGACTCGGGATAATCTACGGTTCGACTCGGCACTTCTTTCCAGATTTGATCTGATATACATTCTGAAGGATGATTTGAGTGCAAAGGAGAATTATGAGATTTCAAACCAGATACTAAAGAAAAGGCTGCTGTCACATGATTGTAGTAGTAACAGTGATGGTTTCAAAAGCACTTCCCGTTTAGACGACCTTATCCGAAGCTCCAGACATTCAGTTAAGAAATTATTTAAAATAAATAACAAGGAAATGGATCCAGAAACTCTACATAGGTATATCGAGTATGCCAGAAACTCCATAAGTCCCATCCTAAGCAAAGCAGCCAAGGGTAAAATAATGGACTATTATTTAGAGATCAGGAAAAATGCGGGGATTTCCATAAGAAATTTAGAATCTCTGGTTAGGCTGGCTGAAGCAGCAGCAAAGATGGAATTGAAATCAGTGGCGTCTGAAGAGCATGCCCAGTTTGCCATAAATCTTTACAGGGGGATGCTGGTAACAGAGGAGAGCAGGGCGAATACGAAGGCCAATATCGAAGAGTTGTTGAGAGGTTTTATTGCAGAAAATAACCGAAATACGATTGGAGTTGGTGAATTGGAAAGAATAATTGCAGAAAAGATGAAGAAGTCGCCCAAAGAAATGATTGATGTGTTAAATTACAAGGGGATTATACTGAAGGTTGGCAAGGGTGGCTATAAAATCAATTTGTGATACATCCACCTACAAGTCCATGCATCAAGAAATGTTGGGTTGCAATTTTAATTTGTGGGGACTAATCTGACTATTTGTTTATAAGTGTATTTCCAACCCCTCTCTATGTCCGAACTTCCTGAACTCAAGCTGCTTTCTTGGGATTTGGTGGCCACTTGGTCACTGGATTTGCAGGTGGATTCCTGTGCAATATGCAGGAACCACATTATGGACATGTGCATTGAGTGCCAGAATGAATCTCAGCAGTCGAAGTGCCATGTGTGCTGGGGGAAGTGTGGCCATGCATTCCACAAGCATTGCATAGACAAGTGGCTCAACACGAAGAATGTGTGCCCGTTGGATACTGCAGTGTGGGAAGAAGATCCAGAAGCAGCACGATTAAATAAGTAGTGGCAGATGGGGCCCTGTGTTACCTGATAATAAATATTTTGATTACAGGAGTCGATACTGGTTGTATGTGTTTCATTGTTTTATATAATTACAGTTTCGTTTGCTTAGAACCGATTCGCCTTAAAAGTCCGTTTGCTAAGAACGGGTGGTATCGTGCATTTTGAAAATTTAATTAATCATCCGGCCCCTAAATTTTTGACATCACTGATGACCACTAACCAATAATTTCCTAGAGAACCATCCTTTTGGAAACCCCCTCTATATACGAATTTGTGCCATTTCCTTTAATTGATGAGTAAGGCCAAGAAGAGAATTGAGGCTATATGTGAGGTATTTGAGAGCGAGAAGCTTTATTGTGACGACCTAGAGCTGTGGGAGGTTGACTTCAGGAGAGCCATCCTGAATATGACAAATCTGTCGACAAAAAAGAAGTATACCCTGAACGATGCGGTTTTTATCAACATGGAGTCCCTAAAGCATCTGCATGTTAGACTACTCGGCAAGCTGAGAGCAAAAAACCTAGAGGTAATTCAGGAGTCCATTGTTGCGGCAGGTGGAAACACTGATGTGGATATTCCACTGGAGGATGAATTTGCCATAAGGAAGGATGGGTCTGTAAACACAGACAAGCTAGAGTATGCAAGTGTATTTCTTGAAATGCTCGACGAATTCAAGATATACGAAGAGTATGTGAAAGATCTGCCCAAGTCCGTGTATGAATTTGAGAAGCTGATGCACACTCACCCCAGATTTGCAGAACAGGTCAATAATTTCTTGCATCGTAAGAACGTAAATAATCTGGGAACAAACAACTTCTTTTATAGGCCATCGAGTAAGATAGCAAGGTATCCACTGCTGTTGAAAGCCATAGCCAAAAATGAGGAAAACCAGGAGTTTAAGAACGCTTATTTGGAGTGTATAGACAGGCTGAAAGAGATTATTCACAGGATAGACGATATATACAAGGAGCGGTCAGAGCTATTCACAGTCTATACATACATTGAAAGATTGAAGTACAAGAATAGATTGGACAACAAATTCTCACTGGGCCTTATGTTTAAGGATGCGCAGATACTGAAGGAGTCAAAGTTGATTGTTAAAAAGTCTGTTATTGAGCCAGCCTCGTACAAGCAGGTTTATCTGTTCAGAAAATTTATTTTGATATGTAACACAATAGAAAACCAATTTGATGATGTGTATATCGATATACCTCCAATATTTCTGTCGAAGGTGAAGATTATCAAAAAAAGATTTGAATTCTTCGACAAAGCAGATAATCTGGGCAGCTACTTTCCAATATACCTGGTGCAGAAGGAGATACTGACTGTCCGTGGGATATATTTTGAAGATGCCATCACAAGAGATCATTATTACAAGTTGCTGAAGTCGGCAATAAGAGCGAACGAAAGCAGAGGGGACGGGACAACTTTCCAAGTGCAAAATATAGGAGAATACGATGGGAGTGAAGCGTTAAAGAGTGTTTGCATTGTTAAGGGCATTGATCAGCGTTCCACTAATCTAGATCAACAAACTGCGTCCGACGACATTGCAAATGACAATGTTAACAGCGAGGAGAGCAATTTGTCGAATCAACAAACCATATCTGATGATATTACAAATGATAGTGTTAACACCAACGATAACAATTTACCGAAGTATTTTACAAAAGATGGAGAGGCCATTCCAAACAATATCATTCCATCCAGAGGCAAGCTAAATTTTAACAGGGAGTGTGCCTTTATAGGCGCATCGGAAATTGAAGAGGCTTCATCCTCTTATGAGTCTGAAAGCGACTGGGAAAGTATCTTTATGATAAAAAACAAGATTATCAAGAATGAAGAAGGAAAGATACTGGCAGGTAAGACCACGTTGAACAAGGATACAGGGAAATTCCACAATTTCAAGGGTATTTTCGAGAGCTTCTATAGAAACAAGATGCAAAGCAGGGATAGCGAGTACTTCCAGGACATGGAATCTTCAGTCTCATCCTCCGAAGTGGACAACACAAAATCCTGCTGGAATTCATACTTCTCGACCGATGGATTATTCATCAACAACCTCTCGTTTGAATTGCCTAATCCTGAGTATGCTCTAGAACCAGGGGTGATAATATTCTCGACCGACTCTGGGATTTACAAGAAGTGCAAGTCCGTAACTACTAAACTATCCGATCTAAAGGCAAAGAATGTGATGTATGACGAGGAAAACCAGCTGTTCTACTTTCAGGTGAACCATAAGCTGCACATTGCGGAGCTGAATAGTGAGACTATTCAGCTCAAAAGCAAGTCGATCAATCTGGATGTCGGTAGATTTTTTATTGGTAAATGTCAGAATTCCACATACGTGTCGCTAACTAATAAAGGAGACTATAACTTCTCACTGATATACCTCCTGACCATAGAACCCAATGATAAGAAAAATGAAATCAAGCTGTTTAGAAAGCTGTATGTGGGGTATGATATTTATTCCATAAACTACCTGAGAGGCCGGATAATTATAGCCTGCAAAAATTTTGAAGTTGTAGATATCGATTCACTAAGAACCCAGGACTTGTTAGAAGTCTATGATCCATACACATCTACATTCTGTGGACGTATAGAGAATCTACAGGCCAGAGCGATTTTTAAGGTGGACGAGGACACCTTTCTGCTCTGCTTTAACGGCTTGGGATTCTACATTGATTCTACCGGTAGATACAAGTATACCCACATTTCATTTAATTGGGAGTGTGTGGGAATTTACTTTAAAATATTTGGGCCGTATGTATACTGCCTGTCCGACCATTTCCTATCTGTGTTCCAGCTGGAGACTGGTTTGAAGGTGTATTGCCAATCAGTATCAAACATGAAGTTTGCTGAAGGGATTGATGAGGTTTATCTGTACAATTCGGAATCGATATTTAAGGTGTCTCATGGAGTGCCTACCTTTGAAATTAATGACAAAATGTGTAAGATGGCTATGGACAGGTTCAAAGTTGAGCAGGATGAAATACACACGAGCCCACGGGTGGGGGATATTGCTCACTCGGCTGTTGAGAGCAGTGTTATGTACCCTAGGGACGAAAACACCCACGGAGAATCGAAGGATAACAAGGTTCATCTGAATACTCTCATTAAACAGAAAATTTTAAAGTATCTTAAAAGCACGATTTCTAGAGGAGAACTAGATTCTGATGACAAATGCATCCGGAGAAAGGGTAGAGGATTGAGAAGAAAGAAGATCAGCTTTAAGTGCGGCAATGGCTGTAGATTAATAGATGGGATGGCTAGGCCAAGGGATGCTGAGCAAAAGAGTATCAGAAAGAAAATCTTTGTGAAGTTTAGGCTTAACAATAAGCCACATGGGAGTGAACATCTGCAAACCAGCAATGGTACCCATGACTACAAACACTCCAATATCAGCACATATAGCGCTGGCCATCTTGATCACAATATATCTGCTCAAATTGAAGGCACTCTATCCGAGTCTGCTCTGTTCAAAGATAATACTTTAAGTACCACACTATTGTCCAAGACTGGTACATATCCATTGGATAATGGCATATCTCTGCATAAAAAAGAATATTCTCAGTTATTAAATGGTCAAGTATCTAGTGTGCCATGTTTATTTGCTCCAGAGCCCATATGCCTAAAGAAAACACAGAATATTTCAAAATCGGTCTCAGAGATAGATCAGTTTAAAAGCGGCTTCATTTCAGAACGTAGTGGATCTCTATTGTCCAGCAAAAGATATATCAAACTGGAGGAACCATTTGGTGTGTTCTATTCGATGTCAGGTGATAGCGAATATGACTCAAGCACAGTTGCTTATTCAAGAAGTATTAATGACATTATACGAGGTGGCCTTACCAGCTCTACCTGTACCAATGAGTCGGATTTAGCTTCAATAATTTCTGCCTATGATTTCGAGCCTGATGAAATATCTGTGGAGGATATTATTTCCTTTTACGAAGACTTCGATGCGTTTCGAAGCACTCCAGAAATAAGATGCTTAAAATTAGTGTCACGAAAATAACGGCACGTATCTAGATCTTCAAAACAAAATTGATGGTTTCGAGATAATCCTTCGCAATATTAAATTTGTAAGATAGTCCTAAACAGTTATTATGCTTCCGTGTTCCTAAACTCTTTCACAAATGACTGATTTTCCAGGTGGGTTGAGATAAATGCTTTCTTAGTACTGTTAAGTTCAGAATATTTAGTAAATCCCGATTTGCATTTTTCAAGCACCATATTACAACAGACAGTTCTTCCCAATTGCAATTTGGGTACATCAAGTCTGAGCCACATCACTCAAAATCTATTTATTAATTTTAGCTGGATGGCTGAAGACACAGCTATTCTTCGGTATCATCTGTCAACAACATTTGTTCCTCTTCTTTGCAGCCTTAAAGAGCATTTTTGTTTGTGTGTTTAGACTTTCGCTCTTCGCAACAAGATCAGACAATGTCTCTCCTCTCTCCAAAATTGCAGACAGCCCTTCAACAACAACAGTGTTGCACTTTGCCAGTTCTTTGTTTATTTTGTCCGTCAAATCCTTATCCTCCCACTCCCTGTATTCTTTAATCAACGCCTCATAGTCTACACTGTAATTGGAAGTCTCGCTTAGGTCATGGTGAGTAATACACACATTGGTCAGCTTGAATGCCACCGCACTGCTGTATTCTCCATCCGTTATAATTACAACCCTTTTCCTGCTATTTTGTTTTGTAAATATTTTCACCTTTGTTTGCTCATTCAAAACCTCATGAATTTCAGTGATCTTGCTGTCTGGTTTTATTCCCTTGCAAATTTCCAAGACCATTGCTCTGATAACACTTTTTATGGAGCCACGCACAAAAAAACCGAACTGAGACAGTTCGTATGCCTCTCTGGTAATGGACTGTGTAAAGTTGTCCATATCGATAATTGCAAAAACAGGCATTGAGGGTGTGGAAATAGTATAAAAATATGGGATATACATATCCAGGCAGAATAGTGTATGCGGCACCGAATCTCTCCATAAGCCGATTCACATGGCGTGGTCTTGCCTGGCATAGTTAATTCAAAAACAAAGTTGTTGTCTGTGCCGTGTCTGGTGCTAGTTTGCCTAGAAGACGACTTGTATAAAGTGATGTTTATTATCTTAAACAATGTATGTCTGAAACAAGATGAGTTATGGGGGAATATTCAGTCTCTATTTATGCAGCATGGCAAGCAGCTTTGGTTTAAGATTTTATGGAGCAGCTTAGGTGTTATGTACTCGTAGGTCGTGGATCCATTTCCTAGACCTCATCCATTTTTCTAGAATTTTCAACAATTTTTTTTCTAGAATATTTTTTCTATAAAATTTTTCGTACTTTTTCGCCCATGTCTACTCAAGGAAAAACTATTACGCTTGGTATTGATTTAGGAACTACTATGAGTTGTATGGCTGGTATGGTGAATGGTGAGTTGACCATTATAGAGAACGAGGATGGTGGAAGGATAACACCATCTGTTGTTTGCTACAACAAGACCACCACAGACAATAACAGACCATACTTTGTTGGTGATAAAGCACTTATTTCTGCGCTCACGAACCCAGAAAATCTTGTGTATGAGGCGAAGAGGATGTTTGGTAAGGGATACTACCATTCTGACATCCAGAAGTCTATGAAGTATTGGCCATTCAAGCTGAAGGAGATTAAGGCGTCTTCGACAGACATTGCAAAGGAGAAGGTTGAGGACAATATAGGTATTGTGATAACAGTTGATGGCAAGGAAACAATTTATGAGCCAATTCAGATTTCAGCAGCAGTTCTGAAATATCTGGCTAACTCTGCAAAGGAACGTCTAAATGGGTTCCCCACATATATTGTCATTACGGTTCCCGCGTATTTCCACGACGGTGCAAAGCAGAGAACTCTCGGAGCCTCCAAGATTGCTTTCTCTAATGAGGTTGATTCTAATGGCAAACCACTTGATGTCCAAACGGTTCTGTTAGCTGAACCAACAGCTGCAGCCATGGCCTATGGTTCGAGGATGATCAAGAACAACCAGGTCAAGGATGGTGATGAGGAGAGGATTCTCGTATTTGATCTGGGTGGTGGTACCTATGATGTCTCGATTTTGGAGTTTAACTACGACAAGAACAATCCCGTTGGAGAGGTTAAGGCAACAGATGGAGATAACTACCTGGGTGGTGGAGACTTTGACAATATTATTATAGAGATGGCCAGGAATGAGTTCAAGAAGGCTTATCCAGAGGAGGCGTCGAACACTAAGATGACAAAGGAGCAAGAGTTGAACGACAAGAAGAACGACATCAGATTGAGACAAGAGGCCATCAAGATCAAGTCTCAGCTCTCGTCTGGAACCACTGCTACATTTAACTTGAGCTGCTACAGGGGAGAGAAGGGAATTAACTTTGAAGTAACCAGAAGTAGATTTGAGAGAGCTTCCAAGTCGTTGTTTGACAGACTGTTGGAGAAGTGCAAGGGAGTTCTTCTTTCCTACTCCAAGATCACACCTGTTTACACAGACGATGGCAAGCTTGACTATGATGCAACAAAGAGAGCAAACAATTCCACGAAGGACTTCAATGCAGTGATTGAGCAGGCCAAGTCAGAGATTGATCGTGTGATTATGGTCGGTGGTTCTAGTAGGATTCCAAAGGTCAAGTCTGTTCTGGAGTCGTTCTTTGGAGAGACTGCAGATACACCCAATAAGAAAGTTGTCTCTATATTGAATCCAGATGAGTCCATTGCATATGGTGCAGGATACTTTGCCAATGCCTGCTGCCCGAGCTCCGATGATAATGAGGGTCCAAAGTTGCTATTGGTGGATAATGTTCCACTGAATCTGAATATTGAAACCTATGGAGGTGTAGCCACGCCCATTATTGAGGCCAGAACTGCCATTCCAGCCAAGAATGCTCAGGTTTTCACAACAGCAGCAGACAATCAGACCAGTGTTTCGATTGTTATAACTCAGGGTAACAGGCCACAATCTTCGGACAATTATCACGTGGGCTCCTTTACATTGAATAATATTGCGCCAGCAAGGAAGGGAGAGCCTCAGATTGAGGTGACCATTGAGGTTGATCAGAATAACATTCTCAAGGTTACAGCTGTTGACAAGAAATCTGGAATGTCGGAGATATTTGTGCAGAACATGACTGACAAGCTCACCGATGAGGATATTGAAAGGATGAAGGAAGTTGCAGCAAAGCATGCTAGGGAAGACGAGATTTTCTCAAAGAAAGTTGCAGCCAAGAATCAGTTTGAGAGTCTGCTCTATGAATTCCAGGACAAGATTGACTCTGCCCAGATTGCTGAGGAGGTCAAGACCAAGATGAGAGAAAAGTGTGAAGAGGAAGAGGGATATTTGAAGAATGAGGCAATGAGTTCTGAGCCAGAAGCCATCAAGGCAAGAATGGAAGAGTTTTCCAAGACAATCACCCAGATGATGAGTGGATCTGCATCTGAAGCAAAGCCAACAGACAATGGGGACGTAGAAGAAGTTCTATAAATTATTCAGAATAATTGATTTATTTGTTTTTTGGAGTGTAAGTTAAAATATTTTAGCAGGTTCTTTTGCATACAATCTTTGAACCTCCTACGAATAACAACATTGTATGCCTGTATTATTAAAAGTTAACAAATTTTTGTCCAGTTAATTTATTTTATGGCATTCATATCTATTATCAGCCTAAAGAAAGTTGATCTCCAGGATGTATATGATTATCGAAATTATTTGATCAACTCTTTTTACTAATCTGTGCTTCCTAGGCATACTAAGGGATAAGCTAGGCAATTTATAATCAAAAGGATCCAGGGGAGCTTCATACAAGCAATGGCATTTAAGGAGACGAAAATGAAGTACAAATGCAGAAAAGGGCAGTGAAGAGAGAAATAACGAAAGTAAGTGTTCCCCTTTGATTATTTATTCCTCAGCATCTTCCACGGTGTTGATGTACTGGAGAGATATTCCATCCTCGCTGTCCCCAGTAACTCTGATGAAGTTCCTGAGGGCCTTCGTCCTCAGGAACCTCCTGATGTATTGCTTCATGTCGGCCTTCAGGACATCTCCCCTCGGGGACGAAACCTCAATCGACGTCTCGTTGTCCGCAAATGTCAGGACCCGAGAGGCATATTCCCTGCTGTTTTTGACCTTCATCTTCGACTTGAGGAAGGAGATCATGTCGTCTGACTTTACCAGGCCGTCGCTGACTTGGTCCTTGAACGATACTGTGAAAGTCCTGGTGGCTGTTTCCATTGGGGTGAAAATAAAATTTTTGTAAAAGATATCACGTGAAATTCATTGTTCCAGAATTTGTAGTATACATGAGTTTTCTGTAATCTGCCTCCAACAACAAATATGAGAGGAATAGGTTTCTGATATGTTTGTAAAAATCAAAAATGTTCACAATGGTTATACTTATAGTGAGTTATTATCAAAAGTTTCTTTCGTTTGATCTTTAGTCTAATAACACGAATAAATAATATGATCCGTGCACATCAATAGCTTTTGAATCATCGTGTGAAATTGATTGTTTTGTCTTAAATACTGTATGAAAAGAATCAAAATATTCATGTGCTAACAAAATTCTAATCATTTAATATTAATTAAACAGAAACAAGTACAAACAACTCAATTTTGGTAGTTTTTATTCTATAAAAATTTTGCAAATACCAATTAATTTTAGAAACATATCTAAAGGTTTATGCTCTTTTTATCATCTTTAAAAAATTAGAAAACCATTTAATAGTAATTCTTGATAATCCGTATATTAGCCATTGATTGTATTATGATAGTTGTGGCATATCAGAAAACTTATAAACAACAAGGACTTTTGAGTAGTTACTGCAAGCCTAATTACCTTACATTAAAATTTTTACAGTATTTTTGCAATTTATCCATTCATATTTGTTGTTGGAGGCAGATTACAGAAAACTCATGTATACTACAAATTCTGGAACAATGAATTTCACGTGATATCTTTTACAAAAATTTTATTTTCACCCCAATGGAAACAGCCACCAGGACTTTCACAGTATCGTTCAAGGACCAAGTCAGCGACGGCCTGGTAAAGTCAGACGACATGATCTCCTTCCTCAAGTCGAAGATGAAGGTCAAAAACAGCAGGGAATATGCCTCTCGGGTCCTGACATTTGCGGACAACGAGACGTCGATTGAGGTTTCGTCCCCGAGGGGAGATGTCCTGAAGGCCGACATGAAGCAATACATCAGGAGGTTCCTGAGGACGAAGGCCCTCAGGAACTTCATCAGAGTTACTGGGGACAGCGAGGATGGAATATCTCTCCAGTACATCAACACCGTGGAAGATGCTGAGGAATAAATAATCAAAGGGGAACACTTACTTTCGTTATTTCTCTCTTCACTGCCCTTTTCTGCATTTGTACTCTACAACTTACAATATATATTTTGATTTTCAATTTCCTTAAAATAAATCCATAAAAAGCTCCCCAAAATGCCGAAGGGCAAGAGAAAGTCATCAAAGAAAAAAAGGAGCAAGAATCAAACTCCAGTCTTGTTTGAGGTGATTTCAAAAAGTAGGCCACATAATGCTAAGGAGGCCGATATAAATTCTTCTGGCTGTAATTCCTTGGAATCCGCATTTAATCCAAGCATAGGATTGGAAAGCTCGAGCAACTCATTTGCTGGAAACTCGAATGTTTTAAACAGTGGCATAATTACCGAAGAGGAGTATTCTCGATCGAATGTATCTGGGTGGAATGAAATTCCAAAATCTACTCAGGTTATGTTGAAGGACACAGCCTCAGGCGAGTTTTCTTCGACTGACACAGGATTTGGAAATGCAACAATGGAATTAATTAATGGATTTATAATACAAGAAAAAAACAATGAAATCAAGCGAGAGCAGATTAAAAAGAGGAGTTGGATCATGAAAATATTCCATATTCTCACGTGTCAATTACTTGATTAATAAAAATTGCATGTTTGTAACGACTTGTATTTATTTGCCGTTGTGCTAGCTATTTTATACGTGTGAATTTATAATTGACCCTTGCCGTTAGCGTTCCGATTACTTATTAAATGATTCGTTTATAATAACATCCGCTTCGATTGAGAATGAGGGCGCCTTTGAGTTTAAAACTATCCCCATAATAAAGCCAATGAGGCCAACACTGGCAGGGATAATCTCAAGAACTACGATTTTATAGAATATTGTAGGATCTCTCGCATCCATCATGCTAATAATGGCGCAAAGTTCTCCCGTCGCTACGGATGAAAAATAATTGCATAATCCCACAAATAGGCCTGAGCAGAAATAGATGTAATGTGCTTTAACCTGAATTCCACTTTGCAGGGTGTTGTTGAGCATCACACACGTAATGATTCCGGTCAGGAAGTTTGCCTCACAGACAACAGTCCCCAGAATGGATTTTGCCCCTACCGATGGTTTTTTGATTGAGGCACCGCTGACATATCTGGCAATCTTAAGAATTCCCTCTCCTGTTCCAAAGGCCGATAGGATAAAGCAGAGAAATATTCCAAAGTAGCCCAGGATATTTATCGGGCTTGTAAAGATTGAAATGGTGGCTAGTACTAAAGCCGATGTTAAAGTTATCTGCATATGACCGAATGATTATTTTTTGTATATATTCTACAATGTAAAACAAAACAAACAACCTGTGATATTGTTAGTATGTAAATGCTTATTGACAAGACAGATTACATCTGGATAGATTGCAGAGTTTAATTCCTTTCTCGATTCAATACTGTTGTCACTAGTGGCCATGCCGCCGTGGCTCAGTGGTTAGAGCGATTGTTTAGTAAACAATAGGTCGCGTGTTCAATTCCCGCCGGTGGCTTTTTGTACTTCCGGCTCATCCCTTTCCCTCATGGAGTTCTTTTTTGATGAGTTGGCAAGAACCGGTGATATTGGGAAATCTCTTTCAGTCCTAAAAAACAAACTACTTAAGCACAAGCTTGAGCTTGCTGAAAATAAAGTTAACTATGAAGCTGCTCAGAAGGATTTCAGTGATTTGTGTAAGCTTTGTGAAAAGGAGGCTATTTTAAAAAAAGTTCTGAAGAACTTGCAGCAGAAATAAATTATTTCGGTTACCATATTCTTATATGATCATCATTGAATCTTATATATTATAGTTGTATGTTGATTTATTAACGGAATGCAGGTTAAAGACCACCTGAGAATTGTTGAAAAGTTTCTACAAATCATCAATCGTCCCAAACAAAAAACTCCCTGTATATTTAAAGAATTTTGAATATTCAAACCTTAACACAGTATATTGTTCATCAGCCAACTCTTTCCACCCCAACTCAAAGATATAGATGTATATCTTCATTTTTATTTCCCTCTTTATGGCCACAATGTCCCAAATCCTCTCTTCGCTACTCTGTAATGGAATCGCCAAAAATGATGCATCTATTGCACTCATCGACATAAATGAGAAGTTAAGACCACTTAATTACATAGCATTCTATTGGCCTGGTAAAGAGCTCATTGTTCTTAAAGACTGTGTTCCAAATAGAAGACTGATACATCCGTGGAAGGAGTCTACTGCTGCAATGGCCAAGCTTGCTATTGAGGCCATTTCAAAGGGACAGCCCACTCATCCAGCAATAATTCCCCTTCTAATAGAACGTGGATGGGTGGAGATGGTTGATGGAAAAAATAGACTGACACCTCGGGCCATTGTACAGTTTGACGAACTACTGCTTTCCTTGGATGAAAAGAATATGAAATGTGTAATATGTGGTGTTGTTTCATATGGTAAGGACATTCATGATGAATGTGATCTAGAGGTTCAAGAAGCCAAATGCAATGGACTGTGATGAAGTCAATCAATAAAGTTAAAATAGAATTTCCACTGCGTCTGTCATGTATTTAAGTAGTTTTATGGAGACATGCATCGCATAGATTGAAATAACTTTGATATTAATCTGGGGTTTTTCAACCCTCCCATGTCAGCCTCCACAATAATGTTAAACTATCCCTTTATAATTCGAGATACTCCGAGGTGTGATGTTTTACCTACAAAGTTCGATTGGAAATCCGAAGTGGTTGCATTTGTTTTAGATTATCCGCTACAGCTTGTTATTGAAGATGCTCACGTAAAGATCGATACAGTTTGCGATAGCCATGGCACTACATATCTTTATATTGCCGAATTCACTTCAGAAGAAAGGGCCTTGAGCTTTCTGGAAAATCCTACTACATCGGTGGAGAGAACTGAGATATCCTCGAAGGAGCTTGAAGAAGAAGCTGACCAATTTATGGCTTGCTATGACAAAAAGAAAAAAACTTGTCGAGTTGATTCCGAGGGATTTACTTACACAGAATAAACATCTATTAAAAATAAGTCCATAGTGGTTTTGGATATAGCACAAGCTGTTCCACAATTTTGTTTTTAGCAGCTTCTTTTATTAGCCCCTACTAAAATGCTCATATCGGAATTGCCAATTAAAGAATCGATTACATCCAGTCTAAAGTTATCTGGCTTTGTTACAGCAACACCAGTGCAGGCAGCCACAATCCCATCATTACTTAAGACAGACGTGATAGTTCAAAGTGAGACAGGATCCGGAAAGACACTAGCATATCTATTGCCAATTGCACATATTCTAGAAAGAAATTCCCGCAAGATTCAAGCACTTGTGGTTGCACCAACTCGTGAATTATGTAGGCAAATTCAAGACGTCAGTAAGTTGCTTGACATGAACTGCCAATCCTTTATTGGAGGAAGTGATATTGAGAGTGATAGAATGATTTTGGAGTGCTCAGGAAGGATGCTGCAGAGTGTTGATTGTTCGAACGAGGATATCCCCAAGCGCACAAAGATATCAAGTTCAAAAGAAAGCCATGACATTGCCGAGAATATTTCAAACCGTTGCATCTCTTTGGTTGCTGCTACGCCTGGGCGAATTTTAGAACTACTCCATACTCATTCCAAATACTTCTCAAACATAAAATATTTAATTCTTGATGAAGCTGACAAGCTACTCAGTGCGGGATTTGAAACAAAAATTCTTGAAATTATTTCGCTGCTCCCCAAAAGTAGGAAAACCGGACTATTTTCTGCAACAATCAATGAAGGAGTTGAAAGAATTTGCCGTGCATGCCTACGTCAGCCAAGGAAAATACTCTTGGAGGGGGTTCCTAGTGGGCTGGAGTTGACTTATTTGATGGTGAAACCAAGTGATAAGATCAAACTGGCCATAAAATTAGTCGTAAACTCACCTATGGAGGTGATTGATTCAAGTAGCAAGCCGTTGGAACGCAAGTCCCAGGAAGAAAATTGCAATAGTATTGAGTTGAAGGGAGATTTCTCTTCCAAAAAAACCATAATTTTTTTTGCAACATGTGCGCAGGTTGACTTTTACTATTCTCTCCTCCAGAAATTATTTGAGGGAAGAATAGAATTGAGGAAAATACATGGGAAAATGCCACAGCACGAACGGAATGAAATATACGATGGTTTTAGTGGTGGAATACTACTATGCACCGATGTTGCTGCAAGAGGTATTGACTTTAAGCATATTGAACTCGTGATTCATTATGATGTTCCAAAGGACTCAGAAAACATAGTTCATAGAAGTGGGAGAACTGCTAGATGCAAGCAAAATGGAATTGCAGTGCTATTTCTGATGGACAATGAAACCAGCTACATTAATTATCTTAAGGTTATAGGAATATCGATTTCAGAATTCGAGGGTATCGTAGGAAAAGGCCATATCGAAAACACTCCAGCAGTATTAAACAACGATTCCACCAATTGTCAGTTGTTTTCGAGTCTGAATAATAATCCATCTCAGTTTATTGATGAAGGTTTACTAAGCTTGTCGGTTAGGGCATTTGTGTCGTATATTCGATCTTACAAAGAGCACAAGATCAACCATATCTTGAACTACAAGAATTTAGATTTTGACGATTTGGCAAATGCATTTTACCTAAAAAAAATACCACAGATGAATGAGCTAAAAAATGTTGTTTTTAAGAATTACGTTCGTGAGGGAAAAACAAAAAGATACGACGGCAAATCTAGAAATTCAAATGAAGAACGGGCCTAGAGGAATAGGACTATCATAATCCCCTTTATTCTTTACCATAGACGTTTGCCTTAAATGAACCAAACATTGAAGAGCCAAAACAAGGAAACAACATCACTATCTAAAGATATTTGTAGTAAACTGATATTTTTTGGCACTTCTGTGGAAAATGCAATTTTAATCTTTAAATAGATAACTTGGACTTTTCAAGAAAATTTTTTCAAGGATCCAAAGAGATGAGTTCATCAAGAAAACTATTGGCAAAATTGCTTTTAAGCGTTGTGATGAGAGAGAATTGTCTTGCATTGACTTCCATATTGTTTATGATTGTTTTGTACACCCAAAAAAAAGTTCAAAGTATAGTGTCCACATTAATTCCAGAAATTGTCATAGGCATGGACAAATTGACTGCTGAAAGTATGTCGAGCTTTCTCTTTCTCTTTCTACTCGATCCGTTTTTAATATCTCTCAGATATATATATGATCCCTTGTTATCTGAGAGATTCAAGAAAACCTTTATAGAATTCGCGTATGAGAGATTTTTTAAGAAGCCAACCCTGCCATATTTTTCAGATAATATCGTCAAAGTTGGAAACAAAAGCACCATAGATGAATTGAAAATTCCTGTACCAGGCAATATATTGGAACCTCCAACCACTCAAGACAGATTTGTATATTCCGCAGTTATCAATCGCCATGCTACTGAGCTGACAGAAATATTAGTTATTTCTCTTTTAGAGATTCCTTCGAGCGTGTTTCTAATTTACAGCTCGCTGGTAGGGTTGAAGAAGATTTTAAGAGACCATCCTCCACTCCATAAACCAATATGTTTGATCATTTTAACACAGTTTGTATTGATGATCGGTCTAATTTTTTCAATCAAAATGATTTTTCAATACGAAAGGAAGAAAACGAAAATTGTCCAGGAAAATGAAGCAGCCATCAAAAATATCCTTGATAATTTTACTATTATTCAATGGAATGGAATCATTCCAAGGATTGATTGCAGAAATTTTCCTAAGTTTTATATTTCCGTTTCTGCGATACTTGCGGAGGCTATCCATAAAGTATTGCTAGTGTTTTCGCTATATTTACTAGTTAAATTTGACCACACCAAACTTTTAACCCTAAAGTATCTCAAGATCCTTGAAATATTAAATACAAATCTGAGTTCCTTAGTTCATAATCTCACAAAAATTGAAAAGAAAAGAATGAAGTTACTTTATATGGAGTGTTACCTTGATGGCTCAGAGACTGAAGATAAACGTGGCAATAATTTAGAGTCTATGGATTTTAAGCAAATTACTTTCGAAAATCCCCTAATTATTAGAAATGGTAAGAATATTATAAATAGATGCTGCTTGACAATTAAAAAAGGAGAAAGGATAGCACTTGTTGGACCCAATGGGTCTGGGAAAACCACTTATATTGATTTGCTGGTAGGATCAACAGCTTATTCCGATGAATGTAAAGCTATGAGAGAGGGAACCTCAACTCCAATCTCTATGAGAAGCTACTGTGCACATTCACCCCATGATTGTGTTATATTTAAGGGAGGCTTATCTGCTAATCTATTTAATAAATCACCCAAACTGGTTAATCGAATAATTAAGGACCTATCAATGGATACAATATTCGGTTTACACAAGGGAAGACACCCATGTGAATCAACGGAGAGTATTAAGAAATGCGTTGGTGTATTACGGGTAGTTACGTCGGGCAAGCCCATTTGGATTTTTGATGAACCCAATGCAAATCTATCTTCGAAAATTGTTGAGTCAATTCTGAATTTTGATAAGTCCAAGACAATTATTATGTCTATTCACGAAGGTGCCTTATTGGAAAATTTCAACAAAATACTGTATTTTAAAAATAGCAATATTATTACATTTCTAAGTCCATTTGAATATTTGGAGTATATTAATGAGAAATAAAAAATTTGATTAAATTATATCCTTAGGTAAGTTATAACTGTTTGTAAGGGTAGCGCCACTACTGCTGACTTGATCATTATCTGCGGTGAAATTTTTATAGAAATTTATTCAATGTTTTCTGAAAATATTTTTACCCAGATGTCTAAGAAAATAGAAGATGGCTCGTCCCAGAATAAAATTAAAAGTATAGAGTTCCATATTCTTAATTCATCTGAGATTCAACAAATGAGCGTGGCAGCGGTGGACAACAAAACCCTTTACGATATCAATACTAGAAAGCCGATGGCAAATGGGCCACTAGATACCAGAATGGGTGTCTCTAACAAGAACACTGTGTGCTCCACATGCAATGAGCCATTGGCTACGTGTTCAGGCCACTTTGGTTACATTAAACTATTTCTGCCTGTTTTCCACATAGGATTTTTAAAAAGTACCATTGGTATCCTAAATAGTGTTTGTAAGAGCTGCAGTTCCTTATTAATTGGACATAACCGACCCTTTGCAGTAGTCAGTGTCGAAAAAATAAAAGCCGAGTGCAAAAAGGTGAAAGTATGTCCGAACTGTAGATCACCAAATGGCATTGTCAAGAAAAATCACGGATTTAGAATTTTTCACGAAATTAAACTGAAGGATCAGGTGGAAACCTATGAAATTAATCCACTGGCTTGCATAAATATCTTCAGAAACATTGAAGACTCGGATTTGAAATACTTGGGCTTAAAAAAAAATCCCTCTAGCCTTGTTATTGAGAATCTATTGGTTCCACCATCGTGTATCAGGCCTTCTGTTGATATGGGTGATGAGGGTTTTAACGAGGATGATATAACTGTAAAAATAAGCGAGATAGTCAACTCCAATTTTATTCTGGAGGAAAGCGTTAGGAAAGGTAACTCTCAGCTGTTGATAAACGACGACTGGGATTATTTACAACTCCAGGTCAGCTTGCTTATCAATGCAGATCTACCATCTATTAAGACATTGGGAACGGTGACACGTATTAGAGGATTGGTCCAGAGACTGAAGGGAAAGCAGGGTAGATTTCGATGTAATTTGAGTGGTAAAAGAGTCGACTTCTCTGGAAGGACAGTTATAGGGCCTGATCCGAATCTGTCTGTGGAGGAGGTAGGAATACCTGATAGAATGGCATCTGTTTTGACGATTCCAGAAACGGTGACCAAGAACAATTTTGAATTTCTATCTAATTTAGTGAATAATGGAACAAGATGGCCCGGAGCCAATTATATAGTTAGTAATAACAATGGAAAGGAGATGAAGAGGTATTTGAAGTTTGCAAAGAGCAAGAGTCTTGAAATAGGAGATATTGTAGAGAGGCATCTTCTAAATGGGGATGTCGTCTTGTTCAACAGACAACCATCACTACACAGAATGAGTATCATGGCTCATCGAGCAAAGATTCATAAGCATAGAATACTGAGGTTCAACGAGTGTGATTGCAGTCCTTACAATGCAGATTTTGATGGAGACGAGATGAACATTCATGTTCCTCAGACATTGGAATCCAGAGCCGAGGCTGAGGAGTTGATGGGTGTCAAAAACAACATATGCACAGCCAGAAATAACGAGCCACTGATTTCATGTACTCAAGATTTCTTAACTGGTGCATTTTTAATTACTGCAAAGGACATGTTTTTTAACCGAGAGAGATTTGGCCAGCTTTGTTCATATTTTATTGTCGATTTTTCCCACAGAATCTGTACAAAACCAGCAATCTGTTCTCCATCAGAACTTTTTACCGGAAAACAACTTATCGAAGTACTGATTGAGTACTCCTCAAGGTATGGACAGTATTCTGCCAATTTTTCGAAGAACACTAGCGATATATTCTCCAAGATTAATCTGAAAGCTCAGAACAAATCATTTATAGATCCTGGCAATCTCAATGATGGGGAGGTATTGATTGTAAATAATCATTATATCAAAGGACGTCTTGATAAAGCAATAATTGGAGGTGAAAATAGAAAAGGATCATTGATTTACCAAATGCTGAAAATTTCCAAACTTGCTGCTGTAACACTCATGAATGGATTTAGTAAACTGACCAGTAGATATCTGACAGAAACAGGATTTTCAATAGGATTAGATGATGTGTATCCGGGGGTAGCACTAATAGAACAGAAAAATTCGATGGTGAACTCAGAGTACGCCAAGGTTGACCAGCTGATTGAAAATATTGATTTCGATTCTAAACAAGTAAACCTCAGGGAAGAATTGGATATTGTAGAGATGAAAATTAGTTCTGTTTTGAATAGGATTCGAGAAGAGTGTGGTACCATTTGTATAAAAGAATTGAGCCGATACAATAGCCCCGTTGTTATGCAAGAGTGTGGAAGCAAAGGATCAAAGATTAATGTCTCACAAATGATCGCCTGTGTAGGGCAGCAAATTATTTCAGGGCATCGTATTCCAAATGGGATGCACAAGAGAACGCTGCCACATTTTCGAGAAAACTCTTTGACTCCCCAGAGTAGAGGGTTTGTTTACAATAGTTTCTTCTCGGGGCTGTCAAGCTATGAGTTTTTCTTCCATGCAGTAAGCGGAAGAGAGGGATTGGTTGATACAGCTGTGAAAACAGCAGAAACAGGGTATATGCAGAGAAGATTGATGAAGGCTCTTGAAGATTTGAGTGTTAAGTATGACTATACTGTGAGAAATAGTCAGGAGAATCTCGTTCAATTTTTATATGGAGAAGATTCGATTCAGCCCCTTAGAAATGAAGATGATGCTTTTTTCCAATATATTTTTGAAAAATCAGCTACACAACTATTCGATGGCAAGGAAGACATGGAGATGCTGATCCAGCAACAGCTAAAAACTGAAGGTGAAGGTTCATTTGATATTGTACAATCTGTGAACAATTGTTACAGCGTGGTATCGACTAACTATCAACAAAGGAATATTATTAGCACGGTTATTTCTGATTTGCTTTCCAACAAGATTACTTCCGGAATTTTGAATATGAAATTCATGGAGGAGTTTATTAATTTTTTGCAGATGGCCAAGTTGAGTACCTTTTTTCACAATGGTGCATTTTATCAATATTTTTTGAATACCAAGTTTATAGAGATATTTTTTATTAATTTACACCAAGCAATCGTGAATTTGGTGATTGAGCCGGGAACAGCTGTTGGGGCTATTGCAGGCCAGAGTATTGGAGAGCCAGGAACACAGATGACACTGAAAACATTCCATTTTGCTGGAGTGGCAAGCTTCAATATTACGCTGGGAGTGCCTAGGCTTAAGGAAATCATCAATGCCACAACACATATTTCAACTCCACTAATCAAACTGGAGGACAATTCTCTTGAAAATGCGAAGAATGTAAAGGGCATGGTGGAGAAAGTGTTATTTAAAGAGATTTGTAGCCAAATCAGAACGGACATCTACACTGACGGAATAAATCTTTTTTTCACGCTTGATAAAGAGCTAGTCAAGGAGTTGAGGATTGGTTCCATCGACCAGATTTGTAAAGTATTGATAGATAGCGGATTTTTGATAGAAAATATGGATGGAGTCTTTAAATATGGAATAAAAAGGGTCAAAGACAACAGTCTATTTACTATAGAAAGATCCAAGGAAGCAATACTAAATATGAGGATTGGAGGCCTTAGAACTGTTGAGAGGACAATAATAACCCAGGTCAAGAAACCTGATGCCAATACCGGATGTTTTTCTTACGAATTGCTTCTGGAGGGAACAGGATTACTGGATATAATGGGCACAAGGGGAGTGAATCCATACACAATTTCCACAAATAATATTTTGGAAATCGAGTCTACTCTAGGGATTGAGGCTGCAAGAATGCAAATTATTAAGGAGATAGAGTATACAATGGGCACTCACGGAATCAAGATTGATCATAGACACCTTATGCTGCTAAGCGACACTATGTGCTTTAGAGGGCGTGTTCTTGGAATTACTCGATTTGGAATCGGTAAGATGCGTGCATCCACATTAATGCTGGCGTCATTTGAGCAAACAGCCGATTATCTTTTTAACGCTGCTGTGGGCAACAAGACCGATTCTATAGAAGGTGTAAGCGAGTCAATAATTATGGGCAAGCCTATTGGGTTGGGAAGCAATTCTATGAAGTTAATGTGGAATGAATCGAAGGCTGCCTAACTAACTAAACAATCAAAATAAATTTTTAAAAGCGAATGTAACATCGGTGTTATAAACTGGTTGGCCATAATATAATATTAGTGGTGACATATCATAGTTGATATTTAATAGCCAATTTCAAGTAATATGTTGAAAGCTTGTCTTGCAATTTGTATTTGCATCAAATATATTTACCTTCCATTTATATCATATTGGTTTTTATATTAGCCTGTCCTATGTTCATTATTTTTTAGCAATAAGAGCTTAGAAGACTTGCAAAACCTTCGAGGCAGAGTATATTGGGATGTATACTGCGTGAAATACTTGATATATAACATTTTTGTTTAATGCAGCAGTATCTTCTGCGGTCATTTCATATAAATCCAAATTAATATACTCCAGATTTACATTTATCACTATCAAGTGATTCAGAATATCATCTCAAATGCAAATAATAAACAATTAATATTGACTGTTGTTTTGTTCTTAATTAGAAGTATCTAATATGTGTGATACTCTTATCATGATATAACCTCTACAGATCTAAAATCTTACAAGTCTAGACCTTTTGAATGGTGTGTTAATCTAATATATAATGAAAGGTAAAGGATATGTGTTCCAATACCGTTAAAACCACTGTTAGAGGTAAATTCTAAAAGGTTCATCCAATATGATTATTGTTTAATTTTGTTTTGACCACCTCTTTGTTGGTAAAATGAAAAGGCCGAATATTCCAAACAATAGAAATTATATCGAATGAAGAAAATCATATATTACAAACATATACCTTGATTACAATTGATATATTTCTGTAATTTATATACCTGTTTTGAATTATTTATTTTCTAATTATTGATTATTTAAAAGCAATTACGTGTCAAACCCCATGAGCGTAATGATTAATAGCGAGAAGGAGAGCAGTAGGTCGTTCAAGAGGACACTGAAGATAGTCTTGGTGGTTTTTGTTATAGCGGGAATCACTGTTGCTGTGGCGAATAGGCAGATGTTTCAGTTTAATAGCAGCTCCACTCTGGACAAGGACATTGAAGATATCAACAGCTTTGTGAGTGGTGGAAACAGATTGAGGATAGCAATGTTCGGGTTACCAGCCTCTGGTAAGGGAACAGTGGGGAGCAAGCTAGCCGAAACTTTTAAATTGAAGCATGTTAGTTCTGGTGATTTACTAAGAAACGAGATGAAGAGAATTTCAGAACTGAAGGATGGTGAGTCAGCACTCAGTAGCAGTGAAAAGGAGGCCATGTCTTCTGGAAAATTTGTAAGTGATGAGTTTGTCATTGATTTGCTGAAGAATGCTGTTGGAGATTCAGATTATGTTCTAGACGGATTCCCTCGTTCGTTGAGTCAGATTGATGTATTCCCAATTGATGTAGCGGTTTATCTCAACGTGCCTGAGGAGAAGGCCAAAGAGAGGATGTTCGGTCGAAGTTCCAAAGAAGAACAACAAAGGGATGATGACAATGCCACAATATTCCAGACTCGGGTTGGGCAGTTTTTAGAAAATACTCATCCAGTGATTACTGAGCTTAAGACCAGAGGGATGTTGGTAGAAGTAGATGGCTCTGGGGAGGTAGAAGATGTGTTCACCAAAGTTGTAGAGGAAATGAGGAAGCACTTAATTAAATAATTTGATTTAGTATTACTGGATGCCATATTGATGTGTAAGAATCATTGTCGTCTTTTTATGTGTATGTTGATAACCCACTAGTCCGTGGAATTATAGTGTGTTTAGGTTCTGGTAGAATTTTCCCGGTATTACCGATCATATTCAGTAAGCAAGTTAAGGTAAAATGTTTTCTGGAAAATAGGATATTTGAGATGTGTTTGAAGAAGGCATATTTTTTCGGTTATTGTCTATCTTCTTTGGTTATCAATATTTTCAATTATTTCACCACAAATGTTGGAACAGTTTTTTGTTGTGAATAAATCTGGTGGAATGATTTATAAATATACAAACGAAAGAAGTGATTTGAAAATGTCAACAAACGAATTAATTGTGCTCACAAGTTCAATTCACTCAATTGCCGAAATATCTCGGAATTTACTCGAAACAGAGGCCTATTTTCAAGAAATAAGACTGGAGAAGCGAATCATTACAGTATTTAGAACCTTAACTCAAAGAACATTTATCTTTGTGAGTACATTGACAGTCACAGAGGAGGCGTTTAGACGTGTTTACGAGCATTTCTGTGATACGGTGTTATCAAATCCATTTTATTATGATGAAATGCCCATTAGATTGCATAAGTTCAATCCGGAACAGCTTGTAATAAATGATTGTTAACACAAAGCATACAGATCTTCAATACAATAGAGTATGTAAGAACTTTCGAGACTTCACCACAATATAAATATTCAGATGACTGGACCTACTACACATAAAATAATTTTCTAATTTCTTACCCATCATTTCCAGTCAGAATACTGTAATTGTTTATTGTGTTTGTTACGGAAATGAAACAGTAGCTATACGCTGTATAGGTTTTTAATAAAGTTTTGTTTGTTACAGATAACCCGGTGGCTTGTGCAGGACAACTGGGAGGTGTGCAGATAGATTATCACATCCATGGAAACTTAAGATCAAATTTTTATTTGATTCCCAATTACGCCATGGAACAGTACTTTTAATAACAGTGTTTTATTCATTTGTTTTTCCCATACTTCTCCTGTAGTTTCTTAAAACTGACATCAAAGTTCTTTTCCCAATACTCTATAAGACGAATGGATATCGGATCACTTGCTTCATAGATGTCCAAAACCATTTTGTTATAATTTTTAAATCCGGTATGTGTCATTTGGGTGGACTTAAAAAACAAATGAAATGTCTCTGGAAGAAATGCTTGCAAATTCAATATAAAAAACCAAAATGATGTATTTGCCGATGCCTTAAAAGAAACTAATTTTCATAATTGTTGGTATGGTACAGTCAAATTTTATTAAATGGCTTCCTTAATTAATCATTTTTAATAGGGTTTGGATATACCTAAATAGTCTTTGTTTCTGGTACACTTTGTGTGTATGAGATTTAATTTTGGTGTGTATAAGTAGTACCTGATAATTGAACTATAATTTGCTTCCAATATCTTTGTTTTAAAAATTTTGTATCCCTATGCTGGAAGAAGTTTTAGAATATCTTCAAAATAGAAAAGATTATTTACCAGAGACGGAATTCAACAACTTAATAGAACAAATCCGCTTTGTAAAGAACGAAGATGAGAGGAGGTCCAGAGAATCAGATGCTTTCAAGGAAAAGGGAAATTTGGCATATAAGAATGGTGATTTAGAAGCCTCCATTGACTACTACACATCTGCACTGAAGATCGATAGGAATAACATTGCTGCTCGCTCAAATCGTGCTCTTGTCTATCACAAATCCAATAACATTGAAATGGCTATCGACGATTGTCTTCAGGGAATAAAATTGGACAAGTCATTTATTAAATTCTATATTAGACTCGCCACCATCTATGAAAAGGACGATCCAACTTTAGCGTTGAAGTATGCGAAAGAAGGATTGAGAATTGACCCATCCAGCAGTGTTCTAAAGGATATGGTTAATTCACTACAAATAGACGATGATGTCCAGAACATTTCACCCTCGAATGAAGAACCACCATTTGACATGAAGAACCTGGGAGATATGGAGAAACTTTTGGGTGATAAAAATATTCAGGATTATGTTAAAAACTTTGTTAAGGATAAGTCTCCTGATGAGTTAGCCAAAATGATGAAGGATATGATGGGTAGTTTAAATATGAAATAAAATTAACTTAAGAATGCTCCATATATTATCCAGATTTTTATGGAAATATGTCTATTAATAGATTAAATTTTGTCATTCTGGTGGTGATTTTTCTCGTATTGAAGCAGTTTTAAATTAATTTTTATGATCAAAATATTTCTGTTTTGTTTGGTTAGTAGTCATAAGATATTAAATAAAATCAATATTTTTGCAATGGTGTGGATTTTTATGCACAATATCATGAAGAATCACCCAGATATATCTACAAAAGCTTTGAATCTAAAGTACTGTACTTAATATTCCTTCTTCTAATATCGGCTACGCTTTCAGACACAATAAATATTCTTATGCTGACGTCATGAGTATAAACATAATTCTTTTTATAGGATATTATTGATTGTTTGTTTTATTGATATTTCCCCCTTGAATGACTGAGGCACTTAATTCACAGGCTATCGTTTATCTAAAAGATCAATTTAATGCCGAAAATCCGAAAATTTTGGTTGAATGTTCAAAGAATTGCAGGATTGCAACAGAGAAATTCATTAAAATTAATTTTATGGATCGATTATTTGGGAGAACATTACAAGATAAAGTCGAATCCTTATGCCATTTGAATTGCCTGAAGGATTTGGGCATCCAGAACATCAAGAGAAATGGTCGTTGGGGGTTTGAGACAATTCTGGGATTTACAGAATTCTGCTCATCCATCTTTGCATTAATAAGTTTGTATTTGAATGTTGTGGGATTTAATAAAATTAGATCGAAGGTAGAAAAGAGTCCAATGTCAAAGGCCATAAAATTGCACTGGTATGGTGCTAACGCAGCCTTCTTCTCGTCATTTTTATTCCATTTTCATGAGACCCAGTTGACTAGGAATGCAGACTATTTCACAGCTATTTTTTCAATATTTATGGGAACTATAGTAGCGATGTCAAGAATTGTCTTGATTTATAGACCCGCAAAGTTCCAGAAATACTACAGTAGACTGCTATGTTTTGGACTTTTTCTCTATTCAGCACATGTTTATTACATGCTCTATATAGATTTCGATTATGTTTTCAACAAGATCGTCTGTGGATCTATTTTTATCATTTCATTTATATGTTACGGTACAACTTATCTTTACTACCGTCACAGACCTATAAGTAGCCATATTATGATGTTTACGAACTGCATTATTGTGGCATCGATTTTTGAAATGTCTGATATTCCACCAATATATTTTATTTTAGACAGCCACGCTATGTGGCATTTTTTTGCACTCTTAGCAATTCCATCGTTTTTGGAGTTCACTTCTCAGGATATAGATTGGTATCTGAGATTACAAGCTCTATCCGAAAAGGAAGATTCTGCTAAACCTAGCACTATTGATAGAAATAAATAAAAATGCATTTCTACCTGCAAACACATATACTTATAAAAACAGTTTTTTGAGTTAAAGAAAAAATATTTTATTTAAACCTTTGGAGAACTACTTCCTAGCATTGATCTATCTATAAGGACGTCTTTCAAGCCTGAGCCCAGTCTCATATAGTCGACATAGACATAATATACTAAAAAAAAATAATAACAAAATAGTAGGTCATGTATATGATTAGTACTTAAATTAATATACCGTTCACTTTCTCTTTAAACCAAATTATAAAGCTCTTCTCTGCCCTTATTGCAATTGTTCCCGCTAATTGTAAACAATTAATTAGTGCAAGTATAAATACCAAGAATCTATGCCATAGGATCTCGTATTTGAACAGGGAATATATTATTATAATTAGTATCAGACTTGTTGCAGTTACATTTGCATCAGAATACAACTCATATTTCGTCACATTTAAAGACTCCACTGGACCCTTAAGTACCATCCAAATCATGGTAAATAGCATGCATATGCTAAGTGCTACTATTTCGGATCGTATCATATATGCTTCAACTATGTTGGAATTGGACGAAATACTTATATACTTTCGAATACTGAAAGAGGCAATTTTGGATTGATAGGTTTTTGCAAAAATAAATTCGAATAATCCAGTTGCAGCAAATATAGCCGAATAGAAGTACATGGGAATGAGGGCTTTGGTTTTATAAACACTAAACGTTTGCCATATAGAAACCCAGGAGTATATATTTAGCAGAAACAAATATAGCAGAGACTTGTATTGAACTATGTTGGATGATAATAACGAGGAAATTAATATGATATAAATACTCATATTCATCATAAATACCTTTTTGAATGTGTCGCTTATAAATCCAACTGTTTTATGAGATAAAATACAGGGATCACTCTGGTATGCCACTAACAAAAACACATTCTTTGTAATAAATGATAGTGTATGAATCAATACTCCCCGTAGAATCACGCTGTGAGTCATCATTGAAGTCCTATTCATTGGGGTAATAATTGAAAGTAAATATTAACAAAGTATTTTTTCAGCTACCCTTATAATTAATTCTTTGGATCAAATTTTCTAGGAGTACAAAGTTGTGACTCATATAAAATTGACAACAACATGGCTAAAAAATCAGGAATATATTATCACGTGGAAAAATATTAATAAAGAAAAAATAAAATTATGCTTTTAAAAAACAACAGATCACCGTTTATTTGTCCGAGTTATCTTTACTGCATAATTAAAAATTCTAAGAACAGTTTATCCAACAAAGTACTTAAGGACATATAAGACCTATCGTCTTATACACAAAATATCCATGTATTGTGACCATTCGATCAAACATAAAAATACTTAATTAAATGTGCCACAAATTGTTTTAGTCGAAAGGCTTTGATGAAAATCTATTGTAATTCGCAAATTTTAAATTCATTAATTTATTCATTTTGTACCACATAAGTACATTTTCCAACAGTTATTCCAGCTACTTTTTCAAATGCCATATGGCAAATAACCGTGATAGGATCCTCAGATTGTTTTGTTAGAATGATAGTAGTAATGCCGGTAATGAAATTGTCCTTCACAAACCTCTTCAATACTCTTCCCCCGAAGTTCGAACTAGTTGCTTGGCTGATTGCATATTCCAAAACTGCCCCTGAAATTCCAAATTTGATTTTTTTCTCCTTCAACTTCAAATTCAGCTGATCAATTTCCTTAAAGAAAATGGATCTTAGTGCTTCTGGAGTCAAATGCTTAAATATGACCAGGTTATCAATTCTATTAACAAGAGCATGGCCAAATCGCTGAATACAAATGTTTTGTATAGCCTCGTAGTTTACCTCATCAGGTTTAATAAACTCCTGTCCCAGGTTTGTTGTCATGATAACCACCGTATTTCTGAAAGAAACCTTGACACCACGCCCATCAATAACCCTTCCCTCATCAAGCAATTGGTATAGGATATTCAAATTTCTTTGATGCGCCAAATCAACTTCATCAAGCAGAACAACATTATATGGCATCTCTTTAATTGGCTCTGTTAGGGCACCACCCTCTTCACACCCCATATATCCAGCAGGTGCCCCTATAAGCTTGTTGATACTGATCTCACTTGAGTAATCCGACATATCCAGAACCACCATGTTTTCACAGGTATCGTTTAATTCTTTGCAAATCGCCTTAGACAGTTCCGTTTTTCCTACTCCAGTCGGTCCCACAAACAAGAACGATCCAATCGGCTTATTTTCATCCCCAAGACCAACTCTGGAAGCTAAGATGGAATTGACTATCGTATCTATGGCTTCGTCTTGACCAAATATCAGCCTTTTGATATTTTTGTTGATCTCTAACAGTCTCTCATTCTCTTTAACACGTAGTTTGCTCACTGGAATTCCAGTTAGACGCGAAATAACCTCTGCAATATGGAATGGCTCAATAATTTCTACATTCGACAGCTGTCTTAGCCTATCTTCATAGATTGGAATAACATTATTCTGTATATCCAGCACTGCATACCTATCATTGAGTCTTCTAGCCTCCTCCATCTTAATCTTTGCCTCCTCCATCTTCTGCTTTAATTCCTTGGCTTCAACCAGATATTTTCTATCTGCGAAGAACTGCTCCTGGAGCGGTGTAATCTCAGACTGAATTTTCTTGATCTTTTGATTGATCAAATCCAAATTCTGTTGAATTGTCTGTATTGACGAACTTCCATCAGCAGGACCACCAGACACTTGCTGTGCTCGCACCAGATCCATTTCCACAGAGGTTTTTTCTAATTCGGCACTCCATAGTTTATTTTTCAATTCCTGAATTTCCTGTGGCTCGCTGTTTAACGTAATAATCAATGAAGCGCAGGCAGTATCCACAAGATCAATTGCAATATCTGGCAACCGCCTGTTTGGAATGTACTTCTTGGCCACTGTAGCTGCATAGACTAATGCACTGTCAGATATTTTTATACCATGATGAGTTTCTAACTTCTCTCTAATTCCCCTCAAAATAGTTATAGAATCCTCTACACTCGGCTCACGAACATTCACTTTTACAAACCTTCTCTCAAATGCCGGATCCTTGGTAACATACTTTCGATATTCATCAAATGTTGTGGCTCCTATGCATTTAATTTTGCCTGATGCCAATCCAGGTTTAAGAATATTCGCTGCATCCATGGATCCCTGTGTTCCACCTGCACCAAGAACCATATGAATTTCATCAATAAAAAGAATCACATTGTCATTATTCTCTGCTTCCTTAATAAGCTCAGTCAACCTTTTTTCGAAGGCTCCCCTCAATTCTGAACCTGCCACCATTGATCCCACATCTACATTATATATCTTATATCCCTCAAGCGATCTTGCCTCATTTTTAGCAATTAGCTGTGCTATTCCATTCACAATTGCTGTCTTACCCACACCTGGCTTACCCACCATTATAACATTACTCTTGGTTTTCTTGGCTAAGATTTCTATGATTTGCCTGATCTCGGAATCTCTACCAATAACCGGGTCAAATTTGTTATCTCTGGCCTCTTGAACCATTTCAACCGCATACTTGCTCATGGCGTCTTCTGGATCATCACTGTTTGGGCCATCATACTTCTTCGAGGAAATTTCTTTGGTAATAGCTGAAATTGCATTTTTTATAATATCGGACTTGTCCCTAAATGAGTTGGCTTTCGACAAACTCTCCAGACATATCTTAATTAAAACATCCACAGAGACAAAATCCTTGGCCTCATTTTGTGCCTTTTGAATAATTGTGTACAGCTCTTTGCTAAACTGAGGCTCCTGTGTATTGTTGCTCCTCCACACCTTGTTTATTTCCGTTGTTAAGATAATTTTAATTTGATCAATATCATCCGAACTAATCAACTTGCTTAAAATATTTGGCTTCTCAAGCAGAGCTTTTAAAAGCATTTCTGGAATAACTTTGTCAGTGTTAATTGTCTTTGCTATCTGCATCGCTGTCTCAATTGCTTCTCTTGCTCGACTAGTAAATTGTATTTCACTCATTAGGGCTATTTTTATGAAATGATTTATACAAGAATCTTTCTAGAAAAAGTTTAGGAAAATTCTAGAAAATTATTTTTAGTAGCTTAAATAATCAACTAGAACTCAAGAAGATAAAATAATAAAGGAAGATACGATCTTAGAATCAAAATACAATTATAAATTGTGTCTGTCATAGTTATTCCAGGAGATTCTTTCAAAGGGTTTGCCTTACGAATGGATGGTGTTGTACTGAACTACATATAGAAAATAGTTTCTAATGGCATACTATGATGGGTTAATTCAATATTATCCAATACGAGGATATTGGACGAGCTGAAGTTGTTTTATGAAGTACCGAGAACTTATTAGGAACAAACCTGAAATCACATGTTTTTAAGCTATTTCAATTAATTTAATATTTTTAACATTGCAGCTGCGAAATATGCAAGAAGTGCAAATCCAAAATACAAAACACCTTTCCTGTACGTTTTGAGGGAGTAGTATCTACAAAACAAATTGATAAGTGTGTGTATTCCAGATTCCATTAGAAGTATAAAGCAGGAGTAGAATATTTTCTGCTCATGGCTGATTTGGTGTAAGGCGCTTTTTGCCAGTTGCTCAGTAGTTTGAATTGAAGCAGAGGTAAAAATATGGAGAAATATGGTCATTCCAGTAGATTTAACCAAATTTAACCCGAGAAATAGCCCGATTGAAATTGGAAAGAACAAAAATGCATAGAACTGATTGTAGTCCTTGTTAATCATCTTCAATATTCCATAAGACAGAAGTGACGAGCACACTTTACTGGTACCCTCGATATATCCGCCTGCTAACACAGTTTTCTTTAGATGTAATTTTATCGAACTCTTTTCCGCTCTTAATTTATCAGCGTCTGAAGGCAATTTCTCAAGATTGAATGAACTATTATCTGTCGAATGATACTCAATTCTGTTCTCAGCCATGGGTATTTTTGAATTAGTCAGTATGCCACTTAGGGTGCTGAACACTGTGATCAAAAGAATCGTGAATGCATGAACTATATAGTAAAGAAACGAAAACACATTATTAAAGATAAAAATGAAAAAATCATCCTCTTGATTATGGGATGAGGTGGCCTTCTTTTCATTTAGAAGAGCCTGGTAAAAAATAGAAAGATATATTAAACAGATTACTGCACCACTGCTCAAAATAAAGCTTATAAGTACGGTCCTTTGAATATTAAGCATTGACCTAAAGTACTCCCATTCAAGACATTTCGAAAGAAACTTTATATTCGACTCCATCCCAACATCGGAATCTCTATGATTAAGTAGAGTTATTATAAATCCCGCTGATGTGGTGATCATGGACATTAGGTAAATAATATAGAAGGATCCAGATTCATAGTACAGGTCTTGTGCAAGCCAATATGAAAAACTAACTAGAAATGTTTTCTTTAGTCGTTGGGTTGCCATATCTAGCTTTACATCCTTGGATTTTGGAAGAGTTAATACCCTTAAAATATGGTTAAAAGTAGAAACAACACCCCCAAGACTGTACAGAACGCATCCCTGGACAATTGAGCGAGATTTGAACAAAAATGTGTATGGAACCATGACTAATTGAAGAAACGAATTTAGAAATTGAATCATTTCCAAATTCACAAGCTGGAGAAGAAGAAAAATGAATGGAATTGCCCCAAGGGTAGTGTAATAAAACATTGGCAATATATAATTGGACAGTTCATTGATGGTAAATAGTTTCTCTGTAAGCAAAATATTGGAATACTGGCTTATAATCAATTGTGTTTCTTGTAGCAAGATTACATTTTGGGGATTTCTGAAAATATTTTGTGACATAGTGGGTAAAAAATTGTAAAAGGAGATGAATGTGGAAATGTATAAAAGGAGCGAATCTATAACATTGTGACCACGTGTGAATAGTTTAGTTTTTAACGATCTTATCTATTACTACTTGAACAACAATTTCATTTACAGTAAGATGTCGGATGAGAGGGCTGTTGACATTATGAATAGTTCCTTCAATCTGATTGAATAATTTATTCTTATTGAAAAAATACCTTGAAGTTATACTTCATTTGGAATAGCTGTTGAAGTCATGCTTGGAGTAATGGTTTGAAATATTTCTGTCACAGAATTGGTGGAACCTTTTTCCAAGACAAGATAGTATAATATAGCGACAATGAGGAATATACCTGCACAAACTCCAATTGTTGCGACACTAATATCAATCACAAATTTAAACCAACTCTTATCAGAAGACCGTTTTTTTAATAATTGTACTAAATATATGAAAAAATTAAGGGAAAAGAAGAATATCATTCCAAAGGCCATTATAGGAATAGCCATATCCTTGATACCAAGAAAGCTAACCATCCCAGTAATCCCAAGAGCAATAATGAGACTAATCCACTTCATCATTTTTTCTCCAAATGAAGCATCCCTATTAATGCAAGGTAGCACTGGCTCCCTTTTAGTAATCTTATCGGAGAATGCACAAAACATACTTGTTGTACCAATAATTGGTATGACCAACAATATAACTTTAAAAATATAAGCTAAAATTGTAGCAAGATTTGGAACCCCCCAGTCAAAATATTGGGAAAGATCCTTGTTCATTCCTTCAGCTGGTGATAAATACATGTACATATTGACATAGAGAGCATATATGATTGCAATAATCAAAATTGCAAAAAAGGTGGGTAGTGCAAGTCCCTTGTTTTCATCATCATTCGAATAGTTGGAAATGTTGAATCCAAAGAAACAGAAGAATGCATTTGTAAGTGTCCTTATAAATGATTCTAGGCTATAGGAATCATTCATATGGTGACTCCAGAATGACGATTTTGAATTCGAGCTAGCAATACCGCACATAACAATCAGTATCAATAGAAGTACAATAATTGTTCCAAGTTGGATATATGATGCGATTCCTTTAAATCTATCTCCAGATGATCCCATAAGTATAAAATGTACAGAGAGCACAACTGCAATCAAAATCGCATACATTATGAATATGTTAACTCCGAAAGCATCAGATAATATTGAGAGATAAATAGCATACAGCATAGGAACTACTATAAATGACCAAAACACATCATGAGATATTCTTAATATTGGGTGTAGATTATCAAAAGGAGCAACAATACTCCTACCACCTTCTATTTTATTTATTCTGGAAAACAAATATGAAAACAACAACGCTAAGAGAGTTGCAAAAAAAGTCCGGAGTTAATTGTACCAATTGATCCTGTAGCCGATGTCAAAACAAGTCCAGATAGGAGAGGCGCACTTCCTATTGTGGATATAGATGTTGAATAGAGGATAGCTATGAACCTATTCATAGAACAGATGGGGTAATTTGTATATATACTTTTTTTGATCAGTATTCATATTAGCAACTATATATTATCATTTTTTGGCTAATCTATAATTAAAAAAATTCTCCATTAGTTAGTTAAAATATCTCGATTATGATATTTAAGACTTACTCATTTATAATTTATTGATATTTTCAGATGATCTGAGTTATCTATAAATAGAATATTGAATTTTAAATCTAATTTTAAAGAGAGAGTAGAGTATAAGCCTAAGGAGATCACAGTTGAAGTATGATTAAAAGTTTGAATGGTTGGGGAGAATAGATTGATTCATTCTGCAAAATTGATTTGTAAAAAGGAATTAGAAGACAGTGAATTTTTTGTGTAAGCTTTATTCAAGCAGAAATATATGATGTTAAAATTCTACTATATGAAAGGCTGTTCAGAAGTTTTGATCTTGAAAACAGATAAGACCTAATTATGAGCTTTCAGTTTGCAACTAATCAAAACTCACCTTTATTTTTAATTCTAGCGTTAATATTTTTTGTAATAAATCTGTGGGAATCCAGAATATTCTGTTTTGTCTCATATTTATATAAGAACATCAATAGTCATAAAGTGCTTTGGTGGACATTATCATTCACACCTGCAATTACAACTTGCATAAAAACTCATAATGATATATCTCACAGGCAATATAGATTAAAATTTCGTGTCTTATAATTTGGGACCTCATTAACAAAAAGGAAACCTGAATTGGGTTTATTTTAATCGATTTAATATTCATAACAGAAAAAATGGGTTATGAGCAAATGTGACTTCAGGTGGGAATAACGCAGCTATACACATTTATTGTCACATATTTTACGCAAATAACCTGTTATGACTACCCTCGAAAAGTCAGCATCTATACTAAGATTGTAGGTGGCTAACCTCTGAAAGTAATGGTCATTTCTTAAATTTTATTTGTTTCACAGATTTACTAAAATTAATGTTTTAAAAAGAACATGCAGAGTTTCATTGCACCAATATTTTATGAAATACACTTTAACTAGAATTATACACCTCTAATTATATAAAAAATTTCTTTACATTCTTATAAGTTAATTTGACCATTTCTAAATTGTGAAAGTATGCGATTCAGGCCAATAAAAGTGGCACATAGTACAAAAAAGAGAGGATTGTTGTCCTATCAGCAAAAAAGTTTCTTAAAATGTAGGCCTTCCAACTATGAGCTGTTTACAAAAACGCATCACTCTCAGGAAAGTCAGGGTAATATTTTTAAAAATTTGAAATTGTTCTTACATTACCTATGTATTCAAGCATTTTAAAAGAAATCTATCGATATAGATATGCAATAAAAACTGCTATCTTGTATAAAGCTCACAACTACTTCTAGATGATTTTTATATTTATTTAAACCAATTAATTACACAAATCTTATGATGAAATACATCACAAAGAATATAGTAAATGTTGCAAGCAAATATCTACTCACATTAATTTGTTCTGGCCTAATCTTTTTCGAAGCTTCCGTTGTCTCAAGCCTATTTCTCTCCATCTTCTGAATATTCTGTTTCAGAATTCTTTTGTCCGTCTTCATGGACTCTTTAAACTTTATTGCCATATTTTTCAATTTTACTGAATTCTTAAGCATTTCTTCCTGAACAAGGCTTTCTGCGGTATCTTCATTGGAATTTGGTCTTATTAATGATTCATTTTTAACCGGCATAATTTCGCCATCTTTTATAGCATTTCCTGGTAATGATTCTCGATTCACTGCCAATCCTCCACTGATACTTTGAATAGTATTCAATGCCTCCTCCCTCATCTTTCCATCCTGAATCGTTTCTGCTATGAGTTTCAATGCTCTGATATTGCTTTTTATCCTTAACTTTTCATCTTCGCTTTGTTTGCGTTCGTTAAGCAATTTCATTGTGTCCTCTAATATTTCTTTGAAGTTATCGTAGTTGAACATTGGGGGTAGTCCATAATAATTTGCTCTATCCCTTGCATCCTTAAACTATAAATAAATTGGAGGCTGCATGATTTCTTACCATTGATTGAACTCGTGAAAACCAGTGCCTTGCAAAACTCACATACAACTTTGTTGATAACTTCAATCTCGAATAAACAAACATACTGGCAGCCATTTTTTCCAAACCTTCATAACATTTATTTACTATGCATGATATATAGCTTTTTAGGTGTTTTTGTTATGTATATTTTTCTCTTCACATCGAATTTTCACCCTTAGTCCATGATTCCAATAGATGATTCATATATTGCACAGAATCCTTACGTATTCACAAAGTATAAAAAATGTGTATTTGTTGTTGGGGCAGGTATTTCTGTTCCGTCTGGTATCCCTGATTTTCGATCTGGAACTGGGATTTTCCAGAAAATACGTAAGGAACTTCGGGTTTCGGGAAAAGAGTTCTTCGACTATTCTTTTGGAATGCGGGATAGAGTTCATTATTTTAAATATATTCTTGAAATAAAGCAAATGATCGATGCAGCCATCCCAAATATAGTCCATCACTTTCTTAATTCCTTTCCTCGCTCTAGAATTTACACACAAAATATCGATGGATTGGAAGAACAAACTGGAATGAGCTTCGTATTAACTCAAGAAACAAGAGGGGTATACCTTCACGGAAATTTAAATCAGTTATGTTGCCAATATTGTGGAAACAAAGAACCTTTTACTCTTCAGGGCAACAGGGAAAACCATTCTAGCAATGACCACAAGAATTGTGAAAGTGAAGTAAATCCGCTGAAGCTGCAGCCTTCTGAATTTATTGCAATAAAATGCTCTGAATGTTTAAAAAGAAACTCCACAGCCTTGATCAATAACAAAAGAAGCAGGCCTATTGGACTGATGCATCCCAATATCATTCATTATAACCAAGCACATCCTCAGGACCATTTTATACGATCATTAATACAAAAGGACATATATTTAGACTTGCTTATAGTAATTGGAACCTCTCTAAAGATAGAAGGTGTAAAAAAAATGATTAAATTATTTTCAAAATATGCAAAAACTCGAATATATGTAGATCTAAGGCATCCAACGAAAGAATGGAGTGGGATATTCGACTATTTCTATGAAGGAGATTGTCAAGATTTTGTGAAAGCGATAAATAGAAGCATAAATCTTTTTGATGAGAACGGGCTAGTATTTTCTAAAAAAGCAGAGAAAGATATCTTGAAGAATATTAATGTAGTAGCAGTGCAGCCAACTAGTAAGGATTTGGATAGCAGTGACAATGGCTAGTAGAGTTCAGAGATGGCCTGAAATGGCGAAGCCAAAGTTCATCTAAAAAAATGAATAAATTATGTTATTATTGTCGAGTCCTTTTATTAAATTATCATTTGTTTTCCACATCTCTATTAATTAAAAGGTGTTGTTTGGTATATACTTCTTAATTCGTACCATTTCTTGTATATCTGCTTATTTTTGTATTGTTCTTCTGGTTAATTTGGTAAAAGTCTTGTTTGTTTTGTGAAACCATAAATCGGAGTTATCTAAATTTATACTTTTCTGCAGTATTAATATATGATTGTTTTAAATTTAGTTACTAGAAATAAACTATAAAAACAAATAAAATATTCATAAGTATATCAATATTTTAACATGTGGACGATATTAGGTAATATTTAACTGCAGCCCATTTATTGTTAGTACTATTGATGGAATAAATATGTGAGAATGACAACTTATTATAGCATACTATTTGGAACAATGGAATCGTAGTGGGCATTGCTGTACTTCAAGTATATCGACACGTTGGTAGTATTTGTTGATTCCTGAATGGGATATATAATTGATGGGGTATCTGAAAAGATATATATGGTTAAATTAAGATATCGAGCCAACCCTTGAAGGCATAAACTGTCAATCCAAGAATCATGACTCAATATAGCAGTAAATGCAATGTCTAAAACATCAGGCTTACTCATATATAGCATAAAAAACTCAAGATTTTTGAGAATTGTGGCACAAGATAAAATTCTCAAATAAGTAACCATAAACATTTTGGCACCTCCTAGCATTTCATCGTAGGAATCATAGTTATTACAAGAAGTAAGAGCCATATTGCTCCAAAAATCCAATAACTCTCCATTCATTACATCCGACAAATCTTCAACATTAAAAAATCTCCTTCTAAAATCACTATTTTTTAGTAGTAAGTAAATTGCAGACAGAATTGAATGGTATCCACAACTTCCATCTCTTGGCATTCCATGAATAGTTCCTGTTTTTACAGTATTTATGGCCTCTCTCATTTCCTTGGTAATTGTCTCATCAGATATGGAGGTTTCGATTTTTGCAATAAATTCGGTAGCAGACACACAATGGCATTGATTTCGATTGTCCCCATTGATTATAAATCTTTCCATAGATGCTAAAATGTAATGTTTAGCAAAATCTTTGCTTTTCACCAACTCCAAGCAATATTCTGGATAATTAAGTGATTTAGTTGGTAAAGAATGTATCATATTCTTCAAATAAAAGGCAGTAAGACATGTAATTAATGATAACAACAGTAATAGTATGAATAATAACTTGATCATTTTGATAATGAGGGGGCATAAGTTGTTATTATCAAGATTACATTTTTTAATTAATTATTAAATACAAAAAATTATGAGATATATCTGGTTTTCTATAGTATATGTATCAGAAACAACTGATCAGAGTTTATTAATATATCACCTATACAATTCAGAAAATACAATATGAAAAAGTATAGCCATATATTTGAGGTAAAATAGTCATCTGCAATGGCATAGAAATCCTAACACTACAATCCATCAGGGCTCATTTTTTGAAAAATACCGAAACTAACAAAGTATTATATGATGATGTCTTTCTACATCCATTTTGACTCACTTATACTTCTAAAACAAATTTATTGTCATAAAATTATTCTTGCAACATAAACAGCATGTCTCGGTATAACCGCATTCAACATCTAACAGTAATAAATGTATCAGAACTGTTCTTAGTTTAAAGCAAAAATAAAATACACCTCCATAAATTATCTTACATCTAATTCTACTTTTATATTCATAGCAGCTAACTCACTACAAAGATATTTAAACACATAGGGCAACTCAACTAGTTTATACTGGCCACTTTTGCATATACAGCTTGATTTTCCACCACGAATCGTCTTTCCCTGACTGAACAAAATAGACTTACACTTACAACAATACGTGAATACATGCTTATCCGAGCAATTCATAAGCCTATCTTTCAAAACAGCAGCTGTTCCATGCGCTATGACAGCATCTCTTTCCATCTCTCCAAACCTGATACCACCCTTATGCTTTCTTCCTCCAACAGGCTGATGAGTTGTTGATACAACAGCTCCATTAGTTCTCACTTGAAATTTATCATTAACCATATGACGCAACCTCTGGTAATAAACCACACCTATGAAAATATCTGTTTTTAGCTCCACCCCTGTAATACCTGAATACATCGGTTCATTCCCATAATAGTTGTATCCACATTTTTTAAGCTCTTCACCTACGTTAACAGCAGTCAGTCCAGAGTTGTTTTGTTCGGAAGATTTAATATCCTCAAAATATACCGACTTTTGAAAGGGTGTAGAGTCGCATTCTTTGCCAAGGATAGTACTGCTCTTTCCACACATACTCTCAAGCAACATTCCAATCGTCATCCTAGAAGGAAACGCATGGGGATTAATGATTATATCGGGCTTAATTCCATGCTCGGTATATGGCATATCTACCTCTGGCCAGAGAAAACTACATACCCCCTTTTGACCATGCCTACTACAGAACTTATCTCCTATATTGGCCTTTCTGCTTACTCTCAATGTGATATTTACATTATTCCCTGTCTCATTGGTAAAAATTCTTACCTTGTCTACTACACAGTCATCTGTTCCATGATATTTTTCTAATCTCACCTTTCCACTTTCATCCTTATAAATCACGAGAGTGCTGCTTGGTTCTATTTTACTACCCACAAACGGAGTATACACAATAGAATCATTTTTACCTAACTCGATTTTTTCGGTTTTATAAATGTAGGAGCTAAATAATCCTCGTTCATCAGATGCCTTGTTGATGATAACAGCATCTTCCATATCATAAGCAGTATACGAAACTACAGCAACTATACAGTTGTATCCAATAGGATAGTCTCTAAATATATCATGGCAGTTTGTACGTACTGTTGGATGTTGCAGATAATTTATGAGATAACTCTTATTATCCGTACGAGCATGGCTATTATAGGCAGGAAGTCCCATAGCTTGTTTCGCCATCTGACACTGATACATATTTCTTGGTGATGGATTGTAATCAGCAAAAGAAATACAGGCTGCAACAGAAGAAAACATATTCATGTTATCAATTTCTCTGTATTTGTAACGAAAAATATCGTGTGTCAATTCTTGGTCGTTTATACTTCCTTTAGAGCCACCATCTCCATCATATATGTCTTTGCTCACAAAATCAGCAAGTTGGATATCTAAAAATACTTGTTCCTTCATTCCTATAAGCTCTACTCGATTATCGGACAGGTTAATCACAGGTCTCATAAGTCGGCTGATTTGGTCAAAAATATAAATTGCCTCATAAATTCGGCTTCCATGATCATAGCATATTTCCACACTCAGATCATTAATTCTTCGAAATTTCCTAAGTTTTTCTGTAAGCTCAGCCGGCTCACACGTCGTTCCTAAGACTTTTCCATTGTAAAATACCGGAACACCTGCAATATCCATATCTGGATTCACTCCAAATTCGTAGAAAATATTCGAGAAGGGTGAAAGAAGAGATCCTTTACAACTCAGCAGAGAATTGCATGTATTAGTCAGGCTACAGCCCTGTGTCAAGTGTAACAGCAGTCCACAGGGTGACCCATCGGGTGTATGAATAGGACATAGAAATCCAAAAGATTCAGGTCTAAGTTTTCTAACGGTCGTAATCTTTAAAGTGGTGAAAAACGCTCCCCTGGAAACAGATTGGAAATGTGAAGCAAATCTCCAAAAATTAATTCGTTCAGCCATAATCGTAAATCCTGCCATTTGCAACAAATCAGAGCATGAATATGTGGTGATATTTCCTGTGGAAAGAAATTTTCGGAGTTTCAGACCAATATTAAAATCAAGTCCATCAAAAATCTTTTTAATTTTAGTTAAATAGTTTGGGCTTAGCTCTCCATCAAAAGCTTCGGCCATTTCCGTCGTATTTATCGAAGTTGTGGTGGACATATTGCTGGTAGTGCTCAGCTCCTCCCCATCATCTTCTAGAATCTTTTTGCTATCTCTTCGTATCAATCCCAACACTTTTCGACTAAAAATCTTCTTAATCTCTTCCAATTTTTCTTTTACAACGAGAGGAATCAACTGTGCCTCTGTGTACAGTTCATGATTGGATGGTAGATCAATATTGTCCGGCTCTATCAATCCATCAACGCACTTCAACAACTTTTTAATTCCCATAATTATACAGTTGAATTTATCCTCATTCTTATCCAAATGGACTAGAATCCGTTTTAAAAACTCTTTTCCACAGGAAATTGGATCCTCTATTTTTATAATATGTTTAAAACGATTTCCAAGATATGAGAGTGATTCTCTCTGGGAAAAACATTCTGAATCAGATATTTTATGAAGAAGTTGTAAAATTCGATGGTCTTGATCCAATTTGAAATACAAGTCCTCATCGGTTGTAGGCTTCAGAGCCCTTAAAAGTAAAACCACCGGAATAAGATATATTCTCTTGTATAGATACAGTTTGAAGTGAATATTTCCGTCATTACAGTATTTGATCTCATTCTTCTGACCTATTTCATCGTCTCCAACTGTTCTGATAGCAACAGTGTAATCTGAATATGTTGAATCGTTAGATTTGGACTTAAAGGCAAAGAGATGGTTCCTTTTCCATGCAACATGAAATCTAACCACTCTATCGTACCCAGACACTATGAAGTAACCTCCACACTCTGTAGAATGCTCATTCATATCAAATAGCTCCCTCTCGGACTTTCCTTTAAGATGGCACAGATCTGACTTCAACATAATAGGAAACGTACCCGCAGGTTTGAAATCACTAAATAAAACACTTCCATTAAATGTGAGATTAACCTTCAGAAACATAGATCCACCATATGTTAGGCTCTGCTCTCTGCATTCATAAGGTAAGAGTCTTCTATCTACAACATTTGTCAGTTTTAGTGGTTGATGGATTTGAATCTGTTCGAAAGAAAGTCTTAAATTCTTAAAATCCAGTGCTGATGTCTTTGAAACCACATTGTCTATAATGTTTCTCTCAAAAAGCGCATTAAATTGCTCGATATGCATATGTCCAATTTCAGAGCTTTTCATTGGGGAAAAAATTTCCAAAAAAGATATTTTAGAAATTAAAATTTATAGGGAATATGTAAAAGTACTGAAAGAATTTGGTTGTTGATAGATGATGGACCTGCCAAATCATATGTGATACTTGCACTTAAACTATTATGAAAAAAATTTAGTACAATGACTATAACACATGATTTGTTGAACAAGGAGAAGCACTTAAAACTGTTTGTCTAATCAATGGATTCCGAATATTGTTTTAAAGAGGTCTTTTTATTCGATCACTTAACAAGTATATGAGTCATTGATAATCTATTTCAAACCACACCATAAGGTGTAAAGATGGTACAGACGTTAAATCTACGTTGAATTTATTAATTAAAAAAATATACTTTGGAATTTTTTAGTCCTGCAACCAAGTAACCATTGCTATAATCAAAGTCATAAACCTCATCGTCAACCACCAAATCACTTATACATTTGCTCTGACTTACCCTGTACATTCTAATTGTCTTATCTTTGGAGCATGATATTACCAAATCAGAATAAAACTTTACTTTATAAACAAAACCCACATGAAAGTATGTTCCCAAGATAGCGCCAGTCTCCAAATTCCAAACCTTTACTGTTTTATCAAAACTTCCACTGGCAAAATTAATTCCATTTGGAGAAACGGAAATAGAAATAACCTCTCGTTTATGGAATGATCTATTCCTGACCTGAAAATTCTTCCAGATAATAATCTGACCTGAATCTTCTCCGCTAATCATAAAATGACCACTGGTTTCTATTGCATTGACCTGAGTAGTATGTCCCTTGATATCACAGTGGTATTTTATGTCTGCTCCATTTATCCGGTACACCTTCATTGTGCCATCTTTGGACCCAGAAATAATAGACTCCTCATTAACATTGATTGCAGTGACAGCAGTCGAATGAATCCATTTTTGTAAAACTGAAATTCTAATTTTTGATAAGTCGGCTGAATCACTGGGCAATTCATTAGTGTTATCCTTGATTGGATATGTAGATGACGTTGCTTCTGTGTCCTGTATCTCGTAAATAACTACACTTCCATCCCTTGCACCACTTGCTAGAATAGTATTTCCATTTTTCGATTTTGACAGCTTTAGGCAACTGATACCCTTTTTTTGCTTTGAAATTGTTTTTAGGAATTTTCCGGTGAAATCATACACGTTTATTAAGCTGTCCATTCCAGCAGAAAACACATACTTATCATTTGATTCTAAATGCATGGCCCAGTGGGTATGGTGGGAAACCGTTTTAAATTGCGTTTTGGTAAGCATGTCCCAGAATCGAACCGTTTTATCACCTCCAGCAGTAACTAATAAAAGTTTTGTTGGACATAGATTGGTTTTTTTACCATCATCAGCTCCTTTTAAACAAAATTTAACTCGTAATACTGGACCTTCATGTCCGGAATATGAAGATGAGCAGTAGACTGCCGGCTGTGTCATCTTTTCATCATCACTTAATTTTATTCTATAAATTTTTTCGCAGTCATTCAAGTCGTTTTTTGATAAAGAGGTTTCTAAAGTATCACTTATCAAGTTTCCATTTAGATAAAGATTCTTTTCAGTTGAAATCAATCCCTTAAGTTGCTCCAAGTTTATTGCTGTCGGGACTTGCAAAACTTCTGACAAATTATTGCCATCTTTGTCTTCAAATTGAATTAGAGAAATCATGGGTGTGGCTATGAAAAAAAACTAACTATAAAATCACTTTCACATGGAAAATGCTGAGACATTTTTGATTAATTCACCAGCAAGAAATAATTATCTATTCTGAAAAGTACTACAACTATTAACATAGTTAGGAGAGCTACACATAACAAGGACACCCCATATAAGTTGATTGTTAATCTGGCTTAAATATACTCTAGGACAAACTTGCTACAACAATACCATAGATGAAAATTTATTATTGGATGGGATACTTTATATATCATTTATCAAGATTTAAAATTTCATATTTATTACTGCACTCTGGTAGAATCACTTTCTGAACACGAATAACTTTAACTAGATTTTATTTATCTCCTTCTATTTCCTTTAACCTTTTTAACTTTTTCTTCGCTCTCGGTGTCACTTTCTAGAAACGAGCTCGTAGTCGATACATCCGACTCCGAAGCAGAACTCGAAGATGACACATCACTGCTAGCCTCCTCATCTGAGGAGCTTACATCCATAGACTCATCAGAAGAAAGACTAGAACTGCTACTACTCTCACCCGAACTTTCTGCAGTATCATCTACCATCAACTCTGCCCAACCACCATTTTCATAGAAATTGAGCGGGTCCTTTGTGATAGTGCTCATTAGGGAGCTCCAATTGATATTTACCTTGGTGTCCATGAACAGAATGTTCATAGAATCTAGAATGGTTTTCACGAAACCCAGTTTAGTTGTTTCAATAGCTCCAATAAATGTGGTAATAGATTTTGTGGAAATGGGTTTGATGGAGCTTGGATTGCTATTTGCCGTATCATCTGCATTATCGAGTCTTTTTACTGCCACCATATCAAAAGTCTTGGTTACACCGGTAACTCTTTCTAAATTAATAACCTCAATTTCATTTAAATTTAACACGAAGAAAGGACTTTCATTGAGAGAAATCAGACAGTCATTAGTGAAAGACAGGAAGGCTGCCTCTTTGTGATAGACACCATAAAATCCTCTGGAATTATCGACCCTCTCAATCTTCAGTGTGCTATCAGTGGAGTTAAAAGCATCAATGAATCTCTCAAACTCTGAAATATGTCTCAACAACTCCTCCTCCTCTTCCCTCTGTCTAATAATCTCCATCTGCTCATTCTCCCTTCTGTTACAATCAACAAAGTTACCACTATTCATGCCCTTCTTAACAAATTGGATATTCCTTGTAACTTTTCCATTGATCATTTGATTCTCCTTTAAATTAAAATGTAAAATAATATCATCTCCAGTATCTGAAGAGTTTGTTGCAATAAAGAATGCCCTAAAAATGTTCGAGAACAAGACAGTATTTTCACCATACTTGAAGCCATTCTCATGCAATTCCAAATTACCCAATATTTTCCTATTAACTTTTGTATCTACCTTAATGAGTAAATCCTTTATAACATTAAATCTATTCTTGTAGATTAATTTGCCCTGTTTCTCCAGATGAACCTTTGGTTTGCTAAAGTCTCTTCTCAAAACATTTATATTCGTTAGAATAAGCGGATCATTTATGGGTATTGTAATTGATTTTATAAATGTATCAAATGGTGTACTTTGATTGGCGGATTCACTATACGGGCTGTTCGTGTTTTTCTTTAATAGGTTAATTCTTAACCTGTTATCATTTAACGATACATTCTTTACACAGCTAATGTGTATTGGTACAGAGTAGTTCAGTATTGGTACGATAATATGGAAGGTATCATAATCTATTGCTATATTCTTGCTTCTCGGAACACTCTCATCAGTTTTGTAGTAAACAATTGGATTTGTATTCTCCAAACTCTGTTCGTTTAGTTTATGCTTACTGAAATATTCTATTCTTGCCTCACATAAATTGTCTAGCAACTCTTTTTGATGTTCCTTTATACGATTCTGCAAATTGGTGTCAATAGTCTTATTTCTGAATCTCATTGCAGCTGTAGTATACATTGAAGCTGAATCCACCTTTGTAATAAAATTAACTCTATTGTTCAATAATACAAAGGTGTTCACCAGCTCATTTATGGCAACAACAAAAGTTATACCATCCTTCAGAACAAAATTGGTCGAAAACTCTACCTCCTTGCTCATCAAGCCAATTGTATAGATGGAAATGTTATCTGTTGCAAACTGGTTATTTGAAATGAATTTCAAAACATCATTGCTTGTAGCCTGACCATCATTGATTCTATCATTTATTTCTTTAATTATTAGATCTAATATCCTGTATTCCTCAGTCAAGTCCATCAAATATCCCCTCCCGATTTCGGAGCAATATCCTTTATACCTTATTCCTAGTCTAACAGAATTATTGATGGACTTAGGTGGAAACGAGAACTCTATCGAATCAATATCTATACTCACTCTACCATTTATATATTGTCTCAAATGCTTCTCGGTTATACAATTCTCCAAGGTTTCTATGGAAAAATCGTTGTCTCTGGCCAAATCAATTCCATTTTCCATCAGATAATTACATAATATTCCTGCGCTCTTTATATTCTCTATCTCATTGGATTCCTTCACCAAAAAAAGTCTGTTTATTTCATCTGAAATATCAACCACTCTTGTCTTCTGTAGAATATTTTGACAGAATTCTCCCCTTATATTTTCCAAATCTACAATTCCATATGTCCCACTTAGAGAATCCAGAAACATGCTATTAGTGGGAGCCTCCTTGATAATTATTCTTATCCTACTTCTGTCATACCTAACCAGCTGGTCCAGTATAACCGCCTTCTTCGAAGAAGTATATATTGTAGAAATACCATCGTCAATCAAAACAGCTGTTTCTGAAAACTCAAATCCGAGAATGAAGTTGAATATAGCCGAATTCATATTAAATTCAGGGACATCTACCCTCTTGCCAAGCATTATAATCACTGGTCTATTTACAGCGTTGAAGATATCTTGACATCTCTTGAAAAAAAGTTGAGGATTTAAAGTAACTGTTGCATTCATGTAGGGCTATAAAAATTTTTGTAAAAAATATCTTTGAGATTAGTGATTACTTAGAGCTCATTTTTAATAACATAGCAGCCTTCCGTATGGGTGTGTTTTTTATTTCAAGCTCTTATTATTTAACAAGATGAAGATTATATCATAAAAAGATTTAATAAATAGCCAAAATCAGTACATTTCACGAAATTAGCCTCTTCTCCAATATGTGTGGTGGGTACCTGTGCACTAAACCATCAAATTGTAATAGTCTGCAATTTATGTGGGCTTTGAGAATGAAATCAGTTATTGTGTTGTATGCCAATGCCCGAATATAATTGATTCTTTTCCGTTTCACAATTATGTTTCAGAACATTTTTATTTAAAACACTTTATACAGGTGCATCTATGCTTTCTAAACTACTTCTATTTACACTCTCAGCAAGCTGTACTACACTTTTCATCGAGACTAAGACAAACTTGCTAAATATTTTGGCAGTATACACCTCGGCTGTAGATAAAATATTTAACCTTACGCCATTCTACAACAAGATATTGTCAATAGAGTTTCTATTTATCATAATGATGACACCTGCTGTTCTCAATCTGACATTTTATGGAATTAGGAAACCACAATTTCCAATGGCCGCATTTATGAGTGTATTCCTATTTTCTTTCTTCTCCAGATATGCATCATACATTCCACACGGGGTATTAACTTCAAGAGAATTTTTGTTCATTATAGTAGCTTTCGTATCAATATTCTTCATTCTATTCTACTCTTTAATGAGACCTGTTTTCGCTGCCATACTGATATATTTCGTATATGAATTAGTCTGCTCTTCCTTAATTGGAGAGAGTCAGTTTGTCAATCTAATTATTCTAATATTGATGATTATAGGTATCCACTTCATCTTTAGTAAGATCACAAGCATATTTAAATTCATTTTGATTGCCTTATTTGCACTTTATGGTGCCCTGTTCACAATATTGATCTCTGCCTTATGGATTACCATTCCTTCCCCAGAATCATTTACACAGTACATAAATGGCTTGAATGGTCCGGAGGGTCTAAGCGAATTGTCGAACAGTTATACAGTTGTTTGGCTGGTATTAACCACAATAGGAATTGCAACCCAGATAATGCTTGTCCACAACGGAGACAATGAAGATTCTGGAAAGAAAGAATAAATAATTTTCTACTATACGACAAAAATAGACACAACACTGGTTAATTAAATACTTTAATTAAATGAAGCAATTTCACTTGACTTAATTGTGGGAACAATTACGGCCTTCTTCTCGATTGGCATAATTATGCCTCTAAATGATGTGGCCTTTGATTCTCTTGCTGCCTTTTTGGAATCGTATATGGTTATCTTGCTCTGGTATTCCTTTAATCTTTGAACATTTTTCTCAAACGATTCTAAATTAGCACTAGTTCTCCTCAAATCGACTGCTATACCAATAGTCCTTGCATACTTGTAGTCAAGTCCCGCTGCCTTGCATTCTTCTACAGTAAATCCTCTACCTAGACGTTCTTTCTTGTTGTATCTAATAGTCTCACATCTCACAACTGGTCTAAGCTTATTTATGGGATTTGGGAAGGATTTCCTGGCCTTAAGATCACGGTTTGCTCTTCTTCTTACAGCACCGGCAGCTTGACCAAACCAGGTCTTAATTCTCTTGGCAGTCTTCTTAAAATGGTTATTTGGCAATGCATTGTTTCTCTTCATCTATGGGTCTTGAAAAATAAAAAATTTACAAAAAAATTTACAAAAATTAGTTAAAAAGGCAATTATCATAGCACAAATGGGAATGCTAAAAAAATCATTATGTGTGGAGGATTTTCCATTTGGTCCATTTGGTGCTTCACAGTTGAGGGACCGAGGAATACCGATAGTTTTTTAAAAAATTTGTACAATTTTTTAGACCCATATGAACTCTGTTGTTGCACGCGGTGTGAAGAAGAGTAGCACAGCTGTCTGCAAGTGTGAGAAGACTGGAGATTTTGAGATTAGAATTAATAATGTGCCACTTTCAAATTGTCAAGATCCAATAATGGTGGGCAAGATAACAGAGGTTTTAGAAATTATTACACCGGAGGCTTTGGAAGGTTTGGATTTTGCTATCAAGTTCAAAAATGCCGCAGGGTGTACTACAGGATCTGTTTATGCTGCTAGGCAGGCTTTTTGTAGGGCTGTGCTCAGTTACTTTGGAACATATTCTGACGAGTATAAGAAGCAGGAGATACAGAAGGATTTGATGAAGTTTGACAGATTTTCTCTCGTGACTGATACAAGAACTAAAGAGGCCAAGAAGTACGGTGGTCCAGGTGCACGTGCAAGATACCAGAAATCATACCGTTAAAATAAATCATTGGGGAGAGAAATTGAGAATGTTTAGATGTAGAATTTAGCATATTATCACAGTCATGCTGGTAGTTAAAACTTTCGTTTTTTCGATACTTTAATATATACTTTGTAGATTTCCTTATCAAAGCGTTGAATATAGGAATTTAATTGTCCCACATATCAAACCTGCAAGGGAGGTGATATTTTATTCAAAAATTCTATATTATCATTGATATGAAACTCATCCATCATTAAAGGATGATAGAAGCCAGGCATACGAGAAATATGCAAAAGAAGATTTTTAGGCTTTAGAATTTAACAGCTAGAGTGTTGTATTTGTCTGCTATGGTAAAGATAATCTGTAGGATATGTTCTGAAGTGATTTTATTTTTCAAAATTCTAAAATCTCCTGAAACTAAGACTTACATATTGTTTTCACAAGTAATACCTTTTGGTATTAATATAGTGATGAAATATCTGGGAAATTGTAAAATTCAGGTATCCAAAACTATACACCTCGAATCGAACTTCTTTTACATACCACCTCTCACAAAATATACATTGTACCTGTGATTCAGATTGGTATTGTGATTGAATTTCTCACCACTAAAAACGCCCTTGCTATTTGCTGTTTTTTGTTCTACGAAAACCCGCTTAATCCTTCCGTGAACTAATGCCATGGCACATGATTGGCATGGCTCTTTTAACAAATATGCGGAAAGACCAGTGCACAAATAACCTTTCGAAATTGAGGTGGCATCATCACAAGCATTGGTTTGGTCGACTATGGAATGCCTATTAATACTTGAACTATAGTCATTAACCGGGGTTATTTTATTTTCTAAATCTAGTGCAGTTTTTCCACTATCGTTTCCATCTTCCAGGGTTTTTAGCCTACACAACTTCCCACCCCCTATATTTCTTCTCTGGCAGACATTTTCTATGGCCTCAAGAATACAATGTCCAAAAAGTGGTTCACTATCAAACCCACAGTATAAAATGTTAGATCCATCAGCTATAATAATTCCACAACTACAAAAATTTCTATTGCTCAGATAGCCAGCCACTGGGGTATTATTCACACATAATTGTGCATGGACATTACTTCTACTTAAATTGGTTAATATTGAGGACTTATATATGGCTGATTCGCCTCTCTTTCTCAATTCTTTCATAATTAAACTTGCAGTTACTTCGTCAATTTTCTCTTCGGGGTATTTAGCATAAATAAATGGCCACGAATCTTTACACTCTTCTATTTGACTAAGAGTTATTGGCTTAAATGCCGGGACCATTACTGTTATAATATTATTGTACGAAGGTTCATAGGCTAAATTGCTTGCAACCCCACGATCCTCTTCTATATGATCAGATTCCCTACTTTTCCCAAGTAAAATATAACTTCCATCTGTATATTTTTTTATGCTTTTCAAATGTTCTGGGATATTCACTCTGCTAATTTGGTTGGAGATATCCGTAGGATTTATCTTTCTAGCTTTCATGGGAACAAATTCCATTTTTCGTTCTTCATCATCTGTAAGTAATCGATCAAAAAATATAGAACTTTCTGAAATAACTTCCCGATGATTGACTGGTTTCATCTGAGACATCTGGAAAATGGTTAAAAATTTGACATTTCTTCTAAGAGTTATCAAATATGCATTTACAATCTAAGCTACATATTGTAAAATTACTGCATAGAAAAGATAGAGTTTATCGTGTTATAAGTTCAATGTATCTTATTGATTGAAATTGGTACACGGTTAAGCCATTATTCCTGAAAAAATAAAGAAACCGTTGGAAACTTTGAGATTACAAAATGATCTGGTTTATAAGATTTTACTGATTTTTACCTTTTAGTCTTGAGAGGTTTCAGAAGGATTTTTTAGAAAAGAATTTTAAGTTAAATATGCTATTGAATTTGAGGATTGATAAGTGTTTTTCAAGAATTACATTGCTAGCCAAAGGCCACATCATATAAAAATAGTTTGTGGCATCCTTACCTCGGCAATAAAACAAATTTTTCCTACGAAAATTTGTTTTTATACGTATAGTTGTCTAAAAATAAACATAGGTAAAATGTCTATTAAGATGGGCGTTTATTGCAGTAGAGTACATTTTTATAAACCGACCTTAAAATCTCCTTATTCCCATACCGGGTTTCACTATTTTGACAATTTTTCATGTAAGTTTTACAAAAAGGCTTCCTTCGAAATTGTATATTATAATTAACAATACTCTCATCCTGCTTGTTGTTCAATGCAGTAGATTTGTATTAACTGCTCGGGTCTTTTAGTTGTATATTTTAATGAAAATTTTATTCAACCCTTATGTTCAATGAGAATGTTTCTAGAAGAGTTTCTTCTATACAGTTTGGTTTGTTTAGTCCAGAAGAAATAAAAAATGGAAGCGTATGCAATGTGATTCATCCTGAAACCATGGAGAGTGGATCACCGAAGGAAGGTGGATTGATAGACTTGAGAATGGGCACAACAGAGAGGAGTTTATATTGCCAGACTTGCAATGGTACATCGTTTGAATGCCCCGGGCATTTTGGCCATATTGAATTATGTAAACCTATGTTTCATGTCGGGTATTTAAGTAAAATCAAAAAGTTGTTAGAGTGTGTTTGCTTCTACTGCAGTAAGCTAAAAAGTAGGAAGAATCTCCCTAAGGGATTAGACGGTTGCTGGGATATTTTGAAATCTAAGACCATATGTGATTCAGAAAACGAAAATGGAGAAAAAATAGGCTGCTGCAACAAACAACCGATAATAAAGAAGGATGGCTTGAATCTGATTGCTTATATGAAGGGCAATGACGATGAGGGCAAGGTGATTTTAAATGGAGAAAGGGTTTATAATATCTTCAAGAAAATTTCCAAAGACGATTACGAATGCTTGGGATTTAATTCCGAATTTTGTCATCCTGAGCATATGCTTTTTACCGTTGTGTTAGTCTCCCCTCCTTCAATGAGGCCATCTATTGTTTTGGGTAGTGGGCTAAGAGGAGAAGATGACCTGACTCATAAATATGGAGATATAGTAAAGTCAAACTCACTTTTGAAGAAATATGAACAAGAAGGAGCGCCAGGCCATATTGTCAGAGACTATGAGCAGCTGTTGCAGTTTCACCTGGCTACCCTGATTAATAATGATATTGGTGGACAACCACAAGCATTACAAAAAAGTGGAAGGCCATTAAAGAGTCTTACAGCAAGATTAAAGGGCAAGGAGGGTAGAGTACGAGGAAATTTAATGGGGAAGAGAGTTGATTTTTCAGCCAGGTCTGTCATTACACCCGATTCAAATATTTCGTTAGATGAGGTAGGGGTTCCTGTAGAGATTGCAAAAATTCATACATTCCCGGAAAAGGTTAATTCTTTTAATATAAATGAATTGCAGAAACTTGTTAACAATGGGCCGAATGAGTATCCTGGGGCGAATTATGTCGTAAGAAATGATTCACAAAGAATTGACCTACACTATAACAGACACGAATTAAGATTGGAAAAAGGATTTGTTGTAGAAAGACATATGAGAGATGGGGATAACATTCTCTTTAACAGACAGCCGTCTCTTCATAAGATGAGCATGATGGGCCATAAAGCAAGGATCATGGAAAACAAGACATTTAGGCTGAATTTGAGTGTGACGGCCCCCTACAATGCTGATTTTGATGGTGATGAAATGAATTTGCATATGCCACAGAGTTATAACAGCCGATCTGAGTTGGACCTACTTGTCAATGTAGAGAACCAAATAATTTCCCCTCAATCGAACAAGCCCGTTGTTGGGATTGTTCAAGATACCTTGATAGGACTAAGATTGTTTACACTCAAGGATACTTTTTTCAACAGAAGAGAGACCATGAATTTGCTGTACAGCTTTAATGGAGAGTATAACTTTCATGTCTTTATGAAGCCTGCTATTTGCTCTCCCATTGAGCTTTGGACGGGAAAACAGATTTTTTCAGCCATTTTACCATGTATTTATTATGCAAAGCCGATAAACAGTCCAAAAAATATACCTCTTGGTGAAGAGTTACAAAATGAGATTCATAAGCTCGAAAGTATTGCAAAAAAAGGAGGCTTGGCTCCAAGTAGACTGTCCTTGTTAAAGGAGTTCCACAGTAATATATACGACGATTTTCTTCTTATCAAAAGTGGGATATTGTTGGCGGGTGTTTTAGATAAAAAATCGTGTGGAGCACAACAGGGAGGGTTGATTCATATCATAGTAAATGATTGTGGAAATTCTGTTGCAAAACACTTTATAAATGCAGTTCAGAAGCTCATTAACCACTTTATGCTCCACATGTCATCATTTTCCATAGGAATAGGTGATGCATTTGTTGATAATCCATCCGCTAAGGCTTCAAAAGACAATATTCGAAGGGCAATGGGAGAGGTTGATACCCTTATTGAGTCTGCAAAAAAAAATGAATTGGAGAAAATGCCCGGCCTTTCAATGATGGAGACATTTGAATCTAAAGTGAATACGGTGCTAAATAAGGCTAGGGATTATAAGGGTCAAATTTCCATATATAATAATATGAATGCTATGATACTGTCTGGTTCCAAAGGATCGACAATCAATATTTCACAGATGACCTCTTGTATTGGACAGCAAAATGTTGAAGGGAAGAGAATTCCCTTTGGCTTTGAGCAGCGATCTTTACCTCACTTCCTTAAATATGACTTCTCGGCCAAATCCAAGGGATTTGTTGAGAATTCATATTTTACCGGGATGACACCCTATGAGTTTTTTTTCCATGCCATGGGAGGTAGGGAAGGTTTGATTGATACGGCCATTAAAACTGCAGAAACAGGTTATATTCAAAGACGTCTTGTCAAAGCTCTTGAAGATGCTACTGCAAGACATGACTATTCTGTTAGAAATGGGAATGGTCAAATATATCAGTTTATGTACGGAGAAGATTCTTTTGATGCAACACACTTGGAAAATGTTACAATTGATAAAACAAATTTCAAAAAGAGATTCTTCATCGATATGTTTGTTGATTTAGAGTACGAGATTAAGAGAAGTGAGGTATCTCAGGATGTATATGAAATGCTTCACAAGGACTTGGATCTACAGATTAGGCTGGATGAAGAGTACGAATATCTATCCAAACACATAAATATTTTGGATAATGGCTATGCCTCACCAGTAAATATCGAAAGAATTTTAAAGGAACACATTAACTCCATGAAAAATCCTCATGCAAACGATTATTATACAAACAACAACTATGCAACCATAAAAGTATATGAAGGTAATTTGGCAACTACCTCGTCCACTGTGAGTCCTTATGTTGTTTTGGACACACTGGATTCATTAATGACTTCAAACCACTTTTTGAACTACTATATTAGATATTCCATGAATATGAGAACCTGTCTGACAAAGTTGAATTCAGAATCGTTCTTTGCAATAGTAAATACCATAAAATCCAAGATATTCAAAGCAAGAGTTAATGCTAATGAAATGGTTGGTACACTTGCTGCTCAGTCTGTAGGAGAACCGGCTACCCAAATGACTTTAAACACATTCCATCTTGCAGGAGTGGCTTCTACTGTAACAATGGGTGTTCCCAGGCTCAATGAAATCATTAATGTCTCTAGAACCATTAAAACTCCCAGCTTAAGAATTTTTCTTAAGAAAAATGATATAAACTCGGTTAGAATTGTTCAAAATAAAATAGAATATGCTTGCCTGAGGGATTTGTATAAAAGCTCTATGGTAGTCTATGATTCAGATGTGATGAGCACATCTATCGAAGATGATTTGGAGTTTGTAACGAATTACTTTGAGATGCCCGACGAAGAAGTAGATTACTCAAAATTAGGAAAATTCGTGATTCGTATCGAGCTTAACAGATATAGCCTAATTTCTAGGAATATTTCCATAGAAGACATTGCATCTAAAATTTTACAATTTTACAAAGAGAAAAACATCGTCGTACATATAATCAATTCTGATGAAAACGATCAGAAATTAATTCTTCGTATTAGGTTTGAGGTTGGAGATACAGAGTACTTGGATTTTTATCACGATAAAGAAGAGAAACTACTGCAAATGCATGTTAAGGGGCTCGAAAATATCAAAAAGGCATATTTGACGAAAGACAACTCGGTAGAAGGTAATAACGAAGAGGAGTCAAGATGGTCATTGCAAACTGATGGAATCAATTTTCAGTCTATTCTTTCTACGGAAAATGTAGATGCACCCAGAGTTATCCCAAATGACTTTTATGTTGTCTTCGAGACACTTGGGATTGAGGCAGCTAGACAGTCTATCATTAATGAGCTGAATCTTGTTATGGAGGCAAATGGTTCGTATGTCAACAATAGGCATCTAAGTCTTTTGGCAGATGTGATGACTGTCTGTGGATATCTCACTGGTATTACTCGCCATGGTGTTAACAGGGAAATGGCTGCTGGAGCCCTCAAAAAAGCTTCTTTTGAAGAAACCGTAGATATTCTTCTTGATGCGGCAGTGGATTCTGAGTGTAATTATACTCGTGGGATCACAGAAAACATTATGCTGGGTCAACTCGCCCCTCTTGGAACGGGAAATGTAGAGCTCATTTTAGATATTAAAAAATTGGATGCATCAAAATTAATTTGCCAAAACACTAGCTCATTTGCAATTAGGAGCCCGGCGAGTGAATCCGGTGCATTTTCTCCAATTTCATGCTTCTCTCCTTCTTCAAGTAATTCAATATTCAGTCCTGCTTATTCAAGTAGTATGGAATTCTCTCCTATTTATAATGAGTCCACTTTACGGTCTCCAAGCTACTTACAGAGTCCTAGCTATAATCCGGAGTATAATTCACTATATTCACCTTCTAGTCCCAGCTACAGCCCAAGAAGTCCATCTGGTTTCAGTATGAGTCCACGAGCAGGAGGAGACTACTCACCCAATAGTCCAGCTTATTTACCCTGTAGTCCGACGTATTCCCCTACTAGTCCTGGATACTCTCCAAAAACACAAATTTATTCTCCTATGACACCTAGATTTAGCCCAAATGGCCCTTATAGTTCAGCATTGACTCCAAAATATTCACCTAAATCGCCCTCTTATACCCCAAAAAGTCCTGGATACTCTCCACAGTCTGGAAGGTATGTCGGCTCCCGTACTCCAAAGAAAAGTGAAGACGATAAGAAGTATAGTTAGGTGTGTGATTGACCAAATTAATAAAATAATTATGAAATGTAATCTTTGTGCTTGTTGATAAATTACAATCGGTTCTTGAGGATTGATAAAAATTCTAGCTACCTATTCGATAATGAACAGTTTTATAATTCATCGCATATCAACCATATTGTACGGAGTAGCGACATATGAATCTGTTGTAATAATTCGTAAATTTAAAAACTGAATAATTGGTATGACATATGTATTTATTGAGGAGAAGAATATATCTCTGGGATATCGTACCTATTATCAAATAATCCATAAATATTCATTTCACTGTTTAATAAAATAATACCAGGTAGGATGTTATCATTATATCTTATTTGGATATGATAAATAATAAATTAAAAGCAACCAAGTATACTTTAAATTAATTTATTCTATATCAAAAAGATACCATAAGATGTAAACATCAATTTACGTGCTATTAGAACTAGTAGTGATATTGAATACGCTTTCATTTTATATAAAATATGTATTATGAAATAAGCATTTGCAATTAAATTTTAAGACATATTTCGTTGTATAGGCTCCAAAACATAGATGATGTAGACAATAACTTTGAACGGATTCCATAAGAGACTCTCCAATTTTTATACAATATTTTGTACCCTATCATGCAACATAAGCAACTCAAAGTAAAAACATCCGATGGATTACTTATGGAAATACCCTATGATAAATATGTAAAATGTCGACTCTTACGTCGCATTACAGATTTAAGAGATTGCGACGGATTTATCTTTCCACTCCTTGTAGATCACAATGTTCTGGAAATAGTCCTGAACTTTAATGGTACAATTCTTGCAGATTCTTACAATCCACTTGAAATATATTTTTCACCAGAACACTTGTCTTACTTTGATGATTGGAGTCCTCACGAAATCATAAACGTTTGCAAAGCTGCAAACTATTTGGAGTATGCATATCTTTTGGAGCTGTGCTGTAAACTACTAGCAAATGGGCTTGTAGGGATGAAGAGCTCTAAATTAAGAGAGAGTTTAAATGCCAAAGGCTCTACAGAAAAAGAGTATGATTGGTTTGAAACTGTAGAATGATCTATAAATATTCCCAATTAGATTGAAGGGCTACACATTTCAGCCTATTGGTCTATTCGCTATTAATTGTGTTATCTTATTATTGTTAATTTCCTTAAAATAGCCCCATGGATGGCGAAGAGCTTATTCTAACAAAATTTGTTGATAAAAATATAAATATAGAATGTTCAGATGGGGCATGCTTTGAGGGAGTTTGCAGATCAATAGATGGATATTTGAATACCGTTTTAGAAAAAGCAATTTTTACCGAAAAAAATGCAAAAAATGAAGAAGAAACGATAAACTTGAGGACTACCTTTGTGAGGGGAAATTATATAAAGCATTTAAGAATAGTTGAAAAGATTTAATAAAACTTATAGCTACTATAGATTTAATTTTTTTGCAAACAGTTGTTGTGGTATTTATTGTTCAAGGGTCAGGCATTCAATTTCAAAATCACATGTGCCCAGCCAATACTTATGAATCATCATAATCATCACAAAATTATTCAGCAGGTTAAAGAATAGGCTATCCAAGTTTCTTTCTGAAATAAACGCAATTAATTTAGCCCCAACACACATATTTAAAATCCCAAATACGTAAAAACTCATGACGAGGCCGAGGACCCCATAAGACCAAATGTCTGACTTTATCTTTCTAAGCTTTTGGATCTGCAAAACTGTATACAGGACCAAGCTCATTGTGTTTATGGCCGTAGTGATTATAAAGACATAGACATTTCCTATAAAGAGGCTTAAAAAAATGAACACTTGCATTACAACAAAATATAAAACTACAATAGATCCCATAAAATTTTCAGAAGTCGTTCTCATTATGCCATAAATTCTATCAATTGTAATTCCAGAAACAAATATTCCAAAAAACATGGTTGTAGAGAAGGTTAGTTGTAAGGAAGATAAGATGGAATACACCATCTTGCTTATATATGGCTCGAAGGAAATCAATATCGACATTAGTATACTGCTTATAATATACAAGTAGAATATTATTTTCATTTCTCCCCTTCCTATGGAAGCATATAATGTATTAACTTGTCGAATCATTCTTACTGTTAGAATTATGGAAGCCAAAAGTAGGCAGAGAGTGTATGGTGCAATTATATCCAGAAAAAAAAATTTTCCTGATCTACTTCCGTATGTTGTATGCTTTACATTAAGTGCTTTACACATCGGAATGTTAATTTCGCTACAAATATATTCAGGTATATCCATTTGGGTACAGAATAACAAACAAATTATTGAAAGCAAATTCTGTACATTGATAAATAAAAATTGGTTAATTCTTCAAATAAGTTATAGGTCATACGACCAGATGTTTATTACTTGGTTATAGTTAGTACTTCTGTCAGATCTATAACTTGGATGGAAAATTATCGTAGTTATGGATAGGTTTAAAGAACATTATTATTTATTAAAGAGGTGTAGTATGTTGATTTGTTAATGCATATAGTATTCCAGTATAGATTAATAAACATGTATGGTTGTATAATCGTAATTTAATGTATTCAATAACCTGACTAAAATACAAACGTTAGATTGTTGACTTAAATTTATTTGTTGAGTATTTCTAATCTTTTGAAAATACTTGAATAGATTTTGAGGCTATTTTTCCCCCATGGATGAGGACTATGAAACCATCGAGTACGATTATATTAATGCTAAGGATCAGTTTAACAACACTAAATTTGCTTTTAGAGAAAGATTTAGTAAACTATTCTTTTATGATTCCATTTGTAATGAAGACTCAATCAATAATTCGTTACAAATTGAAAATTGCACAAGAATTATGGAAACTGCAAAGAACCAGCTAAAAGAAGTAAAAAGAGAATATGATATTGCAGATGAAGAGATTAAAGAATTGAGCAAGCAAATCTATGAAATTGAAAATGTAGATATGCTGAGCGAAATTGATTCCCTGAAGGTCACATATCAGAGTTTGTTAGAGGAGAATGAAAGACTAAGTGAGCTCAAAGAAAATTTGGTATTAAATGAAAATCTCACTGATGAGCTTGATAAAATAAACAAGGAAATAAAGCATTATTCAGCAAAAATAGAGGAGGGCAAAAGGTTTGTTGCTTCTGATATTATAGAGTTAATGGAAAACGAAGAGTTAAGGTTGAGAAAAGACAGGGAGGAACTCACTGCGAAAATTAAAAGATTAACCGAAAAGAACACCGAGAATGACATAGAAGAAGTGTATTATTGGTATGAAAAATTGACAGAGTTTTATACGAAATTGTTTGGAGAGTGTAGGGTTTATATGGAAGGAGTAAGTTGCATTATTGAGGTTTCAATAGATCCACTGCTCAATTCTTCTTACAGGGAAATAAAAATTATTCTGGAAAATAAACAATTGGTAAATATTCTATGTGATGGGTATGATGAAGAATTTGAAATATATAAGAGTTATTGCATTCTGTTGAATGACCCAAGTCCCATATTAGGGCTGATTTATATCAAGTTAAGTAGTAATGAATCACCATGACAACTGTTTTGATATTATGTAGTGGAGTGGGGACTTTCATAAAGATTGGAAAGATTTCGCTAATTTGGAATATGCCAAATTTTATACTAGAAAATGTGTCATCCTAGATCATCATATCATACTGATATTTATCACATTAGTTTTCCCTAAAGTATGAGAATATTTACGATGTTCAGTCAGGTCTCTGTTATATTTGCTACAGGTACCGTGTAAAAGCATATGGAATTAGATTCGACATGGACTGTCTGTAGGTTGAATCTGTTTATCGATAATAAATATTCTTCTATAACGACTATGCAAGCCCAAATTGTTTTTATTTTAAAACTCCAAAAAATCTAATAAACTTGTTTATTTAGATAAACAAATGATTTTTCCATTCTATGCAGGTGACTTGAATAATTTGCAGTGTTCCGTAGATTCTGATTGTAGAGTATCCACTATTCCGGATTTTAATTCACTCTTTTGTGTTGATAACAAATGTAGTAAACTGCAAGGGCCTGGAAGTAGCTGTAACATGCCAGAGGACTGTTCTTCTTTTTTATACTTTGGTCCCTTAGCATGCTCATCTCAATGTAAAAAGGGAAAAGAGTGTAGCAAGCTCCATGTTGATCCAACTTCATTTTGCTGTAAATCAATTCCTAAAATGGGAGAATGTAATATTGACAGGCCTGGTGTTCTCAGTGGATGTGCTAATTCGCATGTTTGTTCTTTAGTTGATGGAAAGTCAATATGTGTGGAAAAGACTGGAAAATCATGGATTCTCGGAATGCTTTGTAGCGTTTTTGGAAACCTATTTATAAACATCGGAATTAACTTTCAAAAGAAAAGTTATCTACAAAATTACATCCGAGTCTTCAATGTTTCATTGAATACTCTGATTTTTGGAAGTGTGATCTATGGGATCGGAAAATTAGTCAGCTTTACAGCGTATATCTTCGGAAACCAGTCTATGCTGGCAGGATTAAGTGCTACAGGACTGGTATCTAATTCAATCTTTGCACCTCTAATAAACAACGAGATGTTTACTTGGAAGGATGTGATGGCTATTCTATTTGTATTTACTGGCTCTACCATCATTATGGCAAATACATCTCGTTCACACATCATTTACACTCTTTGTGAACTCATAAAGATGTATAAGCAAGCGGGAACCATTGTGTGGTTTCTTTTTATTTTTTCTGCAATTATAATGCTATTCATATTCATCAAATTTGTAGAGGTTAATAGCGATTGGCACTTGATCAATGATCCGTTCTCTTTTTTACAAACAGATACATTTTTCCCTGAAGATGGGTATGTTTGTAAGTATTTTATGGTTTTTGCTTACGTTGGATTATCTTCCTTTATAGCATCATTTACGACTCTTTCAGCCAAAAGTTTGGGTGAGATTATCGATAAAACTATCGGAGGCGAAAATCAATTCACTCAATCCATTACCTATGTCTTTCTGCTTTCTCTTATCTTATGTACGCTTTTGCAAATATATTGGCTGAACAGAGCCCTTAAACATTTTGATGCATTGCTTGTTATTCCTATATTCCACATCACATGGACTATTCTAAGCATCCTTACTGCAGGGATATATTTCCAAGATTTTGACCACTTCTCGACATCCCAATTCAGGAATTTCTTATTTGGAATAGCGGTAATATTTGGAGGATCAATATTTTTAGGGTTTAGAATTGTTAATAAGAATCCTATTCGTACAAGAAAAATACATATTCCAGAGTGTCAATACAAAAAAGACTAAAATACATCCACTGACTTGCAAGGTTATTATCAATAAAGATAGCCTGAAATTGTCCAATCAATGATAATTAATGTTTAACAAGAGCCCACCTTTTCTACCAAAATATAATTATTTGATGATACAATTATTTATTATAGTAGAATATATTAGTATTGAATGGCATCACATTCTGATAGAAATTTAATTGTTATGAAGAAATACAACAATAGCAGATAATGCGCTCAAAAACAATTTTTTATCTTGAGATAAGCAATCCAACATCAAGATATTTACTAAAAATGTTAAAATTAGTATTGGTCACATATTTTTCTGATGAATATACTTCATCCATGCTGTACCTATATCCTTCTAGGATAATTTCACTTTATTTTTGTGCCAATTTATTAAAGTCATAAAAATAGTTAGATACTAACATGAATAGTGTAGACATCCCGAACCTGCCAATAATATGTGATTTTATCAAGATAAAAGAATAGTAGGGCACCGTTTTTTACCCATCCAAACTTAATTGGCCATAAAATCACTTCTGTACATTCATAATATTCAAAATTCAGAAACTTTTCAAATTTGTCTTGGATATCCTGAAGCTTAACAAATTAAAACTTATGGATTTTTTGAAAATTTTTAGCCCCAGATGAGCGATTCTAGTGATGAAGAGGTTTATGAAGTGGAAAAAATTCTCAAGGATAGGATTGTCAAGGGTAAGAAGCAATACTTCATCAAATGGCTTGGATATCCTTCGTCTGAGAATACCTGGGAATACGAATCAAATATCTTCTGTGATGATTTAAAACTTGAATATGAAGAGAAGAAATTAGGGGGTAAAAAAACCAAAGATAAAAAAATACAACCTAACAAATTCAGGCCTATAGTTACGAATGAGTGGGATGGAACTATCAAGTCTGTGATTGGGGTTTCGAAGAATGAGCTCGGGAAATTAGAGGTAGAATATGAAACTTATGATGGAAAAAAAGGGGTTGGATCATCGGAAGAGATTCATACAAAGGCTCCATTGAGATTGTTAGAGTTTTATGAGGAGAATCTTAGTTTCCCTGAATAAATTATTCTGAAAATTAACAGTCTTCCGTATGTCAATAAATCGAAATTATAGTACTATTATATAAAGCTTCTGTGGAGTGCATTGGTAATTACAGATCAAACTTGACAATTCATTAAATTCTATTCATTTGGCTGCATGCATATGCATAAAGAGCACATTTATTCATATACACATTAAAATTCTATGCTTAACCGATTTTTTATATTGCAAAGGTCATAATAATTCTTGCGCCATTAATCGAAACACATTTCAGGGAATATGTTGAATTTTTCTTTATAACTACAATATCTCCTCTTTTTAAATCATCTCCACACATTTCCCTGTTTTTTCTTGAAACCTTTATCTCGACTTTCCCCTTTTCTACAAAGATCGAGAATTCCTTTTCGGCAAATTCATTTTCAATCATCGAGTTGTACTTCATATTTATTAGTCCGGTATTTATTTCCTTGGTATTCACCAGGGAGTTCAATCTGTTCAATTTCTTAGATTTATAAATATTTACAGCGTTTAACGAATGACGGCCCTCCTTGAGTATTTTCTGTGATGAATCCTGCTTCTCATTAGAGATTGAAGCACTTTCCTTGAAGGAATTTTGGATCTTACCATCATCAAAGCATCTAGTTTTCATTTCTGATCCCTTTTTATTTGATTTCTTTATTTGCTTGTTATTTTTAAGGGGTTCTGTAATTTTATCAATTGGTCTATGAAATATTTTGTCATCTATTGCAGGATTACATGTTTCGTTATTCTCACAAAAATTATTTCCAAAGTCAGAATTAGCTAAGTCGTTCACAAGTTCATTTTCTATAAAATTATTGTCATCGAAACCATCTGCCACCAAGTTATTAGTCACATCTTCATCTAGAATGTTGGTTAACTCTACATTTGAATCATGCGTGCTTTGATCACTAAATTTCTCCTTTGTAGAATTATCAGCTGGTTGCTCTGCAGTATCGATGATTTCTTGTATAGCATTAGCAGGTGTTGGTACTATTATCGAAACTCCCTCATTTAGATGCTGTCTAGTTTCCTCTGTGTTCTTTATAAATTTAATTCCATCAGATGAGCTATCTCCACCATCGTGTAAGACATTTTGTTTTGTTTCCGCAGCCACTGCTTCCTCATTCAATTGAGCTGTGAAGCTATCGTCAAAAATCAAATTTCTTGATTCCTCTTCAGTTCCAATTTCTTCTACTTTTGAAAACTTCTTTAAAAAACCACTATCATTAGAATCGCCATTAATACTTTTATTAAAGAGTTCGTCTAGATAATCAGAATTAAGAAAAGTGGGCCCATTACTGCTACGCTTTCTTAATATACTATTATCTTCATTATTTGCCTTATCCTTTAATTGATTTTCCCTATTTCCTAATCTAATACTCTTTCTAATAGTGTCTAAATCAAAGAGCGTTTCGTTAACCTGCTCTTCTGGTGCAGAAACTTTCTTCAAAGATCTCTTTTTCATATCTATTAACTCTATGGTATCATTTCCAATAACACCATTAACAATTTCCCAATATTCATCAATGCTTTCCATATCATTCTCGTCTCTTTTCAAATTTAGCTCGTCTCCCAGATTGATTTTCTTCTCTTTATAAATTTCGGCGTTCTTCTGAATCCTATCATACGGCTTATATATTTTACGCATGGGCGAAAAATAAACAACAATGTTATTCAGATTACTCCATTAAAAATTAAAAGCTGTAAATCAAATGTTTCCAAATTATCTACTAATCAAATATTTAATTGGCTCACAAAAGCCCTAATCTCTGGTTTATAAAGCATCAGATATTTAGCCTTAGGTATGATAACAATTAAATAATATTGACAAGGTAGTTAAAATATTTAAAGAAACCGATATTTTAGCCTGTTTTAATATTATTTGATTTCTCAGCAATTTGAGATTGGAAGAGTTACATTAACAATACATTATGGATCATTAGTCAAAATAAAACATTAAGAATTTCCGAAAAGATAAGTCATAATATAAGATTGCATTTGGATTGAATAGGCTTATCTAATGAAGGATTGATTATTAATACCCTAAATATTAGAAAACAATAGATTCTCAACTTTTTAATCCCATGTTGATCGACATAGCTTTCAATGCAACCCATGACATTTCAAAAGTAGAGAAGATAGTCCAAAGCTGTAGGGAAGTTGGAGTTTTCCCAATTATTGCTGGTTTAGACATTGAAAGTAGCAAAGAAGCTCTAGATTTATCTAAGAGGCATGACTTAGCATGTTACTGTGGTATTCACCCACTTAGTACTATAAAATACACATCTAATGATGGGAAAAAGGATATGTTTCAAAACTTTATTGCTAATCAATTGAGTAATGAAATACCGTGGAAGGACTCTCATATAGTTGGCATTGGAGAGTGTGGGCTAGATTATTTCAGAGCATCAAACAAATTGGAACAAAGAATTGTTTTATTAGAGCATTTGAAATTATGGAAAGTAAACAAGCCATATTTCTTCCATGTCAGGGAAGCTTATGAAGATTTTATCAAAATAATCTCCCATTTGTACAACATTGATAAGCATCCCATAGACAAGGGTGATTTTAACAGTTTAATATATGATCCAAAGGAGTTTCAAGATAATGTAAAGGACTTTAAAAATTTCAAAATACGAGGTGTAATACACAGCTTCGATGGAAGCCTGGCTGTTGCTTTAAAATTAGTTGAATTAGGGTTTTACATTGGAATAAATGGTTGTTCTATGAAATTTACTGTCGACGTTGTTAAAGATATTCCATTGGAGTATATGCTTATAGAAACAGATTCCCCGTATTGTTTTATTCGAAAAAGTTATAAGTGCTATGAATATTTATCGGAAGATCAAAAAAAAGATATCAAAAAAGTAAAGAATAATGAGCCCAAATATCTGTGGCTAATTGCTCAGATAATTGCAAATGTTAAAGGGATAAGTATGGAAGAAGTAGAACATACAACATATGTGAATACCATCAAACTATTTCCAGATATTAGTGAATTAGTAAATTTAGTCCACAACAAACCTGAAATTAAAACTAATACATGCTAATAAATTTATCTATAGGAATGCATCTTGGGTTATATTCATAAATGTCGTATTCATTCTATATAAACTCTCTCTGGAATAACTATAAATGGTTTAAGCTCTTCTTATTTTTATAAATTATAAACCTTATTATTAAATTTAAAGAAAATTATTCTTCATAATCTTTATTAAACCTCCATACATCATTCCACTTATTATTAAAAATCAAATAGATTAATTTGAAATTAGCACTTGGCATGTGTAACCGTATGGCTCTGCCAAGACACTTCTTAGAATACCATAGTTGTTATGTAATGCACTTCCTTATTTAAGAATAGATATAGTGTTGTTAAGATAATACAATATAAAGGGTTTACAGGAACATTTATTAAAGTTTTAAAAAGTGTACATCTAAATCATTTTTTAACACATTTTTTAAACCAGACCCCAGATGTTTATAATCTTTATAAACATAATACGCGGTAAAAAGGTATAATATGATTAGTAACAAGTAAATATGGTTTACACTTAAATTAGGAAATGCACACTTACTGTTCGAAATTACCCAAGATTTGCAGCTCGTAAAGAGAAATATTGCCATACAACCCAAAAAGAAGGAACATGATAACAATGATTCGCTGTCCCTTAATTTCAGCATTGAAATTGACCTTTAAAAGCACCAAAATCCCAACCAAATTCCATAGTAGCACCTTTTGGCAAAATTTCACCCCAAATACATTCCAGATATTTATAAAAGAATCTTGATTCTTTGAATTCTGAGATTCAATTATCTTAATTGTTATTCTGCTAAGCAGCCCAGTCGTGGGTAGTTTGTAAGGTTGCTCAAAGAAATACAACTCAATCATGCTACAGAATAATCCCAGTAGCAAAGCATCATTGAGTAATTTAATATTCAGTCTAATCATGTGGGCTTCAATAATCTGTGAATTGACAGACATTCTTTTGTATTTTTTGAGACTCAGAGGTGCTAGTTTTTTTTGATAATACTTTGCAAATATAAATTCTGAAAGCGAAGCCAAGCACGTGAAAACCACCAGGCCTCTATTAAATGGTATTTTATGGCGATAGTAAGTTTGTACTGCCTGTATACATATGTTGGCAGAATACACATAGATCCAGGTAATATAGATTAGACAATTATATCGAATGATATCCAGTGTTATACAACTATACAGAAACATGATAAATATCCCAAAGTTTATCAGAAAGGCTTGAAGTATTTTGGATTTTACCTCGATTGAAAATGATCTTCCAGTAATCACATCGATATTTGCTAACCAAAAGATACTGAAGTTTTTTATTACAAATGATATGGAGTGCACCATAATGGGATATGTAGGTACTTGTGGAGTTGGAAAAATACCTTTGATCATAGTAGGGTTTTAAAACATAATAAACGAAATCCAATCAGAAAATCACAATTCAGGAAATATACAATGAGGTATATCTCTCTGTAACTTAAAGCAAAAGCTTCCAAGCCAGGATCAAGTTAGTATTTTATAATGCAATTAGTTAATTGGTAAAATTATCACCGGGCCATAAAAGCCTTTTTTGGAATAAATAGACTGAAGAAAAAACCGCGTCATCTAAAAACAAAAACAAATCGCATGATGTCTAGAACTATATACTGACCAAATAAATATCGTATTTTTACTTAAATGCCGAGAAATTGGTGCTAAAAATTTTTAGAGTAATCTGTGTTCTTGATGTAAGGAACATGATATAAGATGAAAGAGGAATAGTTCAAGTAATCAGGAAATTGATGAAATGATTTTATGGCATTAAATCTTGATCTGAATGTCCGGCAAGTGTAAATTACGGCTCCTTAAAGTCCCAGATAGTTAAATTTTGAAGAACAACTTTACAATCCTTTTCAAGAAATTAACCTGTTAATATGCTCTTTTTAATGTTCATTAATATAGGTACCATAACGGATTTAGGTAGAAAAGTAGTGAAGAAAGATACCAATTACTTATCATAAATATGTGTTTACATGTTCAATAATAGAAAAAAATAAAGATTCAAATGCTTAAAATCATATATAATAAGGCCTTTAGTAATTAGAAACAAAATAGGTATCGAAATAGTATAATTTCTAGTTATTAAAAATATGATATTTTTGTGGTAGCATAGTCAACGACATGTGCAAAGATGTGCAATAAAGATATCAGTGTATTAAGTAATTTTCCATCAAAAATATTTGATCAAAAGATTATCCAGAAGTTATAATTACAAGAGAAACAATACAGTAGTAAATAGCTCGCATTTATTAAAAGCTTATTTTCATGATTTATACTTTTTTACGAGGCAGTAGTTATATGCTAATTTACAAATGAGTATAAAAGCCTATTGAAGCTATTTGGCAGCGTAGTTTAGCTATGATGTATGCATTATTTTATTTTAAATATTTCCCCCTCCTCATGCTACCAAACTTAATTCGTCTCAAGATTAGTTTTTCAGACACCATTAACTTTTATATTCAGATTAATAAAAACTCAAGCGTTTCCACATTAGAATATTTAGTAAGGAAAGTACTGGAAGTAAAATATTTACAAGCTTTTAATAATATATGTTTTGTAGACTCAGATGGATTTGAAATATTAAATATCTTTACTGTGGAGATACTAAAAGAAGACCAAATTCTTCATGTTAAACCAGCTTCAGATCGAGAAAATGAAGAGATTTCGCTTCTAAGAGAAGCTTTCACAAAGATTAATACTTCAAAAACCTGTGAATTCTCCAACGATTCTTTCACAGACAAGAGATATGATGCCAGAATGGATAAGGTATCATCAAATGAATTCATTGGAAATAATTTGCTTCTGAAATGTCATTCAAATTTGAATACTGAAGCAATATCTCGTAATATTGGACAAATAGCACACACAAATTCTTTGCAAATGCCAAAATGGCAGCCTAATAAGCCCAATGAAACCATGAATTCTTTGGAGGATCTACAGCCTTCAAATATCAAGCAAACTATATCCGTAGATTCCGGATCAAGCAAACCAGTTATTCCACAGCCTTTCATCAATTACAAATCTGAAAAACGGGGGGATATCTCTGCAAATGGTAAACAACAACTTTCAAACAACAATTTTAGAAAGGAAAGATCGATTGAGAAGATTATGAAGAGGAATGTAGAAAAAAGTATAAGGGAGGAAAAAAACAAAAAGACGAAAGCAGAGGTACCTCCTAGCAGCGCCAATGATAATGCAGAATTCAGAGTCAATACAGATGTTAAAATCCAAAATGAAGGCAACCTTATTTCAAATAAGAGTATTATTAAAAATTTACCGATCATTACACCAGATGTAAACTCAACAGACCATCAACAATCTCCTAAGATTAAAGACTGTACTAAAAAGACAGAGCTTAATCATATATTCTCGGATAATTTCAAAGAATTTTCAGCGAAGAAAGTGGGGTTGACCAAATCCAAGCCAATCGACAACAACTCTAGTATTTATAAGCCAATAAAGAAGAAAGCAGAAGAAAGTGTTTTTGATTTAATTTAATATAATTCTGATTTAAATAGAAATCACCAAAATAGTAATGAAATTGGTGTTTTTAATCTCTCCATCAGTAATAACCCTTACATAAGACTTTAACTTCAAAATAAATGCCTTTCATCACACGATAAAACAGCACACTTTTCTCTATTACCGTGTTATTGGATGATGATGTTAGAAATAACCATAAATTTTCTTGGACATATATACCCCTGATGGTTTATTGGCTTCTTTCTCCCATTTTTGTTCTTTCACTAGAAAGATACAGTAATTCATTTAAAACCTTGGAACTATGGATTATTGCACTAGCATTTTGCATGATCTTGAAGCACACTGATGAAAACCCTCTCTTTGAAAAGAACTCAATTCTCTATGCTTCTTTCTTCAATTTTGTTTTAAATCGAACTGACAATAGCCAAAGAAACAATTTCCGGAATAGACATGAGAATCAAAAGTATGCCATATCCTCTAGCACAATATTACAACAAATGCCTCACAAGATGTTTTTGATGAATTATACCATGTCTGCAATAAACACACTAGTATTTTTTGAATATAATTTCAAAATAGATTCAACTATTCTCTTTTTAGGGACTAAAGCATACATTCGTTTGTTTGTAGGGCTTTTGCTTCAGGTAATTTTATCCTATGTAATTTATTGCAATATATATCCAAACAGCAAAATCATGGTTAATTTAAGGCGTAAACTTTTTCATTGCCTGATATTTTGTATTTTTATTGATAAAACCCAAAATATGATGAGACATGGAGAATATTTGCTGTATTTTTTATTGTGGTTCTCTCAGTTTGATGTTTCTCATAACATATTTGCTCCATTTAGAAGTAAAAAGGATTTTGGAACCATAATATTTTCGCATATGTTTTTGCTCATGGGTGTTTTATTTCCTGGTTATTTTTTTGATGGAAAACCGTATGTTAAATCAATCATTCCAATCTGTATAATGGATTCTTTCGCTTCCATATTTGGAGCTTCCCTAGGATATATAAAAAATAATAACTTAATACTTGATAACCACACATGTATCTGTTATAAAGATGATATTCCTTATAACCCTATGACCAATAGATGCCATATATTAACATCCAATGCTACAAATATGATAAAAAACACCTGCAATTACAATCATGATTCTTATCTTTCTTCCATAAAAAATAATTCGGACCATTATTTCAATTTATACTTAAATCCACGGAGCTACCCACAAACAATTAGTAGAAATTCCCTGATTCATGTTATCTTTGAGGCCAAGCGTATTTTGTTCAACAGTCACAAATCTATTTCGGGATTTGTGGCTGGACAGATATCTTCTTATATTGTGGAATATTTATTATTTGGCACGATTGACATTAAATTATACATAACGTCTGGTATTGTAGAATACATTTCACCAATCAATGACAATATTTCTGTTCCTCTAGTAAGTACACTGTATATGCTGTATTTTGACTGACTAAGTGACAGCCTTTCAAGAATGTATAATTTTAATATAATTTGAAATGGATTTAAATGAATATTTAACTAAGACTGCTGATTTAATTTATAAATGTAAAATCTTTTTTACTATCTATAACCGATATAACAAATTATTCAATAAAAAATAACTCTATATTTACCCTTAACCAGGTGATATTTTGATCTTTGATTTGTCACATATACTTGATCAACAATCTCCTTTTAACCAATTGTTGAATATTCTCCTTTTGGGATATTTTAGAAAAAAAACTCAATTTCTTAATGAAAACAACCCCAGCTTATAAATCAACACGTGCCCTGGCCCAGTTGGTTACACTTACAGGTATTTTGGTAAATATCATGGCATTAATTGTGTGTATATATAATTATAAGATGTGGAGGGTGGAAACTACCGTCATGAGAGATTATAATATTACTCAGTATGATGTAAATGTGGTATGTCTTGGCATAAACTTGATAATATTTACATTTTCAAATTGTGTTATAACTTGTGGCCGAAAGTCTTATATGAAATTATATGCTAAGCTATCTTTTATATATTCCATACTCCTAGGCATATTAACACTTTACATATTTTCAATTTATAAAATTGAATTTCGACAAAGGGTTGGAGGTGCAGTAAAAACAGCCACAGACATTGGCGGAGAAGTGATGGGTATTCTTAGTAACTCTAATTCAAATTTATGTGCAGAATTGGCACACACGACTATGTCATATGTCATAAATGTAACATCCTTGGCACATTGCCTGACCATCTTAATAATTTTCTCAACTATTATTATGGTGAAATATATTCTTTCTATAAAACTGACTGAAGAATCCATGAGCATTCCAACAATGAAAAATGTAAATTCAGCCGGACTAAATACAGCATCCTTAAAAAAGAGAAGGGTTGTAGAGTTGGTACCAAAACCATAAAGTCGGTTTGACGAATTTTACACCATCTCAGAGAATAAATATTGATTGGATCAACTTTTCTTTAATATTAATTGATTTTATATTCTTCATTACGTTAAAACAATTATTTCTAATTTGATTGGCTGTTTTTCTCCTTAATTAATCTTTGTACCCCTTAAAGTATATATATCTTTTGATTTAAGTTCTACCCATGGTTCAAGAGTATAAAAAGGAATCTAAAGAGAAAAGAGTTTTTAGGGATTGTCGTAATGCAACCGTACATGGTAATGTGAAGCAAGAAAATCTGCATTGTAAATGTCCTCATCCAGAAGAACAAAAACAATTTGATTACAGTGATCATACACACAATTTGCCGAAATGAGTATAACCAATAAAATTAAATTGACCAAAAGAACAATTTTTAGATATGAATTGATATTATACCTGAAAGTATGGTACACTCATAATTAATATATTTATTTAAGATTGCTACTTCAACACATTTTTGCTAAGACTTCCGAGACATAACACTCATGATTAAAATGAATTTCTATTATAATGCATTTTTTATATCAAGTATTCTTCTATATACTTCATCTTCCTTATCTGTGACCTCTTCTATATCCAGTACAATTCGTTCACTCAGAAATTCTTCTAAATGAACATTTTTTGGAATAAATAGGTTCTCATGTAATTTCTTCAAAAGAAAGATTGTCTGAGGTTTATCAAAGACGAAAGTATCTAAAGCACAATCGCCATTTTCATCTTCTGTATCAATGGTACCTGAAGAGCTTACCATCATAATTTGCTTTATTTCCCTAATTAATTTTTCTTTAATTTTGTCATCCTCACTTGACTTGTTGTTATCGAATTTATCCAAGAATTCCTTTCTTTTTTCAAGATCACTTATAATATTCTTGTTAATCAATTTGTTTTTTACAATATTGTTTTTAATGAGTTTGCTTATTTCATTTTTGCATTTCTTTATATTTTCTCTCCTTTCTCTCAATAATTCACTTGAGCAAACAAAGTTTGTATATTTGGTCTCACATGGCTGATTTTCCATAGTTTTGGATTCATAATTATAACTTAAACGTTTCTTTTTGGCAATTGCCTTTAACAGATTTACAGTATTTCTAATAGAATACATAACAATGGGGGTAGTCGATGCGTCAATTGTGAACAAGCAATCGGACCTCTAAATTTTCCAACGAAAAAATTATTAACCTTTTTCTTTTTATAACATAAAATTCCCCACCCTCCTTTACTTTAATGCGTTTAGACTCATTATTCTCAGATCCTTCAATTGCATCTGAAGATTTCCTTGATCAAATAGAGTTGTTAAATAACAAACCATTTAAGGAAATGGTGGAGGAAAGCGAAGAGTACGCTTCAGAGGAAAGTGAAAATACTGCTTGTAGGTTGCCAGTTGATTGTAATATACATGATAAAGATCTAGGAAATGTAAATTACAAAGTTTATGGAAATGGTCATGAATTGCTTAAGACATTTGGGAAAGAGGAGAATGATATTGTAACTAAAATGTGTAGTAGCTATAAATATCATGAGTCTATTTCTAATAAATTCCAGGGTACCATAAACTTTTCAGAATTACATAGTTCAGTTCCAGAGTCTATGGATACTGCACAGGTTTACGCTTTAAAAGACCATAGCTCCAAAAGAATAAATATTCTAAAACCGATAGAGAATATTCCCAAGAATGTGAGGAAGCATAAGAACCACTTGCTCCATAATTCAAAGAACTCTCAATGCTATATCAACCCGGGAGAAAACATTACACTGCCAACAATTGGACAGGGCAAATCAGATTCAATTAAGAGAATTTCTATAGATACCTTATATAAATTACTTACTGGGATTGTAAAACGGCATTTTATGGTAATAGATGTAAGAAGCCTGTATGAGTTTGATGGTGGTCACATAAGTGGTGCTGTTAATGTTGAGAATATAGAAACATTGACTAATTTGTTAAAAGTAAATGGTAGTCCATGCAGAAATTTCAGGAATAGTTTATTACATACGAAGAAAAATGTAAAAAATGAGATAACCAATTGTTCTAGTTTTACAGATAAATATCATTATAGAGATGAATCAAAAGATGAAATGCAAGAATCTGTGAATCTCACAGAGGAATACTGTGGTAATGCAACCAACAGTAGCTTCTGCTATAGAAATTGCTTTAGTAACACCATCCTTATATTTCATTGCGAATATTCTTCAAAAAGAGCTCCCACAATGGCCATGCAGCTTCGTGCCTTTGATAGACAAAGATCCATCTATCCTAATTTGAGCTTTCCAGAAATATACATATTAGATGGTGGATATAGGAAGTTCTATAAAAAATATCCAAAAAAGTGCATTCCAGTGGCATATACTTCAATGTTTGATAAAAAATTTTATAAGAAATAAATTCAAGATTAATTTGTAGCAAGTTTTGATGACTATGCCATCCATGCACCCCTGACAGTTATTTTATTCTGTGAGATGAAGGACCCCTTAAAATGGTAGATCTGATAGAATATTTAATGGAAAATTATTTAGTGGAGAAGAACGAAGAAGGTGCACTTATTTTGAGGGATGGTGATGCAGTTTATGAAATAAAAGACATATCGGATAAATATACATGTGAACCATCGAATTTATCCGAGAATACTTTGTCCAGAGGAAGCATCAGTAAGATATTACAGAGTAAAGAGTTCAAGTCCTCAGATACAGCTACAAATGGTATTCATGGAGATCAAGACTACAAAGTTGGGGAAGCAGATCTAAATCCATTCTATAATCGGGATGGTATTGATAATGCTCCAATATCTGGTTCTATGGTTACTGAGGAAGATGTGAAAAGGATTATTAAGCAATCTTCTAAGAGAGAGGGTAGCCATCATCATAGTTCAGCTACAGCAAAAATGTTCCAGTCCGATGACTTAAATCCTCTAATCCACAAATCTCAAATATCACCATCGAAAAGTAAGAAAGCGGGGTTTCCAGACCCAGATAATTTTAATCCCAGGAAATTCGATAAATACTTTTATTAACGATATGCGAACTCATTTTGGAAAGTTTTTGATTTAGATAAGTAAAAAACATAATAATTAAGAAGATTCAGTTTACCAAATATTAGTAAACATAAATTTTAATTGGTAGTATTATGAAGATCTTAAAATTCTAGGAGATGTGCGGTATTGGCCAACAATAAAAACTGTGGAATATTGAAAACTTAGGAATAAAGCTCTTGTATAATTTTAAAATATTGTATAAAATAAGTTTCATTAGCTTAGAATTGAACTAGAAAACCTGAATAAATTCCCTATCATTTAGTGCGGTGTCCTTTTACTCTAAAAATTAAATAGACATTATGAGGTTTTTTTATACCTTATTGCTTTCCAAAAATATAATATTTTTTCAAAATTTTGGCCTCTGAAATGTATCATGGTCACAAGCAATCTACAGATAATCATAAGTTGAAGCTCTCTGCAGAGAGATTGAATGTTTTGGTGGCCTTTACCCATATTAATAAGTATATTGCCAACAAGAATAGTCTACCATGGAATCGTCTTGCTGGAGACTTCAAAATTATGAATTATTTAATCAATTCACAGGATAATATCGTATTAATAATGGGCAGGACCACATTTGAAGTTGCTAAATTTAAGAAATATCACAAGATTGTTCTAACCAGGAACAAAGAAAATTTAAATAACGTTTATAACGATGATAAATTACTGTTTGCGCATAGCTTTGATGATGCACTTAATTTAGCAAAAAATAAGATTGTTGTTATAATGGGTGGAGAGTGCATTTACAGAGAAGCTCTTAATCATAAGTATAGATTGATATGTACGGTTGTGCAAGAGGATTTTATGGTCGGGGATACTATATTTCCAATGGAGATTAAACTAAATAATACAGACGATATTAGCCAGCTAGGTTTTGATGGATTAGTTAGTCTGGACGATGAAGTTTTGCCCATAATAGATACATTAGCACATTATAGCGATGGCCATTTCAAGGAAAATGGACATTCCTACAACTTTTATTTTTACGAGAATTAGGTGATATTGGGTGTATTACCACTAAAAATAATTAATTCTATATAAAAGTATTTAATTGGATAATTTTAAGGAGAGTGTTCCATTTATTGAAATTATTAGGAAATAAAGTAATAGTTTTTTCTCCCTAATGGCCAAAGGTTCAACAGTTGAATTCAAGAAAATGTCGGCCAAGCCAGAGTACGAAGAATTTATTAAGGAATTCTTATCAACAGTTGATCAATCGTCCCTACCTGAGCGTACAAAATTAATTAAAGGTGCACTAGATGAAAAATTTGGAAAAGGATGGTGTGTTTTTGGCGGGCAACACTTTGTAGGGTCATGCTCATGTATTGATCGTACAATGATGGAATTTACATTTGAAGAGTCAATGTTTGTAGTTTATCAAACATTTTATCCATGAATAAAAACTTTGAAGTAGATCATTTATCTCAGAAATAAGAAATATCTTTAATAATTGTGAAGTCACTTATTCTAAATTGCATGTGGAGTTTAAATACTGGTTTGCAAACTATCTTATAGAGTTCAAGAATTGTATTTCATTTAACTTGATCTGATAAGTTATGCTTATCTTTCCCCTTGAAATTAATATTCTATTGGTTTGTCCCCTTAAAACTAATTTAAATATCAAACCGGATTTAGGAGCATGCAGGACGAGGTTTCAACATCTATAAATCTCGACGATATTACAAAAACTGTTATGAGAAGGATAAGATCTATTGAATACATTCATACTACTCTTGCACCCGCATTTTTGTCAACCGAAACAGAGTACAAATCGATAAGGAATTCATTAACGATTTTAGAAGACTGCCTGAAGTCATTCAGGCATTACGAACATGGAAACAAGCTGTTAAAGATGATAGGTGATGGTCTCGAGTTTCTTGATAAAAAGGCAAAAACAAAGCTCTACAAGAGGACTGATATGTTTGAAAAAATTGCTTCTGTAGGACTTAGCTTGAACCGGAAGTGTAATGATGAGAACCTGAAAGAAACAGCAAAAAGAATGGAAAATGCTTATGGAGGCATTTCAGATTCGAAAAAGACATTTAACCACAAGGTCAAAAGGCTATGTGAAGAAGTAGATATATTAAGATCTAAAGCTGATGAAATTGATAGACTACGGAAGAATTTAAGGAATACTCGTTATGATTTAGAACTACTACTGCAAGATGGTGGATACAATGACGAAATAAAGAAGGTTGAAAGGAAAACATTCGACAAAGAAGTCAAAGAAACCCAAAAGGAAATGGCATCTTTCATTAAGTCTACAGATGTTACCTCAATTTTAGGTAAGTTTACACAAATCCACATAGAATTTTTGAAAGATTCTGCAGAATTGCTAGAAACGATAAAATAAATGTGTACTGAAAATTGTATTAGCAATGTAATCTAATAGTTCAAAAAAAAATATTTGAGTTTCCCTTAAAATAGCCAAAACTTAGGACGTACATCAAAACATCCTTATTATAAAAGTTGAAAAAATGAAGTTTGGATCTGTCATATGCTAATTTCTCAACAGATGTTTTAAGAAACATATTATTGTGGCATTTATGAATAGGTATCAAACTTTTATTATGATGTAGATATTGAATCCATATCAAATATAGCCTTGATAGTATAGTTTTAACATTTATAAAAACACATCTAAAATTTGATGGTTTGATATATGTTAGACGTCAAGCGTGCGGGGTTTTAGCTCAGTGGGAGAGCACCAGACTGAAGCTCTGTAGGTCCCGGGTTCAATCCCCGGAAACCCCAAGCTCTTTTTACACTTGAGAAAATAAAAAGAGTTGTAATATAAAAAACATGTGAAGCTGAGGTACTTACCTTTTATTAAAAAATTATCTTATAGATTAAAATCTTATATTACCAAGAGCCAAGTCCTTCGTTAATACTTTTAAACACTTGCTCTTAATCCAGCCCTTTTCTTTGCTCATTCCCTCAATCGCATTACTATAATGTGCTTTGAGTTTATAATAATCACATATCTTTTGACTTCCAATGAACTCAATAATATGTCTCTCATATTTTTGCAGGTCCGTAATTTGATCGATATTTAATATCCCCATCATGATGAGATCAATCTTCGAATGTCTTGGGAATACTAACCCAGGACAATCCAAAAGAGTAAACTTGGGGGTCTCAATTGTTTGAATATACTTTGTTTTTCCAGGCGTACTACTTACCCTAACTCTTTTGTGTCTTAATATAAGATTTATGGTAGAACTTTTCCCAACATTTGGATATCCTATTAATCCAACGGTACCTTCAAGGTTATAATCAAAGGAATTGTCAAGGGCAGAGTATCTGTATACATTTTTGTACATTGGATCGATCTGGTCGACCAAATCAAACTTGTTGCACAAAATAACATGATTCTTCTCTGGATAGACGGTTAGAATGTCCTCGTTCACAAAAAAATTTGGATTTCTCGAATCAACAATTTGGGCAATAGTATCAGCACGTTCACAAGTCAACCAAAATTGACGCCAAATTTCAATATTTTTTTCAAAAATTAAATCTCTATGCTCGTATTTCCAGGTGTTAAATACATATCTCTCAACCATCTTGTAATCTTCAGCACTTATTCCAATATAAGGAACACGTGGGGGAATAGACAAACTATAGTTCAAATTCTGAATCTGTTCGAAATATCGCTCCACTATTGGATTTGGCTTATCTAAATCTTTTGAACAGGAAATATGCTTGTTCTCTACAATCAACTTCTCATTCAATGCAGAAAGTCCAGTATATTCTGTAATTGAGTTTCTCTGCAAATACTTCTTTGGCTTCATCTCCCCAGAAAATCTATCACTATATAGCAGTCCAGCCAACGAGTACTTTTTCTTCGACATTTGGGGGGAATGAAAAGATTTTTAATGGAGACAAAAAATTATTTATTATAATAAACTTTCTCTAAAATCATCACGATCTTATCTGCTTTGATCCTGTGATCCGGATTTACAGCAAAACATCCTTTGATAACTTCAACAAAGAATATGGGAACGCCATAGTTTTTGGCCAATTCAGCTCCCAAATGTTCAATATTCAGTGAATTACACAAATCAAGCTGTGTTTGCTTATCTTGTCCTTGCAATAGTGGCTTCTTTGTTATCATTTCATATATTATACAACCTAAACTCCAAATATCCACCTCATATCCATATGAAGTGGCTCCTTTTAATAGCTCAGGTGGTCTGTACCACAATGTAATTACCTCTGGGGAATATCCTGTGTCCATAGAATTTATAACCCGAGCCAATCCAAAATCTGCAATTTTTAGCACCCCATCTTTTGTAACAAGAATATTTCCAGGCTTCAAATCTCTATGAACAATTTTGTTAATATGGAGATGGTGGACACCACTGATCAACTGATTTATCAGGCAATATGTTTGATCGTCAAACGAGCTTAAGTAAGTCAGTAAGTCATACTCAACAAACTCCATAACCATAGTCAGGTGTTCTACTGTGTGAATCACCTGCAATAAATTGATAATATTTTCGTGCTTTAAATTTTTTAATATGGAAATTTCTCTCAAAGCCGTTGATGGCATCCCTTCTCTCTCATTAAGTTCTATTTTCTTCAGAGCAACAACCTTTTTTGTTTCTACATCAATCCCCTCATAAACATGGGCGTATGTTCCCGAGCCAATTAATCTCCCCTGAATAAATTTTGGCATTTAAGGGCAGAAACAAAGTGAAATGTGAAGATGTATTAGAATAAGGAGACAAAGATTTCATGACTTCTCAACTAATACGTAACTTACAGAGTAGAAATTAATGGTCAGTTTATAGTAGGGACATTGTTGGCTGCTTTATTTTATCTCTCCTTGAGGTGTCAATATCATCTTCTTCATGGATCAAATTATATACCTCAGCTTTAATAAGTTCCATTCGATAATTTCCAAGAACTTTCAGTGACTCTTTTTCAAGAGCCTCTATTCTTTCTCGAATTTTAGTAAAAATATTTTTCCTTGCCATTTTAAGGGGTATTTCGGAACACATTCTTTATACAAGAATTAGGTAGTTTTCCACAAGGTTTTGACTATGTACAAATCTACCTATATTGAATTCCCTAAGATTTATTTGGTAATTGAACTTCATATTTTTAATCTCAGAACTAAGCAGTTTTTTGATTAATACACATACACCACTGAACAATACTTATTCTAAACAATACAAAGTATAACTTATGATATTGTTGATACAATCTATGGAAATATGATAGTATACTTTCTAAACAACAAATTTGATCAGATTCACAAATACTTTATACTATTTTTTATAGATCCTATCTCAATAATGGTTTTGAAAAGAAAAATAGAATTAATACTTTGATAAATCAAAGTTAAGAATACAAAAAAAGAGCAATAACCATTATGAACAGAAGTGTTACTGATAGAACAACATTAACTACCAATTATTACACTATTCTATAGGAAATAAAATATGGATATGAATCATAGTAGTCATCTTTATAATTTGAAAAAATTATTGATTTTGAAATTATATAACAGATATATAATTCATATTTACTAAACTGAGCTTATTTGGGCTTATATGCCTCGGCAGCTACTTTTTCAAGAGTTCGTAACATCAAATATCCAGAGGATTTCTTTTTTCTAAGTATAAAAAATATACCTACAATACAAACCGTGATTATAGGTGATATTGCAGAAAAATCAGGTAATAATGCATACAAAGTGCAAGTCTGTGGCCAGACTAACAGAAAACATATAAGCCCACAAAAGAAACCAATTATCTTGTCTTTTAGTGAATATCCCTTTATTTTGCATATTCCTATAATTATTGGCAAAGTAAAAATGATTATATTGAGTACAAGTATAAGTTTCAAATCCAAGGTAGCACTCCAAAAGGTAATGGCATTAGTAAGCTCTTCAGAAAATGGAGGTAGCTCACTAACCAATAAAGTATCAAAGCGGGGGAGGGGGGCTGTAGTGGATACTATTGATCTCTGAGCAGAAGTAAATGTCGTTGGACTAGGAGTTATAATTGGCATTGTTGAACTCGGAGAAGTAGTGAGTGTTGTTGTATCTAAAGTGTATTTGCAAGACAATATCTTTTCATCATATTTTCCCCCTATTGCAGGCTCACAATCCAGTATGGAAGCACTAGAAGATACTCCCGTACAGTGCAATTTATTATCGAGAGATATGGTATTGTCACAGTAAAATTCTTTGTAAGAAACATCTGGAAATATACCAAATTCGTCGCAGACAAACATATTATTCGGGACATGTGGTCTATTATTAATATGGTACCGGAAATTTCTATCAGATTGCACATCGGTACAAGTCTATGCTGGACTGGGAGAATAAAAAAGTGGCCTGCAGGTAAATGTAGGGTCAAAAGACATTGGAATACTAGGGCTTTCGGGGATTGGGAGGTCAATTTTTGGATTACTGTGATCTATACACACTGGTCCACACCAAGGTAAAACCTCACCACTTTTTATGAAGGTATTTTCATAGTGAATTGCTTCTGGGCTCGGACTTGTTCTTAATGAATTAAACCTTTTCCTGATCTGTGCTATAGATCCATCTTCACAAACAGCCATGGTATAACCAGATGGAAATCCCCCATTTTTAATAGGGCCATTACCAGATATTGGGACGATCTTTGGATTCATATAATCATTGCAAACTGGCTTGCATTCAGGTAAAATATCTCCATTTTCATTGAAAAACTCTCTACAGTGATATGATTTTAGATTTGGTTTGTCTATTAGTGAATAATCATCTTTTGCCCTGATTTGTGGAATAAATCCATTTCTACATGATGGTACGCCGGTAGGTAAGAGTTTTTCATTTTTATCGGATATGAGGCTACCCTCCACAAAACAGAAACTGCACAAAACAATCAGACACTCTGCTAGCATATTCATTGGGGCTAATTCTTCTTTTATAAAATTAAAGTCACAAATTTTGATGTTGATCCATACAAGGAAATTGAAACTTTTCACCAAAGCATAAAATACTAGGATATTGAGTGGTATTTCTCTAGTTATTCGGTTGTATGAACATCCATGTCTTTAAATGGAAAATCAATGAATTAAAAAGCCATTTTTGAAGAAACTTGGAATTGTTAGTAATGATACTTTAAATCAATCATAAATATGTTGTAAGGATATTGGAAGTTTACAAAAATACTTTTATGGCTGTGATGAAAGGTAAAATGCCCATCACATATTATTTGTATGGTGAAGAACAAAAACTACAGTACCATGTGTTCCCGAGTGATCTCTCAACTAAGTACTTGCAATGGCTCGCACAGGCTTGACTTCCGAGTTCTGAAGGGATCGGGTATTTTACTGAGGATATGACCGTAGTTGGACTGGGTCAAATCACAGTACATGTGCTTATCCATGCACAACACAGAGTATTTTTATATACAAATGGCCCAAACTCCATTGAGTGGGATATAAAGACAAATACGAATGGCTAGTTTGGTATAAACAAAACAGTATCTCCTATCGTATTGGCTAAGTATTCACAAGGATTAACTAGAATCAAAAAATAAAAGATGATTTTTGAAGAAGAAAGGTTTATTGAGATGTTAGACATGTGTGATTGTTAACTCACTACCACCATTTTGTTCATAGTACCATTTTTAATTACTAATTTACGCATTGGTGTAATTGTTATGTTTAATACCAATAATTCATCAATGTCTTAGAAAGTAATATTAAGGGAAAAGGAGTAATAAATAGAGATATTAATACCAATACCCATGAGATGCAGTCATCAGCTATTCTATAGTTTGTTGTTTCTGGGTCAAGTACTTTCAAGAATATCGATAGATCAGATAGCAGAGATATTTGATACAGAAGAATATAGAAATATTGAAGAAACAATTCTCAATCCAATATTTGGATTTATTTATTTGATGAATTGTGGACCCAACTTACGAAGATACAATCCAGAAATTAAAGTTACATATAAAGATGGCAGAAGAAACTTTGGAAGAGATAAAAGTAGTGATAGTATTACAAATCTTATGATATATTTATTTCCATCTCCAACAGGCATATTGTGTCCTTTTAGGAATATGAAGAGTAATTTTGCACATTATTACTTTGGGACTGGTAATAAGGATAAAAGTGAAAGTAGACGTAAGAGTATAAGAATGATGGCAGATGTATTTGTCAGCGTTTTTACAGAAGATAAAGCAAGCGTAGCCAAGTTAACAAAAAAATCAGAGGGAGGCGAAGGAAGCGAAATTAGACGTACTGTTAACCGAATAATAACCAAATCTACGACAGAATCGAAATCGGAATTGTTCAAAGACAAGGACAAAGAACTCAAACACCTCTTGATTCATGGATTTATGATTGAAGTATTAGATTCCAAAGAAGATCTAGAATTATACCTTAGTACAATATTAGAGAAAATTAAAGAAAAATCATGTAAAATAGACAGATATAATATGGGTGATGATTTCACAAAAATATTTGGTAAGTTTTATAGGATTATTAACACATTTCCATATTCCAGAGTGAATAAACCAGTTTCGAATGCTTCAGTTCCAGTATACACAAGAGATGGTAATACATTTGATGAAACCAAGACATTCTCGGACTGTGTTGAGATGGCACTGCTTCACCTTTTTAACTGTTTGTTCTGGGATGTCGACAGAAAACGCTATTCACTAGAACACCTGGGATTGGATAAAGATTCACCATTGGTACAATTCTACAAAAAGGTTAATTTCCAACAATTCACAATCACAGGTGACACAAGAAAGGAATGGTCTCGAGTGGTACAGGATTTAGGAGGGTTTACACCCACCGATAAGAGTGAACATTATTCAATAGATAAGATTGTATACGGAATTGCAAGAAATGAAGTGAAATCAGGAATGATAAATATGATGAATGTAGTTGTGATGGCTGCAGTAGTACATTCAAGAAATAAGGAAATAAGGGGATTATTGAGAAATACTACTAGTATTAATCTAGGTAATATAGAAGATAAGTTTGAGGAGTTGATTGATAAGTTAAAACATCCTAATTGTAAAGTTGAATGTGAATTCAAATCAGTTGGAAAATTTACAAAGAACAATAGAACAGATATCAGTGAGAATATAATATTTACCTTTGGAAATACAATTAACTTAGATGAAGTCAAAATGGAGTTAAAAATTGATAGTGAACATTCTGAAATGTATTTTATCTCAGATACAATTCAAAAAGATAAGTTATCAGAATTAGTTGATAAACTTAAATTTAGTGGATATGAGGATGTAACACCACCGCTTCCTATTGCATTGATTATGAAGTATTTGATGCTCTGTAATGAGAGATTCAACTTTACCATACCCGACGACTTTTTCACAAATGTATATGATAGGATGATCAACAGCAATGAAGAGAAATTAGAAGTACTGGCATACCTGTTTGAACAGAAGGGAGACAAGAAATTTGGAAGCTGCTCAGACAAGATTACAAGCCAAATACTAGATACAGTGGAGTTAACAGATGCAGCCACACGGAGGATGTTCTCGCCATTTCTACCGAATGATACACTATATATGGGATATAGCATACTTGATGTGTTTGGAGAAGCATGTAAATCAAAGTCCAGTACTTTGAAAGAGTATTGGAAGAAAGAGATGTCAAAATTTAATTCAATTGACCTAACTATTGAGTTACATCGTTATAATGGTAATACGCTTGGTGAAATGATAAAATATGTAACTTATGATACATTAGAAGTACTGAATATTTCGATTACTAGAGATGAAGAGGTACCATTTGTAGATGATTTATTTAAAAAGGCTGAAAAGTTGAATCATTTGGAATCATTTATAGACAATAACTTTACGAGTGAAAAAACCTTAAATTGTATTGTCGGGTTATTGAAGAATATTCAACTAAGACACCTTGAATTAAACATATTTGGGTCTAATGATAAGATACAATTGTTTATTCAAGCACTGGAGAGTTGTCCGAATCTTGAATGTCTTGATATCAATGACAATTCAATTGGAATGTGTGATTCATCTCATTTGTCACAACTATTAGGAGCCATAGAGAAAATGAAATCACTGAAGGAATTGAACATTAGTTATAATGAACTTGGATTGGAGAAAACTAGAATATTTGTGAAATCAATATCTAGTTTAGATATAGAGAGTTTAGACTATTCCTCAAATACACTGAATAAAAATGGAGCAGGATTAGCTTTTTCAGAATTATTGTCGAAGATGCCGAAGTTAAGGAAACTCTATTTGGATAAAAATAGTTTAAGTATAGATGACATGCAGTCTATATGTGGGGAGGATAGTATACTAGGAGTTTGTAAGGGAATAGAATACTTAAGTTTGGAAAATAATAAGTTAACTTATGAATCTGTGAAAGAATTAGAAAATATGTTGAATTGGTTCCCAAACTTAAAAGGCATAGATTTGGCACACAATGATATGAAGGTGACAATTGCAGAATTTTTTAATATGATTCATAAGTATGAAAAAATAACTGATGTAGCCATTGGAGGTAATGGTTTTAAACAGTCAGGAGAACATGAGGAAATTGCAGATGATTTGAGAATAAAGACACTGGATATCTCGGAATGTGAATTTGATAATGAAAATACTAAAGTAATGGGAGGGGTATTAGTAAAAATGCCAGAGTTGAAAGTACTGAATGCCAAAAACAGTCATTTAGGAGATGCTACTACAACACATATTTTGGATGGAATTAAGGGTTTAGAGAAATTGACGGATATAAACCTGCAAGGAAATAATTTGAAATTGGATAATTTAACAACAATAACAGAGATTATTTTCAATAACAGGTTGATTGAAAGATTAGATCTATCGCAGAATGTCCTGGGAGAGGGTACTATGGAAGCAGAAGAAAGAAGAGAGGTGATCGGAAAGTTTGCAACAGCACTTGGGTCACTAGAACACCTGGAGGAGTTAAATATGGGAAGCACCAAGTTTAATAGCTCAGATTGGAACATAATAATCAAATCGGTAGTAAAGATTCTTTCATTGAAGAAGTTTACAATTTCATATAGAGATTTTGAATTGATGGGTATGGATACCAGAGAGATGCTAAAGAAACTTAAGGCCAATGGAACATGTGTTGGTATTATATGACATTGATATATTATTTGATACTAAAGTGGAAAGATTGATATATGGATATGAATAAATAGAAAATGCTTATTAAACAGTGGAGGTTCAAATATGAAGAAGAAATTTTTGAATATCGTTTGGTAACTAGCAGTTTGTTTTAATTCTTTACTAATCTGACCATGGCCAATGAGGATATCTTTCAGACTGGTGAGTAAAGTTTGATTGACTCGTTATATCATCTGGTAACTTGTGGATATTGTAATAGCTTCATCATTGGATCAACACATACCATAGTATTCCAAGTGAGGTATGGTTATAGTTGGAGATTAGACCATCCCCTGTGGAATATTCAGAATAAGCAAATTTGTCAGTTGATGGGAAAATAACATCTCTTGGACTAGCTATATGTTGATAAGAGATTGTGAATTTCATATTGATGAGACAGACACAAATATATGGTGGTTTGTTGTGTACATGGAGTGTCAGTACTCGTGACCTGTGGTGTAAAAGGTAATAGAGAACTATTACAACATGGTGGGTGTGATAGAGTATGACTGCACTGTTACAAAACTACAATCTATATCACCTCTACTACACAAATTATTAATCCATGATGAATCTCAAGCTTCAATGGGTGGGGTATGTAAATTTATCAGAGTAATAGTATCAAAAAAAATATGTAAGTGACTATTTAGTTATAAATTGAGCAGTGTTTTCCATCACTTTATTTTCTACCACTTTAATTGTTATCTATGGGGATTTGCTAGAATCACAAAATAAATTATGGATCTTCGGGTATGAGAAATTTATTAGGATTTTAGACATACTTAGTGATTAATTTTTTGCAACTTATTTGTTCGTGGAGTCATTTTGAATTGCAGGAATAGATTATTTCAAGTATCTTAACTAATCCAGGAATACAGAGACCAACTTGAAAAGTGGAATTCATCATCTTCAAGATTATAAGGAGGGGTGTGTTGATATAGTTGTTATATTGAATATTTTGGAAGAGATATTGAGGGAGAGGTGTAATAAATGATACATTAGCTAATACTCATGAGATACGGTTACCAACCATTCTAGAGTTTGTGGTTTCTGAATTCAGCAATATCGATAGATCAGATGACGAAGATACTTAGTATATAGATATGAAGGTATTAGAAAAACAATTCTCAAGGCAGTAATTGTATTTACTTGTGCAATAGAGTTATTTTATTCAGTAGGGGATATTGTGTGGAGTTAGAACCATGGAGAGTAATTTTGGAAGCCATTATTTGTTTGAAATCATCGACGGTGATGAAACTGATGTAGTAGGTGTAAGAATGATGGCAGAGATATTTGTCAGCGTTTTGACGGACGAAACAAATATGGCAGAGTTGTCTAAAGAATACGAAATCGATGATATTGCAGATTGAATAATAACCAATTTCGAGATGGAATACAGGGAAGATCTAGAGTTATATCTCGATAGAATATTGGAGAAAAATCATATAAAATAGACGAATATGGTATGAGTGAAGGTTTCACAGAAACATTCAGTGAATTTTATAGGATTATTAACATATTTCCATATTCCAGAGTGAATACACCAGTTCCAATATACATAAGAAAAGATAATACATTTGATGAAACCAAAAAATTCACGGATTGTGCAGAAATAACACTACTTCATCTTTTCAACTGCTTATTCTGGGATATGGAAGGACAGCACTATTCATTAGAACACCTGGGATTGGAAGAAAGTTTACCGTTGAAGAAATTCTGTAGAAATGTTGGAATAGAGAATTCACAATGACGGCAGACAGAAGAAAGGAATGGTCTAGGGTAGTACGAGGTTTAGGAGGGTATACGCCTAGGGATGAAGGGGAATATTTGATAGATGAGTGTGTATAAGAAGGTGATGAGTGTGTATAAGAAGGTGATGAGTGTGTATAAGAAGGTGATGAGTGTGTATAAGAAGGTGATGAGTGTGTATAAGAAGGTGATGAGTGTATATAAGAAGGTGATGAGTGTGTATAAGAAGGGTTGGTAAAGAATGAGGTGAGATGAGGAATGATAAGTATGATGAATGTGATTGTAATGGCTACGGAAGTATCTCCAGCAGATACAAGCTTAGAGGGGTTTTGGAGGAATATTAAATAAGTTTAGGGAATTGATTGATAGGCTAAAACATCGTAATTGTGAAGTTAAATGTGGAATCAAATCAATTAGAGGATTTACAAAGGACGACAGAAGAGATTGGGGATACACCACTTACCTTTGGAAATACAATTAACCCGGGAGAGCTGGGAGAGGTCAAGATGGAGCTAAAAATTAGTAGTGGAAATTCTGCAATGCACTCTGTCTCGGATACTAAACTTACATTCAGTGGATATGAGAATGCAGCACCACCACATCCTATTGCATTGACCATGAAGTATCTGATGCTCTGTGATGAGAGATTTAACCTTACCATACCCGACGGTTTCTTCACAAATGTGTACAATAGAATGATCAACAACAACGAAGAGAAAATAGAAGTACTGGGATACTTGTTTGAACATAGTGATGGTAAAAAAAAGTAGAATACTCAAATGAAATTACAAAGCAATACTAGGCACAGCAGAGTTAAGAGATGGAAGGACACAGAAGATGTTCTCACAATTTGTACCAAAGAATGCATTATATATATGGTATAGTATATTTGATGTGTTTGTAGAGTGTAAACTAAAAGTAGTGGTTTGGAAGAGTATTGGGGAGAAGAGGTGTCCAAAGAGGTATCTAAAGAGGTATATAGATTGGAATTAGTTGATTTAGCAGGGTTTAGTAATAATGACATGGCTGGTGAAATATTAAAATATGTACCATATGGACATTAAAGGTGAGGATTTGAATTGCTAGGAATAAGGAGGTATCACCTGTAGTTGATTTACTTGGTAAGGCAGACTTGAATAGTTTGGAATTTGAAGTGGCACAGTGGGGTTACAGAGAACGTTGAAGGATAGAAATTTAACGGATAATATGAAGATGATTTAACGGATAGTATGAAGATGATTTAACGGATAATATGAAGATGATTTAACGGATAATATGAAGATGATTTAACGGATAATGTGAAGATGATTTAACGGATAGTATGAAGATGATTTAACGGATAATGTGAAGATGATTTAACGGATAGTATGAAGATGATTTAACGGATAGTATGAAGATGATTAATTTTTGAATATGGCTCATAAGTGAGAAAATATAGTTGATGTAGCCATTATAATGAAGTGCTCAAATGATTGAGGAGTTAAGAAAGAGCAGAACGTATTGAATGCGAAATACTAATAGGATATTCTGTACTAGGATTGTGTGTGTTGTGTGTATGTTGTATACATGTAGTATTGTGTGTGTGTTATGCAGTATATGGGTTAATTTAGCGCACGTGGGGGAGGGTGGGTAGGGACGTGTGGGGGGAAGCCCCTGCATGTGAGATATTGGTATTGTTTGTTGTGGTGTGCGCAAGTGCATGACGATTGATACATGATACAATTGCGTTATTCCTTGTACGGGATCGATAGGTACCGATAGCGATGACGAACGTGAAGGACACGACAATAAGATTCTAATTGTGCACGTTGTGCAGGACAACATCCTGAACTTAAGCATATTATTAAGGATAGGAGAAGAAATCAACGGAGATTCCAGTAGTAGAGGCGATTGAACATGGAGAAGACCCGATTGTAAGGGGGGCGTGCTCCCCGTTGTAGCAGAGCGCAGAGAGACGGGCATGGAAAGGCCGACCGGAGGGGGTGATAGTCCTTGGAGCGCGGAGAGGGAGAGAGTAGTGCTGCTTGGTAGTGCAGTGTGAAGGGGTGGTAACAGCATCCAAGTCTAAATATAGTCGGTGACCGATAGCGGAGAAGTAGCGCGAGCGAAGTGTGAAAAAGTCCCGGTAAGGGAGTGAAATAGTGAAAGTACAAGGAGGTAAGCCGAGAGACTCGGACCCGTATTGAAACACGGACCAAGGAGATTACATTCCCAGCGAGGAGAAGCATGTGAAGTGCGGGCCCGGAAGCGATTTGATAGTTGGGAGGGTAAGACCCGAAAGGTAGTGAACTTTCAGCGGTTTGATTGAAGTCAGGAAAAATTCTGATGGAGGATCTGAGTCATTCTGATGTTCAACTCGATGACATGAGCTACTGAAAGGGGCGAAAGACCAATCGAACTACCTGGTAGCTGGTTCCAGCCGAAATGTCTCTCAGGACAGCGATGCGGGAAACTAGGGACATGGTGTAGAGAGGATGTGGAAAATTTCAACAAACTCCGAAGCTGTGGCAGCGTAATAAGTGTGTACTAGCGCTGGGGCCTAGGACGCATCAGTGGGCAGACCGAGGTAAGCTTGGTCTGCAAGAAGGGATGAACCTGACAGAGGGATAAACAGCCAAAGGCTGAGCAGAGAACCCATAAATGCGGTAGGCAAATCCAGACAGTAGGGCGGTGGCCATGGAGGTTGGCATCCGCTAAGAAACGTGTTGCAACGTACCTACCGAATTTGCGACGGCATAAAATGGATGGCGCTGATCAGCGGTGTGAGGCCCTCGACTCTGTGAGTAGTAGGCGGGCACTATTGTTGTGGGGAAGTGCGCGGGCGACCGCGGATGGAACGACATTAGGAGCAGATCTTGGAAGTAGTAGCATCTTTACGAAGTGAATGTTGAGACGGGTTCGTCCTTTGGATAGAAGGAGGTGATGCGGACCTAAGCGAAAGGGAGATGCATAGAAATTTGCATGGTGGCGGCCGAGGTTGCGAAACAGGGATGACGGCAAGGGAGCGCGGAGTGAGAATTTGCTGTACCGCGCGGAGGTGTGCCGAGAGTCATACGGAGACGCAGACGGACTTGCCCGTGGAAAAAGAGGGCCGCCAGCCGTACCGAACCGCATCAGGGCTCAGGGGTTAGGAGCCCGATTCACAAGGAAAGGTAGGTAAGGGAAATCGGCAAAATGGATGAAAAACCTAGGGATAATTATTGGCTCTAGCATGCTAGAACTGGGCTTACAAGGGGAATCTGACTGTTTAATAAAAACATAGCTTTGTGTGGATGCAAAGTGAATTCTGCCCAGTGCTTGGGACGTTAAGGAAGTAATTTTAGGTACGCACTTGTAAACGGCGGGAGTAACTATGACTCTCTTAAGGTAGCCAAATGCCTCGTCATCTAATTAGTGACGCGCATGAATGGAGCAACGAGATTCCCACTGTCCCTACCTACTGCTTTGCGAACCTACAGCCAAGGGAACGGGCTTGGGATATGCAGCTGGGAAAGAAGACCCTGTTGAGCTTGACTCTAGTGAGGCAGATTGGCTAGTCTGGGTGTCGTAGCGAGGTGGGTTACTGTGTGAGACCACTGGCGCCCGTGACTAGACGGTTGGTTGCCTGATGGGGAGTTTGGCTGGGGCGGCACGACTGCTACAAAGTAACGCAGACGTCCAAAGGTTCGCTTAGAGGGGATGGAAACCACTCGTGGAGCATAAGGGCAAAAGCGAGCTTGACATAGGTGCAGACGCACGTATTGATGACTGGAAACAGGGGCCTAGAGATCTTTTGCAACGGTTAGGTGCAGAAGTGACGGAAAAGTTACCACAGGGATAACTGGCTTGTGGCGGCCGAGAGATCGTATCGACGCCGCTTTTTGATTCTTCGATGTCGGCTCTTCCTAGCATGGTGAAGCAGAAATCACCTAGTGTTGGATTGTTCACCCACCAACAGGGAACGTGAGCTGGGTTTAGACCGTCGTGAGACAGGTTAGTTTTACCCTACTGCAGGTGTCTGAGAGCAGGCCAGAGTAGTACGAGAGGAAGTTCTGGTCTGGATCACTGGTCGGGCGCTCGTCTGTTAAGGCGGGGGCGCAGCTACATCCAGCCTGTAATGGCTGAAAGCCTCTAAGCCAGAATGGGGACTTGGGGACACGGGGGTGCGGAGACGACGCACGTAAGGGGGCTGCTGTGCGAAGCGAGTATACATTACGAGTGTTTCAGGCAGGCCTGCGCCTTTTTGTGGGGAAGCGGGTCGTGGTGGGTAGTGATGTTGTGCATGATATTGTGTGGTGGTGTGTGCAGGATATTGTGGTATGTGCATTGGCATGATATTGTGCAGGCTGATATGTGCATTAGCATGACATTGTACCATGCTATGACATTGTGCGACATTCTGTGCGCCTCGCGACACATGGCCCAGCAATGGACATGCGCGGCAGGGGGGTACGAGCGTGGGGAAACCCGTGTGCACAGGCATTTTGGCGAGGCGGAAATGCGTGTGGGTCTGTGGATAGAGGCAAGAGTGTGATGTGGGCAATGGATTGCCACGGATTTGCAGGATTGGGATAGGCCACGGGGGAGATGACAGGACACCAGGTTGATTCTGCCTGACGTAGATGCTAGTCTCTGAGATTTAGCCATGCATGCTTAATAGAAATGGCGAACGGCTCAGTAATGTTGCGATGATTTGCTCTTGATGGTACAGATAACCACGGCAAGCTGTGGCTAAGAGGCAAGAATAAGACGCAACCCTATCAGTTAGTTGGTAGTGTAAAGGACTACCAAGACGATGACGGGTGACGGGAAATGAGGGTTTGATTCCGGAGAGGGAGCCTGAGAGATGGCTCCCACGTCCAAGGACGGCAGCAGGCGCGAAAATTGCCCACTCTTTGGTGAGGAGGCAGTTATGAGACGTAGATTAGAGGGCACAGTAAACAAGTGCTTTGAGTATTGGAGGGCAAGTTTGGTGCCAGCAGCCGCGGTAATACCGACTCCAAGAGTGTCTATGGTGGATGCTGCAGTTAAAAAGTCCGTAGTTGTATATGCAATTGAAGGGCACCGGTCAAGGGTGCAGGGTTTGCTAAGGATGGCGGAACGGGCAGAGTGCATAGTATAGGCGGGCGAGAGATGAAATGACCAAGACCCCGCCTGGACTGACGGAGGCGAAAGCGATGCACTTGAACGAGTCTGGGGATCAAGGACGAAGGCTGGAGGATCGAAAGTGATTAGATACCGCTGTAGTTCCAGCAGTAAACGATGCCGACAAGCAGGACACGGGAGTGTTTGCTGGGAGAAATCATAGTTTTCGGGCTCTGGGGATAGTACGCTCGCAAGGGTGAAACTTAAAGTGAAATTGACGGAACTACACTACCAGGAGTGGATTGTGCGGCTTAATTTGACTCAACGCGGGAAAACTTACCAGGACCAAGCAGCGCAGAGATCGACTACGTGAGCGCAGCAGGAGTGGTGCATGGTCGTTGGAAATTGATGGGATGACTTTCAGCTTAAGTGCTATAATCAGTGAGATCTTTGGAGACAGGTGCAGAATGGCACAGGAAGGAGAAGGCGATAACAGATCAGTGATGCCCTCAGATGCCCTGGGCGGCACGCGCAATACAATACTCGATGTTCTTGCAGATGGATTTTGGAGTGCGAGGGATTAGCTCTTGTAAATGAGCTATGAACGAGGAATTCCTAGTAACGATGATTCATTAAGTCATGGTGAATGAGTCCCTGTAGTTTGTACACACCGCCCGTCACTATCTCAGATGGTTATGGAGATGAAGAGCCCCGGTTCTGAATAGTCATAGCTAGATAAGGTACAAGTCGTAACAAGGTTGCGGTCGGTGAACCAGCCGCAGTATCATTACGGATTTTGTGAGGTGATGTGTAGTGGGATGCATGGATGTGTGTGTGTATGTATATGGTGGTGTGGTAGTATATATAAAATGTGTGTATATGTGTATATGTTGGTGTGGTAGTATATATAAAATGTGTGTATATGTAGTATATATAAAATGTGTATATATGTAGTATATGTTGGTTAGTATATATAAAATGTGTGTGTATGTAGTATATGTTGGTGTGGTAGTGTATATAAAATGTGTGTATATTTTGGTGTGGTAGTATATATAAATGTGTGTATATATGTATATGTATGTGTGTGGTAGTATATATAAAATGTGTGTATATGTGTATATGTGGTGTAGTATATATGTGTGTATATGTATGTATATATGTTGGTGTGGTAGTATATATAAAATGTGTGTATATGTAGTATATGTTGGTGTGGTAGTATATATAAAATGTGTGTATATGTAGTATATGTTGGTGTGGTAGTATATATAAAATGTGTGTATATGTAGTATATGTTGGTGTGGTAGTATATATAAAATGTGTGTATATGTTGGTTAGTATATATAAAATGTGTGTATATGTTGGTGTGGTAGTATATATATTTTGTGTGTATATGTAGTATATTTTTGTGTGGTAGTATATATAAAATATGTGTATATGTAGTATATGTAGTATATATATATGTGGTGTGGTAGTATATATGTATATGTGTGTGTGGTAGTATATGATGTGTGTGTATATGTTGGTGTGGTAGTATATATAAAATGTGTGGTGGTAGTATATATAAAATGTGTGTATATGTTGGTGTGGTAGATAGGGGAGGGCACGTGCTATGCTGGTGTGTATAGCTGTAGTGAATAAAGATATGTTGGTGTGGTAATGAATTTATTAATGGTGTTATGTATTCATTGGTTCTTTAATTGTGGGAATGATCGATATCCAGACCAGATATTTTAAATCATTGATATAATCGATTAAAAGGTGGTACCAAACTTTATTAATGGGATAATCTCATCGAAGCAGCAGGCATAAACAAAATGCGGTAAGGCCCATAATGGTGAAAATAGTGGAGGCGGCGGGATAGAGCACCACACATCTGTATATCTGGCGACAAAGATACAAGGCAGCGAAGGCTAGCAGGCAAAATATCGAAATGACAAGGAGACCAAAGATGGAATTGCGTAGATCTCTTTCCGATTTACACAAAAGAAGCCAGATGAGGAGGAAGGAGGTGATGGAAGAATCATCAGATTTTGACTGCTGAGAAGTGTGGTTGACAGCACAGTCACTATCTGCACGGCTAATGCAGTCATCACCCACATGGCTAAGTTGGGTGAAATCGTTATTTTTGTGGCCAATGATGGGATCACGATCCACGTGATGGGGCTGGGTATTATCTACACGATCAAGCTTGGTGGGATGATTGTCTACGTGATGAACACATTCGTGACGAATAGGACTATCTACGCGATCCACACATTCGTGACGAATAGGACTATCTTGATCAATGATGGGATCGACACTCTCACGATGCTTTGGAGTGTCTACTCAAAAAACCAGTGGGACTAAAATGAGAGGAAGAGAAAACATTTGGGGAATGGAACATTGAATAATATATGTGTGGCCGAAAAGAGCTAATTGGCAAAAGTAGTCTAGTTATGGGGAGGAAAATAGCTCTGGGTTCATTGATGGATGAAATAAAGGTGCATACCAGAGTAGGAGTATGCAGACGCACATCAGGGTATATTTGGAAGATGTGATGTATAGGTAAAACACATGAAACTTATAGTATGTTATATTGTGGAGTATTGAGCCAGGAAATTACATTTATATTTCAGGGAGATCGACATATCAAATAAATTTACCCAAGGTGGTTAAGAATCTGTTACGGACTGGGGAAGTAATATCTTGAATTAAAAGGTCGAAATATTGATTCACAGGCAGAAGATTTAATTGCAGAGATCAGGACGGTGGTGGGCCACGACTATGGAGGTGTTAATACAAACAACATGTGCAAAGTAATACACTAGGGTGATGAGTGCTAGAGCGGACGGAGAGAGTTTACGTCTGCATATCCAGAGATAAAGATATGAAAAGCTCTTCTTTTGCGGATCTAGGAATTAAAAGGCAAACCAAGAAGATAAACCCGAAAAGAAAATATGGATCTCTGGATTTTGGTTGTTGAGGAGTATGGTCGACATGACGGTGATTATTTGTGTGATTGAGCTTGATGGAATGATCACTTTCGTGATGGAACAGTCATTATCTGCATGATCAATGATGGGGATGGACTCGTTGTTCTTTCGAGATGGAGTATCGACAGAAAAGACGAATGGGATTAAGATGAGAGGAAGAGAAAACATTTGGGTCTATATTCTATGGAATAATATATATATGGGCGAAAAGGTTAATTAGTAAACAATGCAGGGTAGGTAATGGATTTATTAGTGGGTGAGTAGATATTAAAATGGGAATATGGGGGGTTTTGGATAATTTTATATGAGATGATGTTGTATGGTACAAAAATATTATATATGTATAAAAAATTATATATTATATATATGTGTATATATTGTATATTATATATATGTATAAAATGAGGAAACTTTCACTTGGATACCTTATTTGGAGTAATACCTAAAAACTAAAATAAATGATCTCAGGTAGAAGATTTAACTGTAGATATCACCAGTGAAGTTAGGGAGAGTCAATACGAAATGATGGATGATGGAATTGTTGACCACATGACTGAGTTGGGTGGTGGGAACAAGAGCGATATTCCGATGGTTTTGAGATGGAGTGTGGATGAAAAGATCAGTGGGATTAAAATGATATAGAGAGAAAGGATTTGGAGAAATGAATATATTGTGATGTTATGGTAAGGACAATTTATTGATGGGGTAGTATCGGGGGAATGGAAAGAGTCAGGAAATTAAATATGTTTATTGTTGAATAAATTAGATTATAGATATGTATGGTTAAGAGTTAAGTAAAGGATATGAGAAATTAAAAATTTGATCAAAGGATCTCGATATTAATTCTGGAAGTGGGAGGGATGGAACCATAGGATTCAGAAGTGGGAACATGGTGAGGGGATTTTAATACGGTGTTGAAGAGAAGTTTATTAATGGGATAATCTCGTAACAGATATAAATAAGATGTGGAAGGTGGAGAACATGCAATAAGATATGAAATGATGGAACCAGGAAGATATAAAAGCACCGAGGAATGAACAAGATACTTTGTACAAAAGCTCATGGGGATTCGGTTGAAGGGTAGGAGAGAAGAAACCGCTAGGAATCATCATTTCAGATTTTTGGAGAGCAGGTTGACAGAATGCCATTTTTTGTGACGGATGATGGGATCAGGAATATCATTCCTTTCGAGAAGATGAAGAAAGTGTGAAAGACCAGTTGGATTAAAATGAGAGGAAGAGGCTATTTGGATATTATACAATACTATATATATAGGGGAGAATTAGTAAAAAATAAACAGATGGATTATGAATTTATTAATGGGAGAAGTAAAGAAGATAACTAGAGCAGGGTTATGACGTTCTAGTTGATGGAAAGGAGTATATGCGCTATATATAATATATGGTATGGAAATGCAGTATTTAAGAAGATATGAGGTAATGAATATAGTGTATTGGAGAGAGTAGAGCAAAGAGAATCTATTGCGATGGGGAGTACATGGGGGAATGGAAAGGGTCAGAATAAGAATTTGTCGAGATACGTTTGATACTCCGGAGAGATTGGGATCGCTGAATAAATGGAGTCAAGTGTATAAGATATGGTTAAGAATCAAGGTTCGAGATAGATGATTTAATTGTAGGGATCATGAAGTGGTACTGCGAACTAAGGAGATATTAATACGGAATGGAGATAGGATGGAAGCTCAGTTAGTGGGATAATCTCATGGAGCAAGATAGAAATAAGATGGGTGGAGAACAGTTAGTATGTCTGGAAGACGAGAACTATGAAGAAAAGGTCAAAACACAGAAGAAACGATGAGAGAATGGATAGCCAGGTAAAGGCCCATGCAGATTCAGTTGACGGACAGACGAGACCAGAAATAAAAACGGAATGTTCAGATTCATCTTGTTGAGAGGGATGGCTGATGTGAGAGACACTACTTTTGTGATGAATGATTATCAGTGTGGTCGAAGTGACGGACATTATTATGTACGTGATTAGGTTTGGTGGGATTTACTTTTGTGACTAGTAGAGTATCTACAAGAATGATGGGGATGGACTCATGGTGCTTTCGAGGAGTATCGACGGAAAAGAATGGGATTAAGGCGAGAGGAAGAGAAAGGAATAGGCAAAAAGGTTGGGTAGGGAATGAATCACGGATTTATTGATGGGAGAAGATAAGTACAGGAGGATACCATTAAGATGGTGAAAAATTATATATATTATATTGTATATATATATATATATGGTACGAAAAATTATATAATATATATAATATATATTGTATATGTATATAGGTATAAGTATTTAGAGTAATACTCAAAAATTAAAATAAAGGATCTCAGATAGAAGATTGAATTGTAGATATCAGGACAATGGAGACAATCGAAATAGTGGTTGGAACAAAAGTTTATTAAAGAGAGAATCTCATGGTAGATATAAAGATAGTGGAAGCAGCAGGGAATCTATAAAAGGACCTCGGAATAAAGACCTTAGTACACCGTGGGGGATTGAATTGAAGAGGAGAACTAAAGTTATGAATAGTTAGTTGTAGGAGATGAGGAAAGATATTGAATGGGCGTTTCGAGATGGAATCGGTGGAAATAAAGTTAGAGGAGATGGTCTGTACAGAATACTTATATGGAGATGAAGTTAGTTAGATAGAAAGAATTATGAAATTATTAATTGGAGAAGTAAAGAAGCAACATACTAGATAGGGTTATGATGACTAGTGGAATATGATATATGAATATTATGAAGTGATAGGTATCATATGTGTATATGGTATAAAATATTATATATAGTATATATCAAGAAGATGTGATGTACAGATAAAAGATATGAATATGGTGTATTGATGATGTTAGATCAAAGATTTATTGATTGGAGAGTACTAAGTGAAGAAATGGAAAGAGTCAGAATAAGAAATTTAAATATTTTTATATTTCAGGAAAATTGATGCTACAGAATAAATTAAATCGAGTTGTGTATAAGATATGGTTAAGGATTAAAAATGAATTTATAGGGAATCAATATTTTGAATCAAAGGATCGAAATAGTGGTTCTCAGATAGACGATTTAGTTGTAGAGATCACGAAGTGGTACAGACTATGGAGATTGGACAAAAAGATTAATATGACCGGAGAAAAGCTTTATCAGATATAAATAGGGTGTGGATAGTATAATAGTAAGAGTGATAGGGGATGAGATAGATATCAGAAGATGAAGATATGAAATGGCATGAAGCAGGGAATGTATAAAAGGATGTCGGAAGATACATTGAGTAAGAACTCAGATTCTGGGGAAAGAGTGGAAAGGCAGAATATTCCAGTGTATGTGACAAGAAAATGTTATATATAGTATATGATAAGAAAATGCTATTATGTATAGTGTAAAGGATATGTAGTATAATGAAGAAATACTCGTAAACGAAAAATTCAGTTATGAGTAGCTATGAAGAAATATTCGTAAACGAAAAATTCAGTTATGAGCAGCTAGAAGTAAGACAGATTTGAGAAGTTATTGGGAAGATTCGAGATAGAGAGGAACGGAAAAGATAAAAGACCAAGGAATATGATGGACGAGATATGATTAGATGATAGTTGGTAGAAGAAGAACTTGACTAGAAGGGTCAGGAGGAGTAAGTTAAGAAATGAAAGTCATATACTAGACCAGTCATGAGACTTATTGGTGTTTTGGGAGAAGATGCAGTTTTTGGGGATAGGTCAGGAATAGAAGACGGATACTTTAGTGGATAGTTAGAGGAGGCTAAGATTGACGAAGGGGAACTAGTATGAAAATTGAAGTGGGAGTCAGAGGAAGGATGGAAATTGAGGACTGAAGAAGATTGGCTAATGGACAAGGAGAAAAACCAAGATTAGGTTTGCAGGAGAGAGTGGATACATATGGAGAGTATGTGGTAGGTAAGGACTTAAGATGTTTTGCGGGAGACGAATACTAGAGACTACGATATATGATTTATGGAAGAGACAGGGGACTTGCGGATGTGGGAGTGTACAGAGGAGAAGGGGAGATATATTGATGACCTGTTTGGATTAGGAGAGATGGTAGGCTAATTGAGTGGTGTTATAGGTTAATGAAAAGCAAATATATGAAGGGGAGTGGAGTCAGGGATTTATTATGTGTAGTATAAATGTATATGTGATATGTATAGCATATATGATATAGAATATATAGTTATACCGTATATATATTATGTATAGTATAAAAAAATATAGTTTGGTAAGAATTGATATTGAGAAATATATGAATGATAAGGATTGTGAGGAAAGGATAATGGGTTATTATTATGGTGGGAAATAAAGAGATTAAATAGAAGAAGTAATTACTGAGGGTAGAGTATGGAGAGTTAGGTTGGGTGGAAAGAGGAATGTAAGGTATTTTTAATTGGGGAGAAGAATAGTGGAGAGTAGTATTGTTAGTTAAATATAAGTGAAAGTGTATTAATGTTCTTAGCCATAATGGAGAGTAGAATTTAGTATAGTTATGAATAGTTTAGTATTAAGGTTAGTTATTGACGGCCAGAGGAAAAAGAATTATGATATTTATAAGTGCAGTTTGAGGAAATGTATGGAAGGAGGAAGAATGGGATTAGTTGGATGGTATAAAGAAAGAAGTTATGGAATGGAGAGATGAAATAGTATGATATGGTATAAAAATGGTATATATGGTATAAAGGATGGTATAGAATGAAGAAATTTTTAGTTATAAATCTGTATTTAGAGTAATAGTTAAAACCTAAAATAAAAGATCTTTAAGGATTGAGAGAAGTTAATATTTTGAAATAAAGGATCTCGGATATAAGATTTAATTGTAGGTATCACCAGTGAAGTTAGGGAGATGTGAATACGAAATAGTGGAAGGATGCAAGCTTTATTAATGAGGGATATTATTGAAAGCAATGAATGTCACAAGAGATGATTGGACGTTTGTATATCCTGAAGCAAAGATGTACAACGGCGAGAACCATGAACATCGAAATGCGGAGGTAACAGAGGAATGGGCTGGGTAGGTCAGGTTGTATAGAAGGACGGTTGAAGAGTACAAGAAAACCAGGAATAAAAATAGAAACCTTCTGATTCTAACTGTTTCGAAGCATGGTTGGTGTGGTGGTGATTACCTTTATGAAAATGATGGGATGACGATGTACGTGATCGAAGTGATGGTGATTATGTACGTGATCAAGTTTGGTGGGAAGATCAATTCATGATGGATGATGGAATTGTTGACCACATGACTGAGTTGGGTGGTGGGAACAAGAGCGATATTCTGATGGTTTTGAGATGGAGTGTGGATGAAAAGATCAGTGGGATTAAAATGATATAGAGAGAAAGGATTTGGAGAATGAAGGATTGAATATTATATATAGGGGAAAAGAGTTAATTGGGAAGAAACGGTTGAATAAGTATAATTTATTAGTGGAAGAGGTAAAGAAGGTACATAGAATAGGAATATGATATTCTAGATGATGGAATGTGTTATATATAATGTATGTTATACATAGTGTATGTATACGTTATTAGGAAATATAGATTATGAACTACTTTGCAGAAATGAATATATTGTGAGGTTAGAGCAAGGACAATTTATTGATGGGAGTATCGGGGAATGGAAAGAGTCAGGAAATTAAATATGTTTATTGTTGAATAAATTAGAGTATAAATATGTATAGTTAAGAGTTAAGTAAAGGATATGAGAAGTTGAAAATTTGATCAAAGGATCTCGGTATTAATTCTGGAAGTGGGAACATGGCGAGGGGATTTTAATACGGTGTTGAAGAGAGTAAATGAGGAAAGGTGGTGATGGAATAAGACATGAAATGATTTTCGAGATGGAGTGACGGAAAAGAATGGGATTAAGGTGAGAGGAAGAGAAAGGAATAGGCAAAAAGGTTGGGTAGGGAATGAATCACGGATTTATTGATGGGAGAAGATAAGTACAGGAGGATACCATTAAGATGATGAAAAATTATATATATTATATTGTATATATATATATATATGGTACGAAAAAATTATATAATATATATAATATATATTGTATATGTATATAGGTATAAGTATTTAGAGTAATACTCAAAAATTAAAATAAAGGATCTCAGATAGAAGATTGAATTGTAGATATCAGGACAATGGAGACAATCGAAATAGTGGTTGGAACAAAAGTTTATTAAAGAGAGAATCTCATGGTAGATATAAAGATAGTGGAAGCAGCAGGGAATCTATAAAAGGACCTCGGAATAAAGACCTTAGTACACCGTGGGGGATTGAATTGAAGAGGAGAACTAAAGTTATGAATAGTTAGTTGTAGGAGATGAGGAAAGATATTGAATGGGCGTTTCGAGATGGAATCGGTGGAAATAAAGTTAGAGGAGATGGTCTGTACAGAATACTTATATGGAGATGAAGTTAGTTAGATAGAAAGAATTATGAAATTATTAATTGGAGAAGTAAAGAAGTAGGTGATATGATCTAGGTGTGGAGTGAAGAATATAATATATAATAAATTATAAATGGTGGAAGACGTATTATTATTAAGATGTTGTTGTTGTTGTGTATGACTTGAAATATTGATGAATGAAAGATCAGAAAAGAAGCTAGGTTAAGACACGAAATTGATTGAAAAGGGGGGGGGATAGTTAGTGGGAAGTAGGGAATATGGAGGGATGATGAGGTATATGATTGAGGATGGAGATTTAAGAAATGGAATATATATAGGGATTAGAGGGTAGATTAGTAGAAGAGATAGGGATGGTGGGAGGTAGAGGAGTAAAGAGTATAGTTAGTTAGAAGAGAGTAGATTAGTAGTATTGAGGTTATGGAAGCAAGTATAAGAGAGAGTTAAAGTAGAGGAATGTGATGTGGAGTTGATATATTATATATAGTATGTATGGTATAAAAGGCAATTATTAAAAAGGATAAATATAGTTTGGTAAGAATTGATAAAAACATATCAATGATAGGGATTACGAAATATGATGAGATAATAAATTGATGATGATGTTATTAGTTAGTTAAGAGGGAATAAAGTTTATAGGAAGAATAAGAAGATGATAAGGGTAGTGGTTATGGAGAGGTTATAGTAGGGGGGAGAAATACGGTGTCTGAGGGAATAAGGAATAGTTAAGAGAGAATGAAATGCAGAAGAGTATGGACATATATGTGATAACAGAACAACAAATGGAATTAATATGATAGTGGATTGAAGTTGCACCTATGATAAATGATATGATAATAGATCAATATATCATACACCTGTGATAATAGATCAATGTAGTTAGTTAGTTAGTTAGTTAGTTAGTTAGTTAGTTAGTTAGTTAGTTAGTTAGTTAGTTAGTTAGTTAGTTAGTTAGTTAGTTAGTTAGTTAGTTAGTTAGTTAGTTAGTTAGTTAGTTAGTTAGTTAGTTAGTTAGTTAGTTAGTTAGTTAGTTAGTTAGTTAGTTAGTTAGTTAGTTAGTTAGTTAGTTAGTTAGTTAGTTAGTTAGTTAGTTAGTTAGTTAGTTAGTTAGTTAGTTAGTTAGTTAGTTAGTTAGTTAGTTAGTTAGTTAGTTAGTTAGTTAGTTAGTTAGTTAGTTAGTTAGTTAGTTAGTTAGTTAGTTAGTTAGTTAGTTAGTTAGTTAGTTAGTTAGTTAGTTAGTTAGTTAGTTAGTTAGTTAGTTAGTTAGTTAGTTAGTTAGTTAGTTAGTTAGTTAGTTAGTTAGTTAGTTAGTTAGTTAGTTAGTTAGTTAGTTAGTTAGTTAGTTAGTTAGTTTAGTTAGTTAGTTAGTTAGTTAGTTAGTTAGTTAGTTAGTTAGTTAGTTAGTTAGTTAGTTAGTTAGTTAGTTAGTTAGTTAGTTAGTTAGTTAGTTAGTTAGTTAGTTAGTTAGTTAGTTAGTTAGTTAGTTAGTTAGTTAGTTAGTTAGTTAGTTAGTTAGTTAGTTAGTTAGTTAGTTAGTTAGTTAGTTAGTTCTGGCTGGCTGGCTGGCTGGCTGGCTGGCTAACTAACTAACTCTAAACTAACTAACTAACTAACTAACTAACTAACTAACTAACTAACTATATATCTAACTAACTAACTAACTAATAACTAACTAACTATCATTGATCTATTATCACAGGTGTATGATATATTTATCTATTATCATATCATTTATCATAGGTGCAACTTCAATCCACTATCATATTAATTCAATTTGTTGTTCTGTTATCACATATATGTCCATACTCTTCTGCATTTCATTCTCTCTTAACTATTCCTTATTCCCTCAGACACCGTATTTCTCCCCCCTACTATAACCTCTCCATAACCACTACCCTTATCATCTTCTTATTCTTCCTATAAACTTTATTCCCTCTTAACTAACTAATAACATCATCATCAATTTATTATCTCATCATATTTCGTAATCCCTATCATTGATATGTTTTTATCAATTCTTACCAAACTATATTTATCCTTTTTAATAATTGCCTTTTATACCATACATACTATATATAATATATCAACTCCACATCACATTCCTCTACTTTAACTCTCTCTTATACTTGCTTCCATAACCTCAATACTACTAATCTACTCTCTTCTAACTAACTATACTCTTTACTCCTCTACCTCCCACCATCCCTATCTCTTCTACTAATCTACCCTCTAATCCCTATATATATTCCATTTCTTAAATCTCCATCCTCAATCATATACCTCATCATCCCTCCATATTCCCTACTTCCCACTAACTATCCCCCACCTTTTCAATCAATTTCGTGTCTTAACCTAGCTTCTTTTCTGATCTTTCATTCATCAATATTTCAAGTCATACACAACAACAACAACATCTTAATAATAATACGTCTTCCACCATTTATAATTTATTATATATTATATTCTTCACTCCACACCTAGATCATATCACCTACTTCTTTACTTCTCCAATTAATAATTTCATAATTCTTTCTATCTAACTAACTTCATCTCCATATAAGTATTCTGTACAGACCATCTCCTCTAACTTTATTTCCACCGATTCCATCTAGAAACGCCCATTCAATATCTTTCCTCATCTCCTACAACTAACTATTCATAACTTTAGTTCTCCTCTTCAATTCAATCCCCCACGGTGTACTAAGGTCTTTATTCCGAGGTCCTTTTATAGATTCCATGCTGCTTCCACTATCTTTATATCTACCATGAGATTCTCTCTTTAATAAACTTTTGTTCCAACCACTATTTCGATTGTCTCCATTGTCCTGATATCTACAATTCAATCTTCTATCTGAGATCCTTTATTTTAATTTTTGAGTATTACTCTAAATACTTATACCTATATACATATACAATATATATTATATATATTATATAATTTTTTCTTACCATATATATATACATATACAATATAATATATATAATTTTCCACCATCTTAATGGTATCCTCCTGTACTTATCTTCTCCCATCAATAAATCCGTGATTCATTCCCTACCCAACCTTTTTGCCTATTCCTTTCTCTTCCTCTCACCTTAATCCCATTCTTTTCCGTCACTCCATCTCGAAAATCATTTCATGTCTTATTCCATCACCACCTTTCCTCATTTACTCTCTTCAACACCGTATTAAAATCCCCTCGCCATGTTCCCACTTCCAGAATTAATACCGAGATCCTTTGATCAAATTTTCAACTTCTCATATCCTTTACTTAACTCTTAACTATACATATTTATACTCTAATTTATTCAACAATAAACATATTTAATTTCCTGACTCTTTCCATTCCCCGATACTCCCATCAATAAATTGTCCTTGCTCTAACCTCACAATATATTCATTTCTGCAAAGTAGTTCATAATCTATATTTCCTAATAACGTATACATACACTATGTATAACATACATTATATATAACACATTCCATCATCTAGAATATCATATTACTATTCTATGTACCTTCTTTACCTCTTCCACTAATAAATTATACTTATTCAACCGTTTCTTCCCAATTAACTCTTTTACCCTATATATAATATTCAATCCTTCATTCTCCAAATCCTTTCTCTCTATATCATTTTAATCCCACTGATCTTTTCATCCACACTCCATCTCAAAACCATCAGAATATCGCTCTTGTTCCCACCACCCAACTCAGTCATGTGGTCAACAATTCCATCATCCATCATGAATTGATCTTCCCACCAAACTTGATCACGTACATAATCACCATCACTTCGATCACGTACATCGTCATCCCATCATTTTCATAAAGGTAATCACCACCACACCAACCATGCTTCGAAACAGTTAGAATCAGAAGGTTTCTATTTTTATTCCTGGTTTTCTTGTACTCTTCAACCGTCCTTCTATACAACCTGACCTACCCAGCCCATTCCTCTGTTACCTCCGCATTTCGATGTTCATGGTTCTCGCCGTTGTACATCTTTGCTTCAGGATATACAAACGTCCAATCATCTCTTGTGACATTCATTGCTTTCAATAATATCCCTCATTAATAAAGCTTGCATCCTTCCACTATTTCGTATTCACATCTCCCTAACTTCACTGGTGATACCTACAATTAAATCTTATATCCGAGATCCTTTATTTCAAAATATTAACTTCTCTCAATCCTTAAAGATCTTTTATTTTAGGTTTTAACTATTACTCTAAATACAGATTTATAACTAAAAATTTCTTCATTCTATACCATCCTTTATACCATATATACCATTTTTATACCATATCATACTATTTCATCTCTCCATTCCATAACTTCTTTCTTTATACCATCCAACTAATCCCATTCTTCCTCCTTCCATACATTTCCTCAAACTGCACTTATAAATATCATAATTCTTTTTCCTCTGGCCGTCAATAACTAACCTTAATACTAAACTATTCATAACTATACTAAATTCTACTCTCCATTATGGCTAAGAACATTAATACACTTTCACTTATATTTAACTAACAATACTACTCTCCACTATTCTTCTCCCCAATTAAAAATACCTTACATTCCTCTTTCCACCCAACCTAACTCTCCATACTCTACCCTCAGTAATTACTTCTTCTATTTAATCTCTTTATTTCCCACCATAATAATAACCCATTATCCTTTCCTCACAATCCTTATCATTCATATATTTCTCAATATCAATTCTTACCAAACTATATTTTTTATACTATACATAATATATATACTGTATAACTATATATTCTATATCATATATTCTATACATATCACATATACCTTTATACTACACATAATAAATCCCTGACTCCACTCCCCTTCATATATTTGCTTTTCCTTAACCTATAACACCACTCAATTAGCCTACCATCTCTCCTAATCCAAACAGGTCATCAATATATCTCCCCTTCTCCTCTGTACACTCCCACATCCACAAGTCCCCTGTCTCTTCCATAAATCATATATCGTAGTCTCTAGTATTCGTCTCCCGCAAAACATCTTAAGTCCTTACCTACCACATACTCTCCATATGTATCCACTCTCTCCTGCAAACCTAATCTTGGTTTTTCTCCTTGTCCATTAGCCAATCTTCTTCAGTCCTCAATTTCCATCCTTCCTCTGACTCCCACTTCAATTTTCATACTAGTTCCCCTTCGTCAATCTTAGCCTCCTCTAACTATCCACTAAAGTATCCGTCTTCTATTACTGACCTATCCCCAAAAACTGCATCTTCTCCCAAAACACCAATAAGTCTCATGACTGGTCTAGTATATGACTTTCATTTCTTAACTTACTCCTCCTGACCCTTCTAGTCAAGTTCTTCTTCTACCAACTATCATCTAATCATATCTCGTCCATCATATTCCTTGGTCTTTTATCTTTTCCGTTCCTCTCTATCTCGAATCTTCCCAATAACTTCTCAAATCTGTCTTACTTCTAGCTGCTCATAACTGAATTTTTCGTTTACGAATATTTCTTCATAGCTACTCATAACTGAATTTTCGTTTACGAGTATTTCTTCATTATACTACATATCCTTTACACTATACATAATAGCATTTTCTTATCATATACTATATATAACATTTTCTTGTCACATACACTGGAATATTCTGCCTTTCCACTCTTTCCCCAGAATCTGAGTTCTTACTCAATGTATCTTCCGACATCCTTTTATACATTCCCTGCTTCATGCCATTTCATATCTTCATCTTCTGATATCTATCTCATCCCCTATCACTCTTACTATTATACTATCCACACCCTATTTATATCTGATAAAGCTTTTCTCCTGTCATATTAATCTTTTTGTCCAATCTCCATAGTCTGTACCACTTCGTGATCTCTACAACTAAATCGTCTATCTGAGAACCACTATTTCGATCCTTTGATTCAAAATATTGATTCCCTATAAATTCATTTTTAATCCTTAACCATATCTTATACACAACTCGATTTAATTTATTCTGTAGCATCAATTTTCCTGAAATATAAAAATATTTAAATTTCTTATTCTGACTCTTTCCATTTCTTCACTTAGTACTCTCCAATCAATAAATCTTTGATCTAACATCATCAATACACCATATTCATATCTTTTATCTGTACATCACATCTTCTTGATATATACTATATATAATATTTTATACCATATACACATATGATACCTATCACTTCATAATATTCATATATCATATTCCACTAGTCATCATAACCCTATCTAGTATGTTGCTTCTTTACTTCTCCAATTAATAATTTCATAATTCTTTCTATCTAACTAACTTCATCTCCATATAAGTATTCTGTACAGACCATCTCCTCTAACTTTATTTCCACCGATTCCATCTAGAAACGCCCATTCAATATCTTTCCTCATCTCCTACAACTAACTATTCATAACTTTAGTTCTCCTCTTCAATTCAATCCCCCACGGTGTACTAAGGTCTTTATTCCGAGGTCCTTTTATAGATTCCCTGCTGCTTCCACTATCTTTATATCTACCATGAGATTCTCTCTTTAATAAACTTTTGTTCCAACCACTATTTCGATTGTCTCCATTGTCCTGATATCTACAATTCAATCTTCTATCTGAGATCCTTTATTTTAATTTTTGAGTATTACTCTAAATACTTATACCTATATACATATACAATATATATTATATATATTATATAATTTTTTCTTACCATATATATATACATATACAATATAATATATATAATTTTTCACCATCTTAATGGTATCCTCCTGTACTTATCTTCTCCCATCAATAAATCCGTGATTCATTCCCTACCCAACCTTTTTGCCTATTCCTTTCTCTTCCTCTCGCCTTAATCCCATTCTTTTCCGTCGATACTCCTCGAAAGCACCATGAGTCCATCCCCATCATTCTTGTAGATACTCTACTAGTCACAAAAGTAAATCCCACCAAACCTAATCACGTACATAATAATGTCCGTCACTTCGACCACACTGATAATCATTCATCACAAAAGTAGTGTCTCTCACATCAGCCATCCCTCTCAACAAGATGAATCTGAACATTCCGTTTTTATTTCTGGTCTCGTCTGTCCGTCAACTGAATCTGCATGGGCCTTTACCTGGCTATCCATTCTCTCATCGTTTCTTCTGTGTTTTGACCTTTTCTTCATAGTTCTCGTCTTCCAGACATACTAACTGTTCTCCACCCATCTTATTTCTATCTTGCTCCATGAGATTATCCCACTAACTGAGCTTCCATCCTATCTCCATTCCGTATTAATATCTCCTTAGTTCGCAGTACCACTTCATGATCCCTACAATTAAATCATCTATCTCGAACCTTGATTCTTAACCATATCTTATACACTTGACTCCATTTATTCAGCGATCCCAATCTCTCCGGAGTATCAAACGTATCTCGACAAATTCTTATTCTGACCCTTTCCATTACCCCGTGTACTCCCCATCGCAATAGATTCTCTTTGCTCTACTCTCTCAAATACACTATATTCATTACCTCATATCTTCTTAAATACTGCATTTCCATACCATATATTATATATAGCGCATATACTCCTTTCCATCAACTAGAACGTCATAACCCTGCTCTAGTTATCTTCTTTACTTCTCCCATTAATAAATTCATAATCCATCTGTTTATTTTTTACTAATTCTCCCCTATATATATAGTATTGTATAATATCCAAATAGCCTCTTCCTCTCATTTTAATCCAACTGGTCTTTCACACTTTCTTCATCTTCTCGAAAGGAATGATATTCCTGATCCCATCATCCGTCACAAAAAATGGCATTCTGTCAACCTGCTCTCCAAAAATCTGAAATGATGATTCCTAGCGGTTTCTTCTCTCCTACCCTTCAACCGAATCCCCCTGAGCTTTTGTACAAAGTATCTTGTTCATTCCTCGGTGCTTTTATATCTTCCTGGTTCCATCATTTCATATCTTATTGCATGTTCTCCACCTTCCACATCTTATTTATATCTGTTACGAGATTATCCCATTAATAAACTTCTCTTCAACACCGTATTAAAATCCCCTCACCATGTTCCCACTTCTGAATCCTATGGTTCCATCCCTCCCACTTCCAGAATTAATATCGAGATCCTTTGATCAAATTTTTAATTTCTCATATCCTTTACTTAACTCTTAACCATACATATCTATAATCTAATTTATTCAACAATAAACATATTTAATTTCCTGACTCTTTCCATTCCCCCGATACTCCCCATCAATAAATTGTCCTTACCATAACATCACAATATATTCATTTCTCCAAATCCTTTCTCTCTATATCATTTTAATCCCACTGATCTTTTCATCCACACTCCATCTCAAAACCATCGGAATATCGCTCTTGTTCCCACCACCCAACTCAGTCATGTGGTCAACAATTCCATCATCCATCATTTCGTATTGACTCTCCCTAACTTCACTGGTGATATCTACAGTTAAATCTTCTACCTGAGATCATTTATTTTAGTTTTTAGGTATTACTCCAAATAAGGTATCCAAGTGAAAGTTTCCTCATTTTATACATATATATAATATACAATATATACACATATATATAATATATAATTTTTTATACATATATAATATTTTTGTACCATACAACATCATCTCATATAAAATTATCCAAAACCCCCCATATTCCCATTTTAATATCTACTCACCCACTAATAAATCCATTACCTACCCTGCATTGTTTACTAATTAACCTTTTCGCCCATATATATATTATTCCATAGAATATAGACCCAAATGTTTTCTCTTCCTCTCATCTTAATCCCATTCGTCTTTTCTGTCGATACTCCATCTCGAAAGAACAACGAGTCCATCCCCATCATTGATCATGCAGATAATGACTGTTCCATCACGAAAGTGATCATTCCATCAAGCTCAATCACACAAATAATCACCGTCATGTCGACCATACTCCTCAACAACCAAAATCCAGAGATCCATATTTTCTTTTCGTGTTTATCTTCTTGGTTTGCCTTTTAATTCCTAGATCCGCAAAATAAGAGCTTTTCATATCTTTATCTCTGGATATGCAGACGTAAACTCTCTCCGTCCGCTCTAGCACTCATCACCCTAGTGTATTACTTTGCACATGTTGTTTGTATTAACACCTCCATAGTCGTGGCCCACCACCGTCCTGATCTCTGCAATTAAATCTTCTGCCTGTGAATCAATATTTCGACCTTTTAATTCAAGATATTACTTCCCCCAGTCCGTAACAGATTCTTAACCACCTTGGGTAAATTTATTTGATATGTCGATCTCCCTGAAATATAAATGTAATTTCCTGGCTCAATACTCCACAATATAACATACTATAAGTTTCATGTGTTTTACCTATACATCACATCTTCCAAATATACCCTGATGTGCGTCTGCATACTCCTACTCTGGTATGCACCTTTATTTCATCCATCAATGAACCCAGAGCTATTTTCCTCCCCATAACTAGACTACTTTTGCCAATTAGCTCTTTTCGGCCACACATATATTATTCAATGTTCCATTCCCCAAATGTTTTCTCTTCCTCTCATTTTAGTCCCACTGGTTTTTTTGCGTAGACACTCCAAAGCATCGTGAGAGTGTCGATCCCATCATTGATCAAGATAGTCCTATTCGTCACGAATGTGTGGATCGCGTAGATAGTCCTATTCGTCACGAATGTGTTCATCACGTAGACAATCATCCCACCAAGCTTGATCGTGTAGATAATACCCAGCCCCATCACGTGGATCGTGATCCCATCATTGGCCACAAAAATAACGATTTCACCCAACTTAGCCATGTGGGTGATGACTGCATTAGCCGTGCAGATAGTGACTGTGCTGTCAACCACACTTCTCAGCAGTCAAAATCTGATGATTCTTCCATCACCTCCTTCCTCCTCATCTGGCTTCTTTTGTGTAAATCGGAAAGAGATCTACGCAATTCCATCTTTGGTCTCCTTGTCATTTCGATATTTTGCCTGCTAGCCTTCGCTGCCTTGTATCTTTGTCGCCAGATATACAGATGTGTGGTGCTCTATCCCGCCGCCTCCACTATTTTCACCATTATGGGCCTTACCGCATTTTGTTTATGCCTGCTGCTTCGATGAGATTATCCCATTAATAAAGTTTGGTACCACCTTTTAATCGATTATATCAATGATTTAAAATATCTGGTCTGGATATCGATCATTCCCACAATTAAAGAACCAATGAATACATAACACCATTAATAAATTCATTACCACACCAACATATCTTTATTCACTACAGCTATACACACCAGCATAGCACGTGCCCTCCCAGATCTACCACACCAACATATACACAAATTTTATATATACTACCACACCAACATACACACATTTTATATATACTACCACACCAACATATACACACATTTTATATATACTACCACACCAACATATACACACATTTTATATATACTACCACACCAACATATACACACATTTTATATATACTACCACACCAACATATACTACATATACACACATTTTATATATACTACCACACCAACATATACACACATTTTATATATACTAACCAACATATACACACATTTTATATATACTACCAAACCAACATATACACACATTTTATATATACTACCACACCAACATATACTACATATACACACATTTTATATATACTACCACACCAACATATACTACATATACACACATTTTATATATACTACCACACCAACATATACACACATTTTATATATACTACCACACCAACATATACTACATATACACACATTTTATATATACTACCACACCAACATATACTACATATACACACATTTTATATATACTACCACACCAACATATACTACATATACACACATTTTATATATACTACCACACCAACATATACTACATATACACACATTTTATATATACTACCACACCAACATATACTACATACACACACATCCATGCATCCCACGACACATCACCTCACAAAATCCGTAATGATCCTGCGGCTGGTTCACCGACCGCAACCTTGTTACGACTTGTACCTTATCTAGCTATGACTATTCAGAACCGGGGCTCTTCATCTCCATAACCATCTGAGATAGTGACGGGCGGTGTGTACAAACTACAGGGACTCATTCACCATGACTTAATGAATCATCGTTACTAGGAATTCCTCGTTCATAGCTCATTTACAAGAGCTAATCCCTCGCACTCCAAAATCCATCTGCAAGAACATCGAGTATTGTATTGCGCGTGCCGCCCAGGGCATCTGAGGGCATCACTGATCTGTTATCGCCTTCTCCTTCCTGTGCCATTCTGCACCTGTCTCCAAAGATCTCACTGATTATAGCACTTAAGCTGAAAGTCATCCCATCAATTTCCAACGACCATGCACCACTCCTGCTGCGCTCACGTAGTCGATCTCTGCGCTGCTTGGTCCTGGTAAGTTTTCCCGCGTTGAGTCAAATTAAGCCGCACAATCCACTCCTGGTAGTGTAGTTCCGTCAATTTCACTTTAAGTTTCACCCTTGCGAGCGTACTATCCCCAGAGCCAGAAAACTATGATTTCTCCCAGCAAACACTCCCGTGTCCTGCTTGTCGGCATCGTTTACTGCTGGAACTACAGCGGTATCTAATCACTTTCGATCCTCCAGCCTTCGTCCTTGATCCCCAGACTCGTTCAAGTGCATCGCTTTCGCCTCCGTCAGTCCAGGCGGGGTCTTGGTCATTTCATCTCTCGCCCGCCTATACTATGCACTCTGCCCGTTCCGCCATCCTTAGCAAACCCTGCACCCTTGACCGGTGCCCTTCAATTGCATATACAACTACGGACTTTTTAACTGCAGCATCCACCATAGACACTCTTGGAGTCGGTATTACCGCGGCTGCTGGCACCAAACTTGCCCTCCAATACTCAAAGCACTTGTTTACTGTGCCCTCTAATCTACGTCTCATAACTGCCTCCTCACCAAAGAGTGGGCAATTTTCGCGCCTGCTGCCGTCCTTGGACGTGGGAGCCATCTCTCAGGCTCCCTCTCCGGAATCAAACCCTCATTTCCCGTCACCCGTCATCGTCTTGGTAGTCCTTTACACTACCAACTAACTGATAGGGTTGCGTCTTATTCTTGCCTCTTAGCCACAGCTTGCCGTGGTTATCTGTACCATCAAGAGCAAATCATCGCAACATTACTGAGCCGTTCGCCATTTCTATTAAGCATGCATGGCTAAATCTCAGAGACTAGCATCTACGTCAGGCAGAATCAACCTGGTGTCCTGTCATCTACCCCGTGGCCTATCCCAATCCTGCAAATCCGTGGCAATCCATTGCCCACATCACACTCTTGCCTCTATCCACAGACCCACACGCATTTCCGCCTCGCCAAAATGCCTGTGCACACTGGTTTCCCCACGCTCGTACCCCCTGCCGCGCATGTCCATTGCTGGGCCATGTGTCGCGAGGCGCACAGAATGTCGCACAATGTCATAGCATGGTACAATGTCATGCTAATGCACATATCAGCCTGCACAATATCATGCCAATGCACATACCACAATATCCTGCACACACCACCACACAATATCATGCACAACATCACTACCCACCACGACCCGCTTCCCCACAAAAAGGCGCAGGCCTGCCTGAAACACTCGTAATGTATACTCGCTTCGCACAGCAGCCCCCTTACGTGCGTCGTCTCCGCACCCCCGTGTCCCCAAGTCCCCATTCTGGCTTAGAGGCTTTCAGCCATTACAGGCTGGATGTAGCTGCGCCCCCGCCTTAACAGACGAGCGCCCGACCAGTGATCCAGACCAGAACTTCCTCTCGTACTACTCTGGCCTGCTCTCAGACACCTGCAGTAGGGTAAAACTAACCTGTCTCACGACGGTCTAAACCCAGCTCACGTTCCCTGTTGGTGGGTGAACAATCCAACACTAGGTGATTTCTGCTTCACCATGCTAGGAAGAGCCGACATCGAAGAATCAAAAAGCGGCGTCGATACGATCTCTCGGCCGCCACAAGCCAGTTATCCCTGTGGTAACTTTTCCGTCACTTCTGCACCTAACCGTTGCAAAAGATCTCTAGGCCCCTGTTTCCAGTCATCAATACGTGCGTCTGCACCTATGTCAAGCTCGCTTTTGCCCTTATGCTCCACGAGTGGTTTCCATCCCCTCTAAGCGAACCTTTGGACGTCTGCGTTACTTTGTAGCAGTCGTGCCGCCCCAGCCAAACTCCCCATCAGGCAACCAACCGTCTAGTCACGGGCGCCAGTGGTCTCACACAGTAACCCACCTCGCTACGACACCCAGACTAGCCAATCTGCCTCACTAGAGTCAAGCTCAACAGGGTCTTCTTTCCCCGCTGCATATCCCAAGCCCGTTCCCTTGGCTGTAGGTTCGCAAAGCAGTAGGTAGGGACAGTGGGAATCTCGTTGCTCCATTCATGCGCGTCACTAATTAGATGACGAGGCATTTGGCTACCTTAAGAGAGTCATAGTTACTCCCGCCGTTTACAAGTGCGTACCTAAAATTACTTCCTTAACGTCCCAAGCACTGGGCAGAATTCACTTTGCATCCACACAAAGCTATGTTTTTATTAAACAGTCAGATTCCCCTTGTAAGCCCAGTTCTAGCATGCTAGAGCCAATAATTATCCCTAGGTTTTTCATCCATTTTGCCGATTTCCCTTACCTACCTTTCCTTGTGAATCGGGCTCCTAACCACTGAGCCCTGATGCGGTTCGGTACGGCTGGCGGCCCTCTTTTTCCACGGGCAAGTCCGTCTGCGTCTCCGTATGACTCTCGGCACACCTCCGCGCGGTACAGCAAATTCTCACTCCGCGCTCCCTTGCCGTCATCCCTGTTTCGCAACCTCGGCCGCCACCATGCAAATTTCTATGCATCTCCCTTTCGCTTAGGTCCGCATCACCTCCTTCTATCCAAAGGACGAACCCGTCTCAACATTCACTTCGTAAAGATGCTACTACTTCCAAGATCTGCTACTAATGTCGTTCCATCCGCGGTCGCCCGCGCACTTCCCCACAACAATAGTGCCCGCCTACTACTCACAGAGTCGAGGGCCTCACACCGCTGATCAGCGCCATCCATTTTATGCCGTCGCAAATTCGGTAGGTACGTTGCAACACGTTTCTTAGCGGATGCCAACCTCCATGGCCACCGCCCTACTGTCTGGATTTGCCTACCGCATTTATGGGTTCTCTGCTCAGCCTTTGGCTGTTTATCCCTCTGTCAGGTTCATCCCTTCTTGCAGACCAAGCTTACCTCGGTCTGCCCACTGATGCGTCCTAGGCCCCAGCGCTAGTACACACTTATTACGCTGCCACAGCTTCGGAGTTTGTTGAAATTTTCCACATCCTCTCTACACCATGTCCCTAGTTTCCCGCATCGCTGTCCTGAGAGACATTTCGGCTGGAACCAGCTACCAGGTAGTTCGATTGGTCTTTCGCCCCTTTCAGTAGCTCATGTCATCGAGTTGAACATCAGAATGACTCAGATCCTCCATCAGAATTTTTCCTGACTTCAATCAAACCGCTGAAAGTTCACTACCTTTCGGGTCTTACCCTCCCAACTATCAAATCGCTTCCGGGCCCGCACTTCACATGCTTCTCCTCGCTGGGAATGTAATCTCCTTGGTCCGTGTTTCAATACGGGTCCGAGTCTCTCGGCTTACCTCCTTGTACTTTCACTATTTCACTCCCTTACCGGGACTTTTTCACACTTCGCTCGCGCTACTTCTCCGCTATCGGTCACCGACTATATTTAGACTTGGATGCTGTTACCACCCCTTCACACTGCACTACCAAGCAGCACTA